>JAPWTK010000414.1:0-404014 GCA_029963805.1 Aromia moschata | reverse complement strand
GATCGGAACGATTTCGAGTTTTCGACAACTTCGATTTGTGCAGGTTTTTCCAGTTTTCCGTAAGAACGGAGCGTCGGACGGGAATTTCGCGAACGCCATCGTTCTTCCCGTACCCGAATTGGTCTTGGGAATCATTTGACGACCATCGGAACGATTTCGAGTTTTCGACAACTTCGATTTGTGCAGGTTTTTTCAAGTTTTCCGTAAGAACGGAGCGTCGGACGGGAATTTCGCGAACGCCATCGTTCTTCCCGTGCCCGAATTGGTCTTGGGGAATCATTTGACGACCATCGGAACGATTTCGAGTTTTCGATAACTTCGATTTGTGCAGGTTTTTCCAGTTTTCCGTAAGAACGGAGCGTCGGACGGGAATTTCGCGAACGCCATCGTTCTTCCCGTGCCCGAATTGGTCTTGGCGAATCATTTGACGACCATCGGAACGATTTCGAGTTTTCGACAACTTCGATTTGTGCAGGTTTTTCCAGTTTTCCGTAAGAACGGAGCGTCGGACGGGAATTTCGCGAACGCCATCGTTCTTCCCGTACCCGAATTGGTCTTGGGAATCATTTGACGACCATCGGAGCGATTTCGAGTTTTCGACAACTTCGATTTGTGCAGGTTTTTCCAGTTTTCCGTAAGAACGGAGCGTCGGACGGGAATTTCGCGAACGCCATCGTTCTTCCCGTGCCCGAATTGGTCTTGGGGAATCATTTGACGACCATCGGAACGATTTCGAGTTTTCGACAACTTCGATTTGTGCAGGTTTTTCCAGTTTTCCGTAAGAACGGAGCGTCGGACGGGAATTTCGCGAACGCCATCGTTCTTCCCGTGCCCGAATTGGTCTTGGGAATCATTTGACGCCCATCGGAGCGATTTCGAGTTTTCGACAACTTCGATTTGTGCAGGTTTTTCCAGTTTTCCGTAAGAACGGAGCGTCGGACGGGAATTTCGCGAACGCCATCGTTCTTCCCGTGCCCGAATTGGTCTTGGGGAATCATTTGACGACCATCGGAACGATTTCGAGTTTTCGATAACTTCGATTTGTGCAGGTTTTTCCAGTTTTCCGTAAGAACGGAGCGTCGGACGGGAATTTCGCGAACGCCATCGTTCTTCCCGTACCCGAATTGGTCTTGGGGAATCATTTGACGACCATCGGAACGATTTCGAGTTTTCGATAACTTCGATTTGTGCAGGTTTTTCCAGTTTTCCGTAAGAACGGAGCGTCGGACGGGAATTTCGCGAACGCCATCGTTCTTCCCGTGCCCGAATTGGTCTTGGGGAATCATTTGACGACCATCGGAACGATTTCGAGTTTTCGATAACTTCGATTTGTGCAGGTTTTTCCAGTTTTCCGTAAGAACGGAGCGTCGGACGGGAATTTCGCGAACGCCATCGTTCTTCCCGTGCCCGAATTGGTCTTGGGGAATCATTTGACGACCATCGGAACGATTTCGAGTTTTCGACAACTTCGATTTGTGCAGGTTTTTCCAGTTTTCCGTAAGAACGGAGCGTCGGACGGGAATTTCGCGAACGCCATCGTTCTTCCCGTACCCGAATTGGTCTTGGGGAATCATTTGACGACCATCGGAACGATTTCGAGTTTTCGATAACTTCGATTTGTGCAGGTTTTTCCAGTTTTCCGTAAGAACGGAGCGTCGGACGGGAATTTCGCGAACGCCATCGTTCTTCCCGTGCCCGAATTGGTCTTGGCGAATCATTTGACGACCATCGGAACGATTTCGAGTTTTCGACAACTTCGATTTGTGCAGGTTTTTCCAGTTTTCCGTAAGAACGGAGCGTCGGACGGGAATTTCGCGAACGCCATCGTTCTTCCCGTACCCGAATTGGTCTTGGCGAATCATTTGACGCCCATCGGAGCGATTTCGAGTTTTCGACAACTTCGATTTGTGCAGGTTTTTCCAGTTTTCCGTAAGAACGGAGCGTCGGACGGGAATTTCGCGAACGCCATCGTTCTTCCCGTGCCCGAATTGGTCTTGGCGAATCATTTGACGCCCATCGGAGCGATTTCGAGTTTTCGACAACTTCGATTTGTGCAGGTTTTTCCAGTTTTCCGTAAGAACGGAGCGTCGGACGGGAATTTCGCGAACGCCATCGTTCTTCCCGTACCCGAATTGGTCTTGGCGAATCATTTGACGCCCATCGGAACGATTTCGAGTTTTCGACAACTTCGATTTGTGCAGGTTTTTCCAGTTTTCCGTAAGAACGGAGCGTCGGACGGGAATTTCGCGAACGCCATCGTTCTTCCCGTACCCGAATTGGTCTTGGCGAATCATTTGACGCCCATCGGAGCGATTTCGAGTTTTCGACAACTTCGATTTGTGCAGGTTTTTCCAGTTTTCCGTAAGAACGGAGCGTCGGACGGGAATTTCGCGAACGCCATCGTTCTTCCCGTACCCGAATTGGTCTTGGCGAATCATTTGACGCCCATCGGAGCGATTTCGAGTTTTCGACAACTTCGATTTGTGCAGGTTTTTCCAGTTTTCCGTAAGAACGGAGCGTCGGACGGGAATTTCGCGAACGCCATCGTTCTTCCCGTACCCGAATTGGTCTTGGGGAATCATTTGACGACCATCGGAACGATTTCGAGTTTTCGATAACTTCGATTTGTGCAGGTTTTTCCAGTTTTCCGTAAGAACGGAGCGTCGGACGGGAATTTCGCGAACGCCATCGTTCTTCCCGTACCCGAATTGGTCTTGGGGAATCATTTGACGACCATCGGAACGATTTCGAGTTTTCGATAACTTCGATTTGTGCAGGTTTTTCCAGTTTTCCGTAAGAACGGAGCGTCGGACGGGAATTTCGCGAACGCCATCGTTCTTCCCGTACCCGAATTGGTCTTGGCGAATCATTTGACGCCCATCGGAACGATTTCGAGTTTTCGACAACTTCGATTTGTGCAGGTTTTTCCAGTTTTCCGTAAGAACGGAGCGTCGGACGGGAATTTCGCGAACGCCATCGTTCTTCCCGTGCCCGAATTGGTCTTGGGGAATCATTTGACGCCCATCGGAACGATTTCGAGTTTTCGACAACTTCGATTTGTGCAGGTTTTTAAAGTTTTCCGTAAGAACGGAGCGTCGGACGGGAATTTCGCGAACGCCATCGTTCTTCCCGTGCCCGAATTGGTCTTGGGGAATCATTTGACGCCCATCGGAACGATTTCGAGTTTTCGACAACTTCGATTTGTGCAGGTTTTTCCAGTTTTCCGTAAGAACGGAGCGTCGGACGGGAATTTCGCGAACGCCATCGTTCTTCCCGTGCCCGAATTGGTCTTGGGGAATCATTTGACGACCATCGGAACGATTTCGAGTTTTCGATAACTTCGATTTGTGCAGGTTTTTCCAGTTTTCCGTAAGAACGGAGCGTCGGACGGGAATTTCGCGAACGCCATCGTTCTTCCCGTGCCCGAATTGGTCTTGGGGAATCATTTGACGCCCATCGGAACGATTTCGAGTTTTCGACAACTTCGATTTGTGCAGGTTTTTCCAGTTTTCCGTAAGAACGGAGCGTCGGACGGGAATTTCGCGAACGCCATCGTTCTTCCCGTACCCGAATTGGTCTTGGCGAATCATTTGACGCCCATCGGAGCGATTTCGAGTTTTCGACAACTTCGATTTGTGCAGGTTTTTCCAGTTTTCCGTAAGAACGGAGCGTCGGACGGGAATTTCGCGAACGCCATCGTTCTTCCCGTACCCGAATTGGTCTTGGCGAATCATTTGACGACCATCGGAACGATTTCGAGTTTTCGACAACTTCGATTTGTGCAGGTTTTTCCAGTTTTCCGTAAGAACGGAGCGTCGGACGGGAATTTCGCGAACGCCATCGTTCTTCCCGTACCCGAATTGGTCTTGGCGAATCATTTGACGCCCATCGGAACGATTTCGAGTTTTCGACAACTTCGATTTGTGCAGGTTTTTCCAGTTTTCCGTAAGAACGGAGCGTCGGACGGGAATTTCGCGAACGCCATCGTTCTTCCCGTACCCGAATTGGTCTTGGCGAATCATTTGACGCCCATCGGAGCGATTTCGAGTTTTCGACAACTTCGATTTGTGCAGGTTTTTCCAGTTTTCCGTAAGAACGGAGCGTCGGACGGGAATTTCGCGAACGCCATCGTTCTTCCCGTACCCGAATTGGTCTTGGGGAATCATTTGACGACCATCGGAACGATTTCGAGTTTTCGACAACTTCGATTTGTGCAGGTTTTTCCAGTTTTCCGTAAGAACGGAGCGTCGGACGGGAATTTCGCGAACGCCATCGTTCTTCCCGTACCCGAATTGGTCTTGGCGAATCATTTGACGCCCATCGGAGCGATTTCGAGTTTTCGACAACTTCGATTTGTGCAGGTTTTTCCAGTTTTCCGTAAGAACGGAGCGTCGGACGGGAATTTCGCGAACGCCATCGTTCTTCCCGTACCCGAATTGGTCTTGGCGAATCATTTGACGCCCATCGGAGCGATTTCGAGTTTTCGACAACTTCGATTTGTGCAGGTTTTTCCAGTTTTCCGTAAGAACGGAGCGTCGGACGGGAATTTCGCGAACGCCATCGTTCTTCCCGTACCCGAATTGGTCTTGGCGAATCATTTGACGCCCATCGGAGCGATTTCGAGTTTTCGACAACTTCGATTTGTGCAGGTTTTTCCAGTTTTCCGTAAGAACGGAGCGTCGGACGGGAATTTCGCGAACGCCATCGTTCTTCCCGTACCCGAATTGGTCTTGGGGAATCATTTGACGACCATCGGAGCGATTTCGAGTTTTCGACAACTTCGATTTGTGCAGGTTTTTCCAGTTTTCCGTAAGAACGGAGCGTCGGACGGGAATTTCGCGAACGCCATCGTTCTTCCCGTACCCGAATTGGTCTTGGCGAATCATTTGACGCCCATCGGAACGATTTCGAGTTTTCGACAACTTCGATTTGTGCAGGTTTTTCCAGTTTTCCGTAAGAACGGAGCGTCGGACGGGAATTTCGCGAACGCCATCGTTCTTCCCGTACCCGAATTGGTCTTGGCGAATCATTTGACGCCCATCGGAGCGATTTCGAGTTTTCGACAACTTCGATTTGTGCAGGTTTTTCCAGTTTTCCGTAAGAACGGAGCGTCGGACGGGAATTTCGCGAACGCCATCGTTCTTCCCGTGCCCGAATTGGTCTTGGCGAATCATTTGACGCCCATCGGAGCGATTTCGAGTTTTCGACAACTTCGATTTGTGCAGGTTTTTCCAGTTTTCCGTAAGAACGGAGCGTCGGACGGGAATTTCGCGAACGCCATCGTTCTTCCCGTGCCCGAATTGGTCTTGGGGAATCATTTGACGCCCATCGGAACGATTTCGAGTTTTCGACAACTTCGATTTGTGCAGGTTTTTCCAGTTTTCCGTAAGAACGGAGCGTCGGACGGGAATTTCGCGAACGCCATCGTTCTTCCCGTGCCCGAATTGGTCTTGGGGAATCATTTGACGACCATCGGAACGATTTCGAGTTTTCGACAACTTCGATTTGTGCAGGTTTTTCCAGTTTTCCGTAAGAACGGAGCGTCGGACGGGAATTTCGCGAACGCCATCGTTCTTCCCGTACCCGAATTGGTCTTGGCGAATCATTTGACGCCCATCGGAGCGATTTCGAGTTTTCGACAACTTCGATTTGTGCAGGTTTTTCCAGTTTTCCGTAAGAACGGAGCGTCGGACGGGAATTTCGCGAACGCCATCGTTCTTCCCGTGCCCGAATTGGTCTTGGCGAATCATTTGACGACCATCGGAGCGATTTCGAGTTTTCGACAACTTCGATTTGTGCAGGTTTTTCCAGTTTTCCGTAAGAACGGAGCGTCGGACGGGAATTTCGCGAACGCCATCGTTCTTCCCGTACCCGAATTGGTCTTGGGGAATCATTTGACGCCCATCGGAGCGATTTCGAGTTTTCGACAACTTCGATTTGTGCAGGTTTTTCCAGTTTTCCGTAAGAACGGAGCGTCGGACGGGAATTTCGCGAACGCCATCGTTCTTCCCGTGCCCGAATTGGTCTTGGGGAATCATTTGACGACCATCGGAACGATTTCGAGTTTTCGACAACTTCGATTTGTGCAGGTTTTTCCAGTTTTCCGTAAGAACGGAGCGTCGGACGGGAATTTCGCGAACGCCATCGTTCTTCCCGTACCCGAATTGGTCTTGGCGAATCATTTGACGCCCATCGGAACGATTTCGAGTTTTCGACAACTTCGATTTGTGCAGGTTTTTCCAGTTTTCCGTAAGAACGGAGCGTCGGACGGGAATTTCGCGAACGCCATCGTTCTTCCCGTGCCCGAATTGGTCTTGGCGAATCATTTGACGCCCATCGGAACGATTTCGAGTTTTCGACAACTTCGATTTGTGCAGGTTTTTCCAGTTTTCCGTAAGAACGGAGCGTCGGACGGGAATTTCGCGAACGCCATCGTTCTTCCCGTGCCCGAATTGGTCTTGGGGAATCATTTGACGACCATCGGAGCGATTTCGAGTTTTCGACAACTTCGATTTGTGCAGGTTTTTCCAGTTTTCCGTAAGAACGGAGCGTCGGACGGGAATTTCGCGAACGCCATCGTTCTTCCCGTGCCCGAATTGGTCTTGGGGAATCATTTGACGACCATCGGAACGATTTCGAGTTTTCGACAACTTCGATTTGTGCAGGTTTTTCCAGTTTTCCGTAAGAACGGAGCGTCGGACGGGAATTTCGCGAACGCCATCGTTCTTCCCGTGCCCGAATTGGTCTTGGCGAATCATTTGACGACCATCGGAGCGATTTCGAGTTTTCGACAACTTCGATTTGTGCAGGTTTTTCCAGTTTTCCGTAAGAACGGAGCGTCGGACGGGAATTTCGCGAACGCCATCGTTCTTCCCGTACCCGAATTGGTCTTGGCGAATCATTTGACGCCCATCGGAGCGATTTCGAGTTTTCGACAACTTCGATTTGTGCAGGTTTTTCCAGTTTTCCGTAAGAACGGAGCGTCGGACGGGAATTTCGCGAACGCCATCGTTCTTCCCGTACCCGAATTGGTCTTGGGGAATCATTTGACGCCCATCGGAACGATTTCGAGTTTTCGACAACTTCGATTTGTGCAGGTTTTTCCAGTTTTCCGTAAGAACGGAGCGTCGGACGGGAATTTCGCGAACGCCATCGTTCTTCCCGTGCCCGAATTGGTCTTGGGGAATCATTTGACGACCATCGGAACGATTTCGAGTTTTCGACAACTTCGATTTGTGCAGGTTTTTCCAGTTTTCCGTAAGAACGGAGCGTCGGACGGGAATTTCGCGAACGCCATCGTTCTTCCCGTGCCCGAATTGGTCTTGGGGAATCATTTGACGCCCATCGGAACGATTTCGAGTTTTCGACAACTTCGATTTGTGCAGGTTTTTCAAGTTTTCCGTAAGAACGGAGCGTCGGACGGGAATTTCGCGAACGCCATCGTTCTTCCCGTGCCCGAATTGGTCTTGGGGAATCATTTGACGACCATCGGAACGATTTCGAGTTTTCGACAACTTCGATTTGTGCAGGTTTTTCCAGTTTTCCGTAAGAACGGAGCGTCGGACGGGAATTTCGCGAACGCCATCGTTCTTCCCGTGCCCGAATTGGTCTTGGGGAATCATTTGACGACCATCGGAACGATTTCGAGTTTTCGACAACTTCGATTTGTGCAGGTTTTTCCAGTTTTCCGTAAGAACGGAGCGTCGGACGGGAATTTCGCGAACGCCATCGTTCTTCCCGTACCCGAATTGGTCTTGGCGAATCATTTGACGCCCATCGGAGCGATTTCGAGTTTTCGACAACTTCGATTTGTGCAGGTTTTTAAAGTTTTCCGTAAGAACGGAGCGTCGGACGGGAATTTCGCGAACGCCATCGTTCTTCCCGTGCCCGAATTGGTCTTGGGGAATCATTTGACGACCATCGGAACGATTTCGAGTTTTCGACAACTTCGATTTGTGCAGGTTTTTCCAAGTTTTCCGTAAGAACGGAGCGTCGGACGGGAATTTCGCGAACGCCATCGTTCTTCCCGTACCCGAATTGGTCTTGGCGAATCATTTGACGCCCATCGGAGCGATTTCGAGTTTTCGACAACTTCGATTTGTGCAGGTTTTTCCAGTTTTCCGTAAGAACGGAGCGTCGGACGGGAATTTCGCGAACGCCATCGTTCTTCCCGTACCCGAATTGGTCTTGGCGAATCATTTGACGCCCATCGGAACGATTTCGAGTTTTCGACAACTTCGATTTGTGCAGGTTTTTCCAGTTTTCCGTAAGAACGGAGCGTCGGACGGGAATTTCGCGAACGCCATCGTTCTTCCCGTACCCGAATTGGTCTTGGCGAATCATTTGACGCCCATCGGAGCGATTTCGAGTTTTCGACAACTTCGATTTGTGCAGGTTTTTCCAGTTTTCCGTAAGAACGGAGCGTCGGACGGGAATTTCGCGAACGCCATCGTTCTTCCCGTACCCGAATTGGTCTTGGGGAATCATTTGACGACCATCGGAACGATTTCGAGTTTTCGACAACTTCGATTTGTGCAGGTTTTTCCAGTTTTCCGTAAGAACGGAGCGTCGGACGGGAATTTCGCGAACGCCATCGTTCTTCCCGTACCCGAATTGGTCTTGGCGAATCATTTGACGCCCATCGGAGCGATTTCGAGTTTTCGACAACTTCGATTTGTGCAGGTTTTTCCAGTTTTCCGTAAGAACGGAGCGTCGGACGGGAATTTCGCGAACGCCATCGTTCTTCCCGTACCCGAATTGGTCTTGGCGAATCATTTGACGCCCATCGGAGCGATTTCGAGTTTTCGACAACTTCGATTTGTGCAGGTTTTTCCAGTTTTCCGTAAGAACGGAGCGTCGGACGGGAATTTCGCGAACGCCATCGTTCTTCCCGTACCCGAATTGGTCTTGGGGAATCATTTGACGACCATCGGAACGATTTCGAGTTTTCGACAACTTCGATTTGTGCAGGTTTTTCCAGTTTTCCGTAAGAACGGAGCGTCGGACGGGAATTTCGCGAACGCCATCGTTCTTCCCGTACCCGAATTGGTCTTGGGGAATCATTTGACGCCCATCGGAGCGATTTCGAGTTTTCGACAACTTCGATTTGTGCAGGTTTTTCCAGTTTTCCGTAAGAACGGAGCGTCGGACGGGAATTTCGCGAACGCCATCGTTCTTCCCGTGCCCGAATTGGTCTTGGCGAATCATTTGACGCCCATCGGAACGATTTCGAGTTTTCGACAACTTCGATTTGTGCAGGTTTTTCCAGTTTTCCGTAAGAACGGAGCGTCGGACGGGAATTTCGCGAACGCCATCGTTCTTCCCGTGCCCGAATTGGTCTTGGGGAATCATTTGACGACCATCGGAACGATTTCGAGTTTTCGACAACTTCGATTTGTGCAGGTTTTTCCAGTTTTCCGTAAGAACGGAGCGTCGGACGGGAATTTCGCGAACGCCATCGTTCTTCCCGTGCCCGAATTGGTCTTGGGGAATCATTTGACGCCCATCGGAACGATTTCGAGTTTTCGACAACTTCGATTTGTGCAGGTTTTTCCAGTTTTCCGTAAGAACGGAGCGTCGGACGGGAATTTCGCGAACGCCATCGTTCTTCCCGTACCCGAATTGGTCTTGGCGAATCATTTGACGCCCATCGGAGCGATTTCGAGTTTTCGACAACTTCGATTTGTGCAGGTTTTTCCAGTTTTCCGTAAGAACGGAGCGTCGGACGGGAATTTCGCGAACGCCATCGTTCTTCCCGTACCCGAATTGGTCTTGGCGAATCATTTGACGCCCATCGGAGCGATTTCGAGTTTTCGACAACTTCGATTTGTGCAGGTTTTTCCAGTTTTCCGTAAGAACGGAGCGTCGGACGGGAATTTCGCGAACGCCATCGTTCTTCCCGTACCCGAATTGGTCTTGGGGAATCATTTGACGCCCATCGGAGCGATTTCGAGTTTTCGACAACTTCGATTTGTGCAGGTTTTTCCAGTTTTCCGTAAGAACGGAGCGTCGGACGGGAATTTCGCGAACGCCATCGTTCTTCCCGTACCCGAATTGGTCTTGGCGAATCATTTGACGCCCATCGGAGCGATTTCGAGTTTTCGACAACTTCGATTTGTGCAGGTTTTTCCAGTTTTCCGTAAGAACGGAGCGTCGGACGGGAATTTCGCGAACGCCATCGTTCTTCCCGTGCCCGAATTGGTCTTGGGGAATCATTTGACGACCATCGGAACGATTTCGAGTTTTCGACAACTTCGATTTGTGCAGGTTTTTCAAGTTTTCCGTAAGAACGGAGCGTCGGACGGGAATTTCGCGAACGCCATCGTTCTTCCCGTACCCGAATTGGTCTTGGGGAATCATTTGACGACCATCGGAACGATTTCGAGTTTTCGACAACTTCGATTTGTGCAGGTTTTTCCAGTTTTCCGTAAGAACGGAGCGTCGGACGGGAATTTCGCGAACGCCATCGTTCTTCCCGTACCCGAATTGGTCTTGGCGAATCATTTGACGCCCATCGGAGCGATTTCGAGTTTTCGACAACTTCGATTTGTGCAGGTTTTTCCAGTTTTCCGTAAGAACGGAGCGTCGGACGGGAATTTCGCGAACGCCATCGTTCTTCCCGTACCCGAAT
Source organism: Aromia moschata (assembly GCA_029963805.1). Taxonomy (NCBI): domain Eukaryota; kingdom Metazoa; phylum Arthropoda; class Insecta; order Coleoptera; family Cerambycidae; genus Aromia; species Aromia moschata. The sequence continues at coordinate 393,384 of JAPWTK010000414.1, read as the reverse complement.
TGGTCTTGGGGAATCATTTGACGACCATCGGAGCGATTTCGAGTTTTCGACAACTTCGATTTGTGCAGGTTTTTCCAGTTTTCCGTAAGAACGGAGCGTCGGACGGGAATTTCGCGAACGCCATCGTTCTTCCCGTACCCGAATTGGTCTTGGCGAATCATTTGACGCCCATCGGAACGATTTCGAGTTTTCGACAACTTCGATTTGTGCAGGTTTTTCCAGTTTTCCGTAAGAACGGAGCGTCGGACGGGAATTTCGCGAACGCCATCGTTCTTCCCGTACCCGAATTGGTCTTGGGGAATCATTTGACGACCATCGGAACGATTTCGAGTTTTCGACAACTTCGATTTGTGCAGGTTTTTCCAGTTTTCCGTAAGAACGGAGCGTCGGACGGGAATTTCGCGAACGCCATCGTTCTTCCCGTACCCGAATTGGTCTTGGCGAATCATTTGACGCCCATCGGAGCGATTTCGAGTTTTCGACAACTTCGATTTGTGCAGGTTTTTCCAGTTTTCCGTAAGAACGGAGCGTCGGACGGGAATTTCGCGAACGCCATCGTTCTTCCCGTGCCCGAATTGGTCTTGGCGAATCATTTGACGCCCATCGGAGCGATTTCGAGTTTTCGACAACTTCGATTTGTGCAGGTTTTTCCAGTTTTCCGTAAGAACGGAGCGTCGGACGGGAATTTCGCGAACGCCATCGTTCTTCCCGTACCCGAATTGGTCTTGGGAATCATTTGACGACCATCGGAACGATTTCGAGTTTTCGACAACTTCGATTTGTGCAGGTTTTTCCAGTTTTCCGTAAGAACGGAGCGTCGGACGGGAATTTCGCGAACGCCATCGTTCTTCCCGTACCCGAATTGGTCTTGGGGAATCATTTGACGACCATCGGAACGATTTCGAGTTTTCGACAACTTCGATTTGTGCAGGTTTTTCCAGTTTTCCGTAAGAACGGAGCGTCGGACGGGAATTTCGCGAACGCCATCGTTCTTCCCGTACCCGAATTGGTCTTGGGGAATCATTTGACGACCATCGGAACGATTTCGAGTTTTCGACAACTTCGATTTGTGCAGGTTTTTCCAGTTTTCCGTAAGAACGGAGCGTCGGACGGGAATTTCGCGAACGCCATCGTTCTTCCCGTACCCGAATTGGTCTTGGGGAATCATTTGACGACCATCGGAACGATTTCGAGTTTTCGATAACTTCGATTTGTGCAGGTTTTTACAGTTTTCCGTAAGAACGGAGCGTCGGACGGGAATTTCGCGAACGCCATCGTTCTTCCCGTGTCCGATTTGGCCTTGGGGAATCATTTGACGACCATCGGAACGATTTCGAGTTTTCGATAACTTCGATTTGTGCAGGTTTTTAAAGTTTTCCGAAAGAACGGAGCGTCGGACGGGAATTTCGCAAACGCCATCGTTCTTCCCGTACCCGAATTGGTCTTGGCGAATCATTTGACGCCCATCGGAGCGATTTCGAGTTTTCGACAACTTCGATTTGTGCAGGTTTTTAAAGTTTTCCGTAAGAACGGAGCGTCGGACGGGAATTTCGCGAACGCCATCGTTCTTCCCGTGCCCGAATTGGTCTTGGGGAATCATTTGACGCCCATCGGAGCGATTTCGAGTTTTCGACAACTTCGATTTGTGCAGGTTTTTAAAGTTTTCCGTAAGAACGGAGCGTCGGACGGGAATTTCGCGAACGCCATCGTTCTTCCCGTGCCCGAATTGGTCTTGGGGAATCATTTGACGACCATCGGAACGATTTCGAGTTTTCGACAACTTCGATTTGTGCAGGTTTTTCCAGTTTTCCGTAAGAACGGAGCGTCGGACGGGAATTTCGCGAACGCCATCGTTCTTCCCGTGCCCGAATTGGTCTTGGGGAATCATTTGACGACCATCGGAACGATTTCGAGTTTTCGACAACTTCGATTTGTGCAGGTTTTTCAAGTTTTCCGTAAGAACGGAGCGTCGGACGGGAATTTCGCGAACGCCATCGTTCTTCCCGTGCCCGAATTGGTCTTGGGGAATCATTTGACGACCATCGGAACGATTTCGAGTTTTCGACAACTTCGATTTGTGCAGGTTTTTCCAGTTTTCCGTAAGAACGGAGCGTCGGACGGGAATTTCGCGAACGCCATCGTTCTTCCCGTGCCCGAATTGGTCTTGGGGAATCATTTGACGCCCATCGGAGCGATTTCGAGTTTTCGACAACTTCGATTTGTGCAGGTTTTTTCAAGTTTTCCGTAAGAACGGAGCGTCGGACGGGAATTTCGCGAACGCCATCGTTCTTCCCGTGCCCGAATTGGTCTTGGGGAATCATTTGACGACCATCGGAACGATTTCGAGTTTTCGACAACTTCGATTTGTGCAGGTTTTTCCAGTTTTCCGTAAGAACGGAGCGTCGGACGGGAATTTCGCGAACGCCATCGTTCTTCCCGTGCCCGGATTGGTCTTGGGGAATCATTTGACGACCATCGGAACGATTTCGAGTTTTCGACAACTTCGATTTGTGCAGGTTTTTCCAGTTTTCCGTAAGAACGGACGTGGAACCAGGTGGGGAAAGACGCCCATCTTGGCCCTTTCGAGTTTTCAACAACTTCGATTTGTGCAGGTTTTTAATGTTTTCCGTAAGAACGGAGCTCGGACGGGAATTTCGCGAATGCCATCGTTCTTCCCGTGCCCGAATTGGTCATGGGGAATCAATTTGACGCCCATCGGAGCGATTTCGAGTTTTCGACAACTTCGATTTGTGCAGGTTTTTCCAGTTTTCCGGAAGAACGGAACGTCGGACGGGAATTTCGCGAACGCCATCGTTCTTCCCGTGCCCGAATTGGTCTTGGGGGAATCATTTGACCGACCTCCGGAACGATTTCGAAACTTCCTAGATTTCCCACCTGATTTGTGAATAACAATATAAATTCCTAACGAGCATTCAAAAATTAATCAAAGCTGACCAATCAAAAAACTTCACATTTCTATTCTTAATCTTAAGTTTATCATTGAATTGTCAAGGCTCGTCATAAAATGTCAAATATGAAGTCTCATACAAAAATTACTTTTTTTTTTTCGAAAAATATTATAAGGCGATTGTATTGTTAGGCAAATCTGTAGAACAGTTTTGGCACAAGTAGAACAATCTTTAGAGTCAATACAAATACCGGAGGACTATATTTTGATTTCGTTGGATATAGTTTCACTCTTCCCAAACATACCAGTAAGCCCTTACTATTGAAATTATAAAAGGCAGTGGTGATCAATTGAAAGCCATACCACCCTAGGTCTGGAGAGTTTTTTAAAACTTTTCAGTTTTTGTGTGGAAAACAGTTATTTTAAATTTAATTTTGAACATTTTTATTAACAGATTTACAGGCTGGGTATGGGAAACTGTCTGTCATCAATCTGTTTCGGATTTAATTATGTCTGGACTTACAAAATACTAGTGTTAATCAATTACCTTTTCGTCTACCTTTTATAAGAGATATGTAGATGACATGGTCAACAGAACCAAAACATCAGGTAAATGATATATTGAATAATTTAGTTACCATCAGAATTTTACCGTTGAAATTGAAAAAGAAAATGACATTGCATTCTTATATGTCTCAGCAATAAGAAAACAAGATGGGCATATTATTACAAATTGGTTTCATAAACTAACCTCGAAAGATATTTGAATTATTTTTCTAACCATTCTTTCAAACAGAAAATCAATATTATAAAGAATTTGAAACATAGAGCTCAAATGTTGACACATGATGTTTTTACAGAACAAAACAAAAAAATATATCCAAAAATACCTTACCAACAATAATTATCCAAAACACATAATAAACAATATTTTGAATGATAATACTAATAATAATAACAATAATAACATAATGACAACACAAAATACTTTAAAATTCCATATGTAAAAGGACTGAAAAACTCAAAATTTTATTTTAGCCAATTTTACCAACCAATAAAACAAAAGTAGCATTTAAGAGTGAAAACACAAATAAAAAAAAAACATTGTTTTACAAAATTAAATCCAAAACACCGAATAAACTATACGAAAATCGAATATAATATACGGAATACATGTGGTACACGCAATAAAGTTTATGAGGGTCAGACCAGAAGATATTTGAAAAAAAGAATATATGAACATAAAAATGACATTCACTCTTCACCTCCGTATAACCTAACTGCTGGCGCATGCGCAAAGGGTTTTTCTGGCTCATTGGTCATTCGACAGCGACATTCGACATTCGACAGCGACAAGGTCGGTTGTGTGGAAGTACAAGTTCGGAAATATGGTGAGAAAAAGTTCGGAAATATGGTGAGTTCGGATATGTGGAGTTCGGATATGCGGATGTCGAGTGTATTTATGACCTCATCCCACTAGTTAACTATAGTTATTTACAAACAGGCCACTAATCCTACATTACGATTAATTTTGGAACATTTTTTAAAATACTATATTCTCCGAATTTTGTGTCATTGGTGTCGAAATCAAAATTCTGTGAAATATTCGATGCATATTGGAATTTGGAATTAATGATTGTACGAAAAATTTTTACAGTCTGTAACTTAAATAAAGCTAGATGTTTTTTATTCGTTTTTTTTTAATATTATATAAAATAATAAATTTATTTGCACTTTTTTGCTACAATTTAGAAACATATGGTTATTATTATAAGACATAACTATCATAAAAGTATAGTAACAAAAATATAAAACACAACATAATCTAAGTATGTTTCTTTCAATAGAATTTTTATCGCATTCAGACACCTTCAACAAGACCTATGTATTTTTTCACAAAACGGTTTTTACATCAAGTGGATTACATTTTTAGACTTTTCACAGAATGGCAGTTAAATATTTCACCTCGTATTTGCCAGCAATAATTAGCAAAAATGATCTCAGATTGTTTCATGGGCTTTCCTTGCAAATGACTATTTAAAACAATGTTTTTGTTTTCCGAAAATAATGCAGTATTTTAATTTAGTAACACAAAAATATAATTGACGAACTTAACTGAATTACAATAATTCGCAAAAAAGAAATCGCAGTGATATTTTTCAAAAAGAAAAAACTAAAAATTGGTATGTTTCCATGAAACTTCACAGTTAATGTACCTCTTAATGCGAATCAAACAATTTTTCTGTGTCATTTTTCTATGTTTTGAATAATAATGGTATTTTATGAACATTGGCACTTGCTTGGCTGAAATTGCTGCAGATCTATGGCGGAGCCAATTTTTGAAAACAAAAATTTCAAATGGTTTAAACCTCTTGGCGTACATTGAACTTAAAAAAACTTTAAAACAAACTACAAATATGCACTAACAAAAAAATAAAAATCTCTACTTAGGAGTTCGAATCTGGGGAAATGGTTCAGTCGAAGAGATTTGGGGGTTAAAATAAGAAAAGCGGTGAAATAGTTATCTAGTTTTTATTAATATTTTAAATTATTCATGGCTCATCATGTCAGCAAAAAAAACTTCAAGCGATATTGCATGTTCTAACGTCATATAGACACTGTTTAGAAATAGACGTAAATGCTAAGCGGGCTCAGACGAACTCTAGAAGTACTGTATACATTTTTTTACACCAGTTACTGTGTGTTCATACTGTGTTCATACTAGTGTTCATACATGTTAGGTCTTCTAGAAAGTCAGTCAATAAATTGCTATTTCCTAATCTTAATTCCAAAGCAATCTACAAAGTCACACTTGTTATTCATTTCTTTGTTTACTTGAGATTCTTTTAATAAGAATTTAACAGAACAGACTGTCTTCTAAGAATCTAACAGAACAGAAACTCTAGAACAGCTATATGAATCAAGCCGTAATGGTTTCTTAAATTTAATCTACCAATGTACTGAGAAAACTAAATTATACTCGGCGCATCCGCCAAAACTTAGCATACTTGCCACCGCAATGCGATATACCTATACAGGGTGGTGCAACGAAAAGTTTCAACCCCAATTATTTTGAAAACCAATGTTTTGTCATGGAAACGGCGAAACGGGTCGAATTTGATTGCTAGGGAGGGGGACATATTTTAACAATTATACGTTATTCGCGCAAGGAGCATAGACGGGGTAGCAATCACTGAAAATATGTGAAAATGACATATCATTTGAAACGCCTCTTAAAGTCTCTAATAGGTCTTGAAGAAATACGTTTTAAATTTACTTAAACCTAATAAAAAAACTTATCGTAATCATATAAATAAAGTCTTACAAAAAGTTTTAAGCTTTCAAAAAATCTTTTCTACAAGTCATTTCTACAAGCCCTAATGTTTTTAACGAATGATTTCAATTAATCACCCTGTATAACAGTGAACTAGATGTTATTTTCTACACAGACGCATTTCTAGTGACAGAATTCTTGGAGTTAATTTCAGTTTCGGTTAGTAATCTTACAATTAATGTCCTTTCATAGGCCTATCAATGAGTACACTAAAAATCGCTAAAATCGCAAACTAACGTGTAGTTTTGGATTTTTGGTATGTTATTAGAATCAATAGGTACTAGTAGTGTAAATCTAAGTTTGCTGCTTCGAAAGACCTGTGCTACCTTCGTGGCACTTAAAAAACCGCTAAATTTTTTTGTCGACTTTTTTTGTTTTCTTGATCATATCTCCTAAACTATGCGTTACATGGAAACGGCCATTCTAAGCTTTTTTTAAAGCATATTAAATTTGCTATAATTTGAGACTCAGCCTGCCAGAACCTGCCAGAACCAGCTCTGCACGTCAAATAGTACTCAAAATAGAACAGGTTGGAAGTTGGCCATTTTTTTCAAAAAAGTGAATTTTTAACTTTTCGTCAACTTCCGGCTTAAATATCGGGGAAATACTTATCCTACGATGAAACTCGTATCAAGAAAAGTTTTAGTAAATTTAATTAACCTTAATTTAAGCGCATAACGACGCCTGTAGACCTCTTAGTTATCCCATGATCTTAAAAAAAAGACAAACAAAGGGAAAACTGAATTTTTGACAAATTCTACTTCACTAGTTCTCAGGATGGTTTGAGGGGTTTTATGCAAAAAAAACAATACCAATCTAACAAAATATGTATTTAAACACACTACTCATAAAGATATCATTAAGACAGCACTCTTAAAAAGCACCTTAAAAAAGCACCTCTTTTGAATCAGTGTTAATCGTTGGAGAGGATGTGGATCTTCTAGACCTTCTTAATGGCTTGGGATGCACTATCAAAAATGTTTTTTTCAGAAAAGTGGCAGAGGTGACTCTGGTCCATTGCAATACTCCTCAACTTCATTCAACCGGGGAGAGTTGGAGTTCTCCCCCGGGTTTTTGTTGTTTTTTACACGCGTACACAGGATGCGACACTACTTCTGCCCTTTTCTGGTACGGGAAAAATAAACTGTGGAGCGCTCTCTTCAGAAATATCCCGATAACTGATAACCATCGCAAAACAATTTCTCCAACCTACTGCGACCCACGAGACCATAGCAGACTCAGGAGCAAAGTGCCTCGTAGCTCTGTACAGAGGAGACTACAGGTAGAAAATCTACATAGCGGTACAAAATTTTTGTGAAAACAGCCACCTCTGCTAAGGTTGACCTGACCCGCTTGCCTCCAAGAAGATAGTGCGGCATTCCATACCTACCGAACTTACCATCAGGTTCAAAGATGGTTGGGAGTTGATAGAGATGCCACTCAGTGGGGGTGGACTAGAACTGAACAGGGGCTCATACCTACTACCATGATGGGCGAAGTCGCACCTCCAACCCTTCTCAAAATTGTCAGCACATCCAATCACATGTCTAAAAGCAGGATTCAGATGCTCTTCTATATGCAAATTCTGCTCTGGCGTCTCCTGCCAAAACGTCGCCGTTGTCCAGATCGACGAAGAATGGGATGATAACGACGACGATATCGACGACTCACTGCCCGTGATGACAATAGAGGATTCACAACCACCTTCGAAACGGACTAAGCGAACTTTATTACCAACTATAATTGTAGATTAGTAGACGTAAATATTCATGAGTAGTGCGTTTAAATACACATTTTGTTAGATTGGTGTGGTTTTTTTCGTTAAAACTACACTCAAACCATCCTGAGAACTAGTGAAGTCGAATTTGTGAAGAATGCAGTTTTCCCATTGTTTGTTTTGTTAAGGTCATGGGATAACTAAGAGGTCTACAGGCGTCGTTCTGAGCTTAAATTAAAGCTATTTAAATTTACTAAAACATCTCTTGATACGACTTTCATCGTAGGATAAGTATTTCCCCCGATATTTAAGCCGGAAATTGACGAAAAAGTTAAAAATTCACTTTTTTGAAAGAAATGGCAAATTTCCAACCTGCTGGATCTTTATTTGATGGACAGAGCTGGTTCAGGTCTCAAATTGTAGCAAATTTTATCTGCTTCTTAAAAACCAAAAAAAAAGTCCGAAAATTTAGTGTTTTTTTAAGTGCCACGATGATAGCACAGGTCTTTCGAAGCTGCAAACTTGGATTTACACTACTGGTACTGATCCTAACAACATACCAAAAATTCAGAACTACACGTTAGTTTGCGATTTTAATGTACTCATTGACTGGCCTATCATATAATTACACAGAATCAAATATGCCACTACGATAAACAGTTTGGCCCAATCATATTAATACTTTTATTTTCAGGAAACTGCAAAATTTTATGCGGTAAATAATGATATCACTCCTCGGTCCTATATACCACTTCGTACATATACATAAACAATAATTATAGTACAAAGTAAACTTCCTAATGTTAAGCTTTTTTAATTAGTGATAAATGATTACATAAATAAGCGCCCCGTGTTATTAATGAGTGCGACCTTGGTTTTCTTTTTTATAAAGCGATATGTACTTGATTGAATCATAATAAAAACTGTCTACGGTTATTGTTACCTTGCGATCGCCAGCCATTTCGATTGGCCGCTGTTTCGTATCCCACGTTTCTTTTTCTCGAGTGGGGGTGGGAGAAAATCCGAAAATAAAACTTTAAACATTGTGTTTAAACATTCGAAATAGGTATTTATGGATGTGTAATGGTTGCGTGTTCAGAAGCGCATACCTGCCGGTAATAATAAAGCATTTGTGACCAATTTTCAAAAGGAATCCTGTTTATACTCAAAAATATTTTTAGTTTGCTTCGATCAGCTCTTTTTTATAGAAGATATACACTATGCGCATCTCGCTCATTATTAGAGCTAAAGTACATTGACTAACGATATTTATGATTAGAGTTGACCAAAACATGCCACAGTACATCGGCGTACGCATCATAATATAATACACGTAATACAAGAAAGTAATTAATATTAAATATAGTCATAAAAACAATAAATTCACACTGTATAACCATATACAGTGTGGAACAGCCAAATGGAATAAATTCAGTAGCTCCATTATTATGCATTTTTTTAGAAAATCCTGAGACACGTCAATTTATAATTCTAAAATGACATCTTGCGACGTAAAAGTGTCATCCCTAAATTCAACCCCCTTCAGGTGCCAGCTACAACCCCTAAATTTTCAAATTGGAAGTAAGAGCTTGTGATATTTCATTTGAAAGGTATTTTCATTCTCTATTCAAAACTGCTATGGTTTTAAATTTTATTGCAGAAATTAACAAGAAAAAAAAGAAAAGTTTCTCCAGCGTAGGAAATTCTTTACATTAAAATAAAACTTTTATTAGTAACACTATTTGTCAATTTTTGGTTCTGACATGTTAATAATAACAAAAAAATAAATGTCTGTAATTGTCGACATTCCCTTCTATAAGATAAAAACTTACTAATAAACACGTAATTGACAGAAAATCAGATGCACCCATATAAACTAGTACCAACTAATGAGTTCGCGGAAGACGATTTTGATAGACGAATTCTCTTTTGTGAACAAATGATGCAAATGATAGATGACAATACTTTACAAATAGAAAATGTTTTATTTTCGGATGAATCTACATTTACACTTCACGGCCATGTTAATCGCCAAAACTGTCGTTACTGGCGCTGCTCCAAAATAATGTTGTAACGACGATGGCAAACTTGTATCCAGCTGAAGGAAACCCACAATTCCTGGGTTGCAAATGCAATATGGTTCCAGCAAGATGGTGCACATTGGTCCAGCACATTACGAAGTCAATGTCCGGCAATATCTCCACACAATCTTTCCAAATCGCTGGATAGGGAGACGTGGTTCTGTAGAATGACCTGCACGATCACCTGATCTCACGCTGTTAAACTTCTTCCTATGGGAACATGTAAAAAGTATGGTCTGCAAAACCAAACCCGACGATTTAGCTGACTTAAGAAGAAGAATAACACTTGCAATTAGGTCGATTACCCCGCAGTTAACTAATGAAATTGAAAAGTCCCCGGTCTTACACACAGATGGTGATGCTAGTATCAAATCCATATGATTTTTAGTTAGTACCAACCTTCAAACGATACGTGTAAAAATTTGACAGCAGTCCGACCATTAGTTTGTGAGATATTGCGTTGTGAGTGTAGCTACTTTTGTTATTTGAAAAAAGATGGAAAAAAAAGAATTTCGTGTGCTGATAAAATATTGCTTTTTGAAGGGAAAAAATACAGTTGAGGCAAAATCTTGGCTTGATGAAGAGTTTCCGGGGTCTGCACCAGGAAACTCAACCGTCATTGATTGGTATGCTAAGTTTAAACGTGGTGAAATGAGCACCGAAGACGGCGAACGCAGTGGACGCCCAAAAGAGGCTGTCACCGACGAAAACATCAAAAAGTTCACAAAATAATTTTGAATGACCGTAAAGTGAAGTTGATCGAGGTAACAGACATTGTGAAGATATCATCTGAACGTGTACATCGTATCATTTACGAATATTTGTACATGAGAAAGCTGTGTGCAAAATGGGTGCCGCGCGAACTCACAATCGATCAAAAGCAACAACGTGTTAATGATTCTGAGCAGTGTTTGAAGCTGTTCAAGCGCAATAAACCTGAATTTTTGCATCGATATGTGACAATGGATGAAACATGGCTCCATCATTTCACTCCGGAGTCCAATCGACAGTCAGCTGAGTGGACTGCACACGATGAACCGAATCCAAAGCGAGGAAAAACACAACAGTCAGCTGGCAAGGTTATGGCATCAATATTCTGGGATACGCAAGGTATAATATTCATTGATTACCTCCAAACGTATATTTTGAAGTAAAAGACAAATCGTACTACAAAAATGGTATCGAAAAGTTGGAAGATCGCTATAATCGCTGTATCGCCCTCGAAGGCAACTATGTTGAATAATAAAATCGAATTTTGCCAAAAAAATGTGTTTTACTATGGTAGACCGGGGACTTCTCAATTGGCTTTAAGAAGAAGAATACCACTTGCAATTAGGTCGATTACCCCGCAGATGTTAACTAATGTTAGAAGACATTTGCTAGATGTGCAAAAGGCATGCATTTTGAACATCTGCTGCATTAATAATGATTTGTTTTTTTATTTTAATGTAATGAATTCCTTATGCTGGAGAAACTTTTTTTCTTGTTAATATCTGCAATAAAATTTAAAACCATAGCAGTATTGAATAGAGAATGATAAGACCTTTCAAATAAAGTATCCCAAACCCCTACTTCCATTTTGAAAATTTAGGGGTTGTAGCTGTCACCTGAAAGGGGTTGAATTTAGAGATGACATTTTTACGTCGCGAGATGTCATTTTAGAATTAGAAATTGACGTGTCTCAGGGTTTTCTAAAAAAAATGCATAATAATGGAGCTACTGAATTTATTCCATTTTATAAGTTACCCTCTCAATTAGCTTAACGACTTAGCTTGGTTAACAGCACTATCAGAAAGTGGAGATGAGTAAAAACTTTGTGGCGTCAGGTAAGTTTCTATACTTGTCTCCGAGAGTCTTCCTTTAATTTGAAACCGGTGTCTTCCTTTAATGCCCTTTCGAACTTATTATTATTAACTGGCTCATTTATTGCGTTTCCTATAATTTGTAGCAGAGAATTTACGTCGTTCACTATTTCGTTGGTTCTCCGGAATAGTGACATATCGCCAAAAACTAAATTTTTCAGGAGAGCGTTTTCAATATATTTGTTACAAATATTCTGCATTAATTATATGTTTGGTTCATATATAAATATGTTAATTATTAAATTTGACATTCGCAATGTAATTGTATTCTATGAGATAATTGGTGATTGCCTGAAGTACTTTAGAAACAAAAAAAAATAATATTTTCAAAATATTTCATCAAAATGTGTCGTTATTCTGACAAAATATCGAAGATGTGTCATTATTGCCAATAAATAACTATCGAATATAGTTTACATCTAAAAGCCATATAACCGAAACTATAAATAAAACCCAGTCTAAAAACGAAATATTTTAATTTCTACTACAAAATAATATTTAAAATAGAAAATAAGCACATATTTTCATTTCTACAAGAAACACAGAGGCAAAGTATTGTCAATAGAAACCTATTATAAGAAAACCTGACGATCGCTGATACCTAAAGTTGAGGTAAAGAAAGGCTTGCATACTCGTACTCTTGTGTCTCGGCTTATAAAATGAAAAGAATTTTTCTTTGAAGGATTCTCCTTAACAGATCTGACTGGATATTTGGCTTCTATTGTTGAAATATTTGACGCAAGAAATTCTCTCTGTCTGTGAAGATCGCCTAGTTTCCAGTATGCTGTAAAAATTTGTTCACGTTGGACATTTGTTATATTTAAATATCATTTTAGTTTACACTTTTCAGTGCAAGGAGGTCCCATTTTTCTTTCTGATACCATCACTTTATTTTTCTTTGAGTTTGATAAATAAGTTAACCCAGAATTTCTTAAACGCTTGGCTGCTGCCTTAATAGAAGCCGAAGGGTCAGCTTTCCTTTTTCTCCCTCTTTTCTTTATTTCCAAATATCCATTAGGGGATATATTTTCATCTTGGTTCTGATTTTCGTTCTCCAAGTTTGAGGTTTCGGATGTTGATGAATCAAAGTCGTCTGAGGTTGTGGAAGATGATGAAGAGCTTTGTTCATAAATAGGGTCTTTAACACTATCAAAAGAAGAAAAATCTTTCTGGTTTTCTAATTCGTCATCTTGATGTAAACTTTCTTGCAATTCATATTGTGCCATTTTGTCTTGGAGGACTGGAACAAGAAAAAGGTTTTTTTTACAAAGAACCAATTAATGAAACAAAGAAGCTAATATCTAACTAATATCAGTCATGCGTAAGTCGTTAAATTCTTAGGAGGAAATAGTGGCTATTGAAGGAAAGCTGAAGGAAAATAGTTTTATCATTTACCTTTTTTCAAAATTTTGGAGTTATTTCTTGTTTGATTACGAAATGATTGGTTTATCTCACTTTGCTTTGTCTCACTTGGGCCCTCTTCTGTGTGCTCAGGGATAGACGATTTTGAAACTAAAAAAAAGATTATTTAATCCTCTGCTTCTGCCACTTTTACCAAACTGTTCTCAAAGAAATATAACATAAAATTCTTTTTAAATATGTCCAATACCCCCTATGCAATAAATTAGATACAGTTTTAAGAGAATTGCCTTTTGCTCTTACCTTTCATCACAATGTCGGTTTCGTTACTTAATTCTAACTGATTTATTTCATTTTGGTATATCTCATTTGGTATATCTCATTTGTCATTATTATACATATTAAGGCAGGCAACTGGATACCTAATATTACAAGAATAATGTCACATTTCAGAATATGACGCTCTTCTAGATAATTAGTATTACCAAAAACATACTTACTTTCACGAGAAAGGTGACACTTTGCACTTTATGCCTCTATTTCTAATAATAAACTGTACAGGTTAGCAAACAATTTTTTAATTTGGTGAAATATGTCGTTGTTCCCGATTAAAGAGTAACACCCCAGTCTGAATCTGACACACGACTGAATATAGGTCGGTGTTGACGATAAAATTGGAGGGAAACATGTTATGAAGAATAGTGACATGCAACGCCATCTGTTGGTCGCAATGCAAAATAACGTAATAAGTCGTTATTTCTCCTAAAGTACATGTATTTTCTTGTTGAATTCAGGATTTAACTTAATATCGATGTTCTTGACAATGTGTCACTATTCTTGAGAACCAACGATTTGTAGTGACTCCACTAACGGCAACGCACTGCTCTGTAATTTTTGTATGGCGTCATACAAACCTTTATAGTTACTACAAATAGTGTTTAAAACTGCTACCACGGATACATATTCAAATTTGATCTGGCTCTCCTTAATAGCTGCAGCTTTAGCAGGATTAAATTGTGAAATAACATAATTTATTTGCTGGAAATGTCTCGTCAATACATAACCACAGCCGTGTATTTTTTAATGCACTTTTAATCCAATTAAGTAAGTTACTGCGTACAGTTCTTAGATAGTTACGTAACGTTGTGCGACTTGAAAACGGCATCTCTGGAACGTATTTGTTCCAGAACTCACGAAATAGTTGTTTATTGAAAACATTCAGGGATACATCACAAGCACTTAGCATTAAAAGTAAGTCGAACATAAAATTAGTTCTCAAAAGCATACAATCTTTCTTATTTTTATGTTTCACACTATTTGTGTGACGGCTACAATCGCATTTGTCCATACACAGCAGTTTTTCCTTATTACGCCAGTCAATAGAGCTCGAAAAGGGTGAGTTTATGACACGATTGATACCTGAAATCCGACTACGGGATACTTTTAAGTTCAGTCCTTAGATGAAAATGTATATGAATTGGACTAGGAAATAGTTCCATTTTTTTTTTAATAACAAATTAGCGAAAAAACTGGAATTTTTTTTTCAGTTTTTTTGCTTATAGAAAGAAAAGATATTGAAGCAATTACATCGCATCCAATAGGAAAGTTGTAGAGAATTCAAAAACCCTTAAGATGAAACAAAATCAAGTCAATCAGTACATTTTTCGCTGAGAAAACTCTGAGAAAAATTACATTTTCTTAATAAATTCGTAATTCGAGTATTTTTGCATTAGAAGAGTCAATCTTGTGGGAAAATGTAGGTAATGTCACGAAGAATGAGCGTGCAAAAACTGGATTATGTCCGATGAATAGTTTTTGCACAATAGTCGAATAAAGTTTTTTACATCGTATTTTTGAATATTCTATAACACGTCGAGCGATAGATTAAATAACATTTTCTCGACGGATTCGGAAACTACAGAGTGTAAACTACAGTTCGTCCATTGTTTCATTTAAATGCCATTAAATTGGTGTAAAACGCCTCTGAACACCGCGTAAAATGTTCGACGGCGCGCTGACAGCCGAGTGAGGTTTAGAAGGCGGGGGTGCGAGGGGAAGCGGCGGCAGCGACCAGCAAATTTCGCACGGTGTTCAGAGGCGTTTTACACCAATTTAATGACATTTAAATGAAACAAAGTAAATGGACGAATTGTAGTTTAGACTCTGTAGTTTCCGAATCCGTCGAGAAAATGTTATTTAATCTATCGCTCGACGTGTTATGGAATATTCAAAAATACGATGTAAAAAACTTTATTCGACTATTGTGCAAAAACTATTCATCGGACATAATCCAGTTTTTGCACCCTCATTCTTCGTGATATTACCTACATTTTCTCACAAGATTGACTCTTCTAATGCAAAAATACTCGAATTACGAATTTGTTAAGAAAAGGTAATTTTTTGCGTTTTTTTCCGAGTGTTCTCAGCGAAAAATGTACCGATTGACTTGATTTTTTTATTATTAAGGTTTGTGAATTCTCTACAACTTTCCTACTGGATGTGATGTGATTGCTTCAATAGCTTTTCTTCTACAAGCAAAAAAACTGAAAAAACCCCCATTTTTTTCATTAATTTGTTATTAAAAAAAAAGTGCAACTATTTTCAATCAATCAAGTCCAATTCATATACGTTTTCATCTAAGGACTGAACCTAAAAGTATCCCGTAGTCGGATTTCAGGTATCAATGTGTCATGTCAAAAAGCTCTATTGACTGGCCTATGTGGAGACTCTACACATTACGGTTGCGCCGTCATAAAATAAATCTTCGAAATCACCGATGAATTTATTCACTTTGTCAGCAAATGGTAGTTTTTTAGGCGTTTGCACGTGTGACGTTTTATTATTAAAGCAATGTAATACCGACGCCACTGACATAAATACCTCGAACACGCTAATAATAACACAGGCCCACAAACAATTTTTTTTTGACTATGGATAAGAACGTTGTTTTTCCTGTATTTTTTGACGCTGAATCCAAATCCGGTGTCCGTTTAGCCGTATCACGTCAGCATCAAGGTCATTTCAAGGTCAAATCGCGAAATAAACGCTTAAAAGAGGAGAAGCCATGGATATATAAAGAAACATGCACGTTAGGGATCCTGTTCCGATCGCAGGCGAGTCCGCCGTCCTAGGGTGATAACCCTCATACCTTCCTAGGTTTAAGTATGAGGGGTTTTCCGACTTTGACGAGGACAAAGTCAACTCGTCGTCGGACACACTACGGCATCATTCTCACATAACGCCCCTAGCAGGGCAGCGCGCCTTCGCTGGCTTCGTTACTCCAGAGAATCGGAAAATGGATCATTCTACACATCCTCAATTGAGGCAGTGGTCACCGTCTCCAGCATCCTCTGGGGCAGCAGGCATTCTATATGCACGCACATGCACACAGTCACGCACACACGCATTTATTTACGCACGCAAGTACACACTCACGCATACATGCTTTTATACACACGCGTGCATTAGCGCACTACACGCAAAAGTGTGTGTCTGGTTGAAGGAGTCTAAACACGTTTATTCAATGATTCACTCACTGATTTTCAGTAAGATGACTACTATGAAGTTAGATGATATTCAGTAAGGTGGCTACGAGAATTGGTATCAACTCATCTAATGTACATGGATACAGGGACTTACATATCTTTTACCTTAACAAATAATAGCAATACATTCACGAAACCGAAAATCTTAACCACATTTCCCTAATACAGCCTAAGGTACATAATGAAAATGAATAACATGATGAAAATGAGACCATTTACGGTATTCTATCATGGGTTTCAGATTTGGATTCAACAACTTCAAAAATATAAAGATACAAACTTTTGCCTCATTAATGCGTTTTTTAGTGATTTGACCTTGGAGTGCTCCTCGAACTCACGTGATACGGTAAGAATAACAGCAGATTCTAATTCAGCGATCCCAGAAACATAAAGATATATGGGTTTTATTCTCTTGTAAGCCTTTATTTCGAGATTTGACCTTGAAATGACCT
This sequence comes from Aromia moschata, assembly GCA_029963805.1. Lineage (NCBI taxonomy): Eukaryota > Metazoa > Arthropoda > Insecta > Coleoptera > Cerambycidae > Aromia > Aromia moschata. The sequence goes on along the minus strand of JAPWTK010000414.1, from coordinate 376,126 downwards.
TGATCCTGACGTGCTACGGTTAAACGGACACCGGATTTGGATTCAGCGACCCCCAGAAATAGAAATATATATGGGTGTATCCTCTTTTAAGCCTTTATTTCGCGATTTGACCTTGAAATGACCTTGATCCTGACGTGCTACGGTTAAACGGACCCGGTTTGGTCCCCAGAAATAGAAAACCTTTTAGTTGGTTAGGACGCCGGATTTGGATTCAGCGTCAAAAAATAAAGGGAAAAACTACTACTAAAATAAACTTTTCCATAGTCAAAAAAAAAAACATTTTTGTGGGCCTGCGTAATATTAAAGTCTTACGCTGGTCCCGTGCGGGAGCGCTGGATAGTTAAATGCAGTTTAACATGCGTAAGAGCACACTTTTCGAACGTTAATAATTACTTCCCATCCATGTAGTGGAGCGGAATTATGGTATTTAGTTGTGATGTGTTAACGGACAATATGAATATACAGGGTGTTCCATTAATAAAGTGACACAGCGAGACTGCAGATTTTTTAGGTGAATGAAAATATTTGCTGTTTAACCAAACTTACCTTAATGACAATAATTCCCGTTCACTGTTATACGTCACAAGAAATCACAGATCCGGAACTCAGCCTTACTGAGTCCCATCAGTATGATACATCTGACGACGAACAACAACGAATGCGAATTTTAGCTTACTTTCTCGCCAGGATAATACAGCGGTGACATATATGGACTGTCCTCTAGAGAGGCTCTCGTTCACTGTTGTCCGTCGTCAGATATTCGTAACACTTAACCGGAATTATTTTCGTTATACTTTAGCTTAACGGACCTACCGTTAGTGGCGTGTTGCTAGGAAATACCTAGCTAGTAGTTGTTGACCTTGTCACGCCCACGTCACACAAAACGTCGAGTCTTATTTAAGCAGCAACAGGTCCCGTTGTAAACTTACCTCAGTCCAAAAATTTATAGTAACCAAGATACAGAGTGGTCATAGTTATAATTTTATTTTCGGTTGTCGTAAATAACATCTTTAAAAAACAACATATTTTCACAAAATTTTATCGGTGTTTGGTATGCTATTGGTAGATCAAGAATTTTTGGATCATTTTTTTTAATGCTCTCCTTACTGCACAAAAATATGGGAGGAAAATATCACCTTTTCTTGAAACAAGACGGCGCTAGAACTCAAGAACTCAGCAGAAACTGTGAACTACGAGCTCTAACAACTATATGAGGAGTACAAGTGCAAAACTCACATTATCCATAATTTTTTTAAAATAGAGTTAGTGGCGCTATCTTGTTCATCGTGTTGAACTACACCATTTTAAATCTCAAAAGTGGTATAAAACTCATATTTTCGTATTTATTTTAAATTGTGGAATCTGTGAATTGTTTCAAAACTCACATTCTCCTAAGGAGAATGTGAGAATGTTAGAACTTTTTACTGTCAACATTTTTTGTACTTTGCAATTTTAGGTTCATTATAAAAATATTTCACTTCATCAGTCAATGATGATAATAAAACCGTATTCTAAGTGTTTTGTGCAGCTTATTATTGTATTATGAACTATCATATTACATAAAATTTTTATTGATATACCATTGAGTTTGTTACCAAGTTCCTTTTTCTTAGCTTAACTTCATGAATTTTAGTGTACACAATGATATTATGTAGAATAATTTGGAGCAAGACTACCGTTATCCAAAAAGTTCTAATACAAATACCAAAAAAAAAATTTGTGCCTTAAGTCACTTAAAAAGTGAGAAATCAGTTATTCCTACTTCCTGAAAAATTTTAAAAGTCGATAATGGAGTTTTGCATCTATACCCCTCATATGTTTCAGAGTTCCATTGCGCTGTTATATCCCTTAAGGTGTTCCGTCGACTTGTTTTGCCAATTTTCACCAACAACCTTTGGCTCATTTCAGTAACAAGTCTGGATCTTCCAGGACTTTTACCTTTTTTTCCAGTCTCGCAGTAATGCTTTAATATGTCCCCAACAGTAGACTTTGCAAAGCACAATTCTTCCGCAATTTCCGCAAGATGTGACTGACACATCTAATTGTGAAATTAATGGTTACCGCGGCAACAACTAATTTTTATTTATTTTTTAGGACAGGTTTCTCAATTTTTTGAACATTTAGTTGTCAGCATTTTTAGCTGATTTTTATATTTTTGGCCATAAATTCATAACAAATCCAAGGTAATAATAATTTTCAGCATAATATTATCTTGCAAATGTATGTAGTTTTATATATTTTAGGTTTTTAAAGCGTGGTTGCCAATTTTTGCATGGCAGTGTATAATTTTTTTGAAAAAAATGCGTTTGTCCGAACATATAGTTGTTAGGGCTCGTAGTTGAGGGATTTTTTTCAATATAGAGAAATTGCACCAAGACCATGTGGTATTACTCGATGCAACTTCTTTCTATGGCCTCATCTTAAAAACACAAATTTTTAAATTAATAATCCTGATTTAGTGTGTCGTCAAGCTAGGATTATAGAAAAACTGTATAATCTATTAATTACAGTAAAACTTCGTTAAGACGCTCTTCAAGGGACGGGCGTAAAAGAGCGTCTTAAGCGGGAGAGCGTCGTATCCGGAAAAGTAAAAAAAATCCCAAAATGCTCGAAAAAAGAAAATGATTGAAAAATTTGAACGTAAAATTTATTAAAATGCATAATACTCGTACAGGAATGTGATACTCACAAGAATACACTGCTTACTCATTGACCAGAGAGAAACCTGTCAAGGGTACTTTGTTTGAGGTTCTTGGTAGCGTGTGTGGAGAGGAATTTTCTTAAAAAAAAATTATTACGAAAAATTAGTATCCAGTATATTAATTTAAACGTGATTTTGTGAAATAATATTGTCAAAGCCGTCATGACATACCGATTTGTTAACTATGGAAGTCTATAATTCAAGAACCAGGAACACTTTTACCTGTTTTTTTTTCCGAAATCTTATTGTTTGTCGCCTTATTTTTGCAGTTAAACATTATTGATGTGATTTACTGACATCCTGTATATGTTTTTTTGTGCTACAATAACCTTACTTTAAAGTAGATCTAATACTGATGCATAAAAATATGATGTCGATCCCATGTTCCACTCTAACCAGTGGTCACCGCTCTAAACACACGATACTCCTTGCCTTGTATTGGTACGAACTCACAATTACGCGTTGCAATCTCATAACATGCATTTTTAGCGTTGGTCTCATAAATAATGGTTATTTTAGTATTTCTATTTTTATTCCGCCTCATAAAAAGTTTTGAAATGAATTGTTCTATAAATTACTGTAAGAAAATATATCTCCGACACTACGTCCTAAAAAATTGTGGCACGGGCAGAGTTAGTTTTACAAATTAATACCCCACACCCCACTTTATTTTTTTAATTCTTCGATATAGAAAATCATTTTTCGTAGAATTGAGACAAGAAGAAGGTACGTCCACACTGGGGCAGCATTTAGTAACTTGTCGCAACTTATGTTGTAAGAAGTTGTCGAAACTTTTTAACTCAACAAACTGTCCACACTGTTCGACATAATTTAAGGGGAATCCTGCTTTAGGAGGCTCAATAAATGTTTTTTATTGCCTAAATCTATCCCTAATGTATCTAAGAATATACAGTTATAGGGCTTTTACATATTTGTATAGATGAGCACTAAACGCATGTGTGTTGAACCGGTATACGGGCGCTGACAGTTGGAGCTTGAGCTCGCGTTATTCTCAAAATATCCGAACTATACCGTATGTTCACCACATCGAACAAGACTTTAGGATAAACAAGTCTTAAAACGTATTTGATGCTATAAAGTTTGTGACGCATCTTCTCGAGTTCTTGATTGTAATGTTACCAAACTACGTGCGAGATCGCAAGAAAACTTTACGTAAGTATATCAAAACAAAGTGTTAGCTTGATTTGTCCTTCTTCTATTTGCTTGATTAAAAAAATTTAAACTTTTTAAGTATTGCAATGTTTTTTACAGTTTGGTTTTAACAGCACAAATTTTAAACCCGGAAAGATACCATTTTTTTGCATTTTTTTAGAAAATCCTGAGAGACAAATACATGAAATTTATAATTTTCTTATTACATCTTGCGACGTAAAAATGTCGATCCCTAGATTCCAACCCCTTCAGGTGACTGCAATTACAACCCTAAATTTGCACAATACATAAGAAGCGGCGCTTGTGATACTTCATTTGAAAGGTATTTTCATTCTATATTCAAAACTGCATATGGTTTTAAATTTTATATCAGAAATTAACTAGTTGTAAAAAGTTTCTCCAGACATTGAGGAATTCGTTACATTAAAATATAAGCAAATCATTTTCACTACAGCGAGACTTTCGTAGACAAGTATAGAAACATTTGAGCTGCAGCATCTTCTCAAACGATCCTGAATTACGTGAAAATTCAAATTTGTCGTCTGCATTTGTTCTATAGCTTTGACAGGGTAATCAAGATCCTAATTGCAATTGTTATTCTTCTTGTTACAGACATAAATAATCGAGGTTTTTTTGTATTTTTTTTCAACATACTCTTATGGACTATCTCCATTAACGAAGAATTACGATAACAGCGTGAAATCAGGTGATCGTGCCAGATATTTCTACAGATCCACGTATCTCTTTCAATAAACAATTTGGAAAGTTAGTTTGCAAGATATCATTGGACATTGACTTGTAAAAAAAATGTACTGTTGCACTATCCTGTTGGACTCATAATGCATTACCTGGAAGTTGTGGACTTCCAAATATTCCGCTTGATACAAGTTTACCATCGTCGGTACAACATTTTTTTGGAGCAGCGCTAAATAAGTTTCTCCATTCAAATTGCCGTCAATGAAGAAGGGACCAATGATATTTTGTCCAATTATTCCTGCCCAAATATTAACTTTCTTAGGGTTTTGCGTGTGTAGTTCTCTCATGCAGTGAGAATTTTCTCTCGACCAATAACGACAGTTTTGGCGATTAGCATGGCCGTGAAGTGTAAATGTAGATTCATCCGAAAATAAAACATTTTCTATCTGTAAAGTATTGTCATATATTTTTTGCATCATTTGTTCACAAAAGAGAATTCGTCTAAAATCGTCTTCCGCCACCTCATTAGTTGGTACCAGTTTATATGGGTGCATCTGATTTTCTGTCAATACGCGAAGAATTGAGGAATGGCTAATATTTAATGCTGAACCTGTTTGACGACTCGACGTATGTGAATTTTCTTCATGCATAAGCATTACATCCAATTTCTGATCATCACTGAGTTTATTGGGAGGGATTTTTCTTTAGCTGCCGTACCATGTCCACGTTCCCGAAACTGTTTCTCCTATTTTATTTACGGTACCTTGAGATATCGGCGGCAACTCAGACATTTTTCTTGAAATAGGCGAACAACTTCGGCCTACGTTCGTGTTCTGTCTCCGTAACAAATCATCTGCAGAATCGTTATCTTATGCATTTCTGTTAGGTAAACCATCTCTCCAATTGCAACTCGAAAACTAAAGCAATATGTTTAACACTGATAACTGTTAACTACTGTTACAATGACAAGCACGTTTCTAGGTAATTTCACTAAAGCTGATAATGGCCAACTTCTTAAATTTCAGGTTTATTTTTTTGTTGCTTGCTCGTTTTTGCCGTTCGATTGTCAAGCAAAAAATTGTACGTAGTTATTAGTAAGTTTTTATTTTGTATTAGGGAATATCGGCCATTACAGACATTTATTTTTTTGTTATTATTAACATTTCAGAACCTAAAATTGACAAATAGTGTTACTTATAAAAGTTGTATTTTAATGTAACGAATTTCCTACGCCGGAGAAACTTATCTTTTTTTTTGTTAATTTCTGCAATAAAATTTAAAACCATAGCAGTTTTGAATTGATAATGAAAAGACCTCTCAAATGAAGTATCACAAGACCCTACTTCCAATTTAAAAATTTAGGGGTTGTAGCTGTCACCTGAAGGGGTTGAATTTAGGGATGACATTTTTACGTCGCAAGATGTCATTTTGTAATTATAAATTGACGTGTCTCAGGATTTTCTAAAAAAAATGTATAATAATAGAGCTACTGAATTTATTCCATTTGGCTTTTCCACACTGTATATGGTTATAAAGTGTGAATTTATTGTTTTTTATGACTATATTTAATATTAATTACTTTCTTGTATTACGTGTATTATATTATGATGCAGCGCCGATGTACTGTGGCATGTTTTGGTCAACTCTAATGCATAAATATCGTTAGTCAATGTACTTTAGCTCTAATAATGAGCGAGATGTGCATAGTGTATATCTTCTATAAAAAAGAGCTGATCGAAGCAAACTAAAAATATTTTTGAGTATAAACAGGATTCCTTTTGAAAATTGGTCACAAATGCTTTATTATTACCGGCAGGTATGCGCTACTCAATACGCAACCATTACACATCCATAAATACCTATTTCGAATGTTTAAACACAATGTTTAAAGTTTTATTTTCGGATTCTTCTCCCACCCCACCCGAGAAAAAGAAACGTGGGATACGAAACAGCGGCCAATCGAAATGGCTCGCGATCGCAAGGTAATAATAACCGTAGACAGTTTTTATTATGATTCAATCAAGTATCGCTTTATAAAAAAAAAACCAAGGTCGCACTCATTAATAACACGGGGCGCTTATTTATGTAATCATTTATCACTAATTAAAAAAAAGCTTAACATTAGGAACTTTACTTTGTACTATAATTATTGTTTATGTATATGTACGAAGTGGTATATAGGACAAGGTGATATCATTATTACCGCATAAAATTTTGCAGTTTCCTGAAAAAAAAAGTATTAATATGATTGGGCCAAACTGTTTATAGTAGTGGCATATTTGATTCTGTGTAATTATATCATAGGCCAGTCAACTGAGTACATTAAAATCGCAAACTAACGTGTAGTTCTGAATTTTTTGGTATGTTGTTAGGATCAGTACCAGTAGTGTAAATACAAGTTTGCAGCTTCGAAAGACCTGTGCTATCTTGTATGTAAATGTTTCGGACTTTTCTTGGTTTTAACCCTTTCCTTACCATGTATATACTATATATATACATGGTAAGGAAAGGCCGCGCTATACTAGGGTAGGAAATTGCACCATTACATATTGGCGATACATGTGTAGAAGAGAATAAGTTAAAAGACACCAGTAAGGACAGACAAAGACAGTTAGATGCACCAGTGTTTCACGCTTGTGTACTTATTAGAAACGTACTGATGTAAAACGTTACCTGCGCGTTAACAGAAACTGGAATGTGGAGGTGGGGAGACACCGCCCATCACCAAACGAACTTGAGTGAGTCAAACTAAGTACTTTTTCGCAGCGGTGAGGGTGCACATCGACTTAGCTGTATGAAACAGAAATTCTTACGTAATTCTGACTTAAAATTATCCCATACACTTAAAAGAAGTGTACGAACATAATTGTATTTATTTTCAAATTTTTGTATTGCTTAACTAACCGGTCTGCAAGAAAATAAAATTGAAGTTCTATAAAAATTAAAAAGATATAAATATAAATCAACCCGGTTATAATACGAAAGAAAGAAAAAGTCTATTGAATAAGTGGTTCAAAATGTCGCCCCTTTGTTTCTTCGCAAAACCCTGGTCTATCGTAAAACTCAGTTCTTACGCGTTCTAACATTTCTTAAGCGTAACAATTTAGGACTTGTGAACAATTCTGGCCCGTAAATCATTTAAATTTCGTGGTATTTCATGTTCATGTCCGTAAACAGTTTGTTTTATTTGTTAAATATTTGTTTGCATTTAAGGAACCGTTTATAAAAAATGGTCCAACGATGGAATCGCTTAAAATACCAACTGCGTACGCAAGGAATACTCAAGTTTTTTTCCGTAGACCAATAACGATGTAATAATTCAATTCACGTGCGCATTATAACTTATGGGCGGGGCGTCCCGCCTACATATTTTATTGCTACCCTATCACGAAAGACAAGAGAATTACGCCCATAGAGTTTAAAATGACATGTTAGTCTGGCAACTATGGATATAATATTTCTCTGTCAGTTCCTCTATCTGTCAGAGTTTATTCTTTTCTTATTTATTAATGCTCGGCTTTGAAATCTTGCACTTTCCTAATCGGTATACAGCAAACCCTGAACGGGCCATCAGGACCTCTGCCGTATATACGTTCAAGTGTTGTACAGTGTTTTTATACCACTGCCGTATATTGACTGTCGGTTGTCACTGACGGTTATTAAATTTAGCTCCCTTAGTAGGGAGCCGCATAAATGTGTCACTTGCTGCCGTATAAATAGCCTGCTGCCGTATAAATACGACACTTTTCTCGGCGTCATAGGGGGGTCAGGAAAGGTGGGGACGTGGCGTCTATGGAGCGTCCATGCTCGAAATATCGAGTTGAGACTTGCTTTTAGTGTTGTAGTACTTCAAGAAAAAAGAGAAGCGAGTCCAGGTACATGTGTGCGAAATGTAACGTTGGCCTATGTGTACAGCCTTGCTTTGAAGTATACCATACAAAGCAAACATTTTGAATACTTATATTTTGTTACATAATAAAATAAACTCTATGATACTCTTATAAATAAAAACATTTTTATGCACGTTTTAATTTTTTACACCCGACGTATATATTCGGCACTGGTCTGGTGGCTTGCAATAAAGTCCGGTCCTGGGAAGAATGCATCGTCATTTCGGTATGGTACGGAAAGGGTTAAGAAGCAGATTAAATTTGCTACAATTTGAGACCTGAACCGGCTCTGTACATCGAATAATACTCAAGATCCAGCAGGTTGGAAATTTGCCATTTTTTTAAAAAAGTGAATTTTTTAACTTTTCGTCAATTTCCGGCTTAAATATCGGCGGAAATACTAGCCTGGATTTGTTCATTTGGCTTTTCCTAATAACAAAAATGGCGTTTTTTGCGATATTTTCTTTTAAGTTGTTTTGGTAAACCCCAGGGAAAACCTGCAAACCTTAGCACCAGCCCATTGTTGTTTCCCCTTTTTCGACTTTATATTTACGATTTACATCGATTTACATAAAAACTAGCTCTGTATAACATTTATGCAAACTCATGTAACCAAATGATTCCCCTTCCAGGAGGATTTTTTCCCGAAACGTCATTGGAACACGCCGCGCCGCACAGTGGTTCGAAACGCTAAATACACTCAACATCCACATTTCCAACCCTTTACGTTCCGCAGACTTCCACATTTCCGAAGCTCCTCGTCACCTCGGGATTACCGAACTGCTGGCGCAGGGGTTTTCTGGCTCATTCTAGTACTTTTCTTTGTATTTCGAGGTTTTTATGCAAATGTAATACATACATACATGTGTACATGTTAATAAAAGAACGTTTTTCTAAACAAAAAAAATGTCAGGTGCAAAGGAGAGAGTGATGCAGGTAATTATTTTGTAATTCAAAGTAAAGGTTTGTTTTATTGAACATTTTGTTGACGTAACCTATAATAATTTCAAACTGAAATGAAAAATTATGAGAAAATATGTATTTTTAAGAAAACCGTGATACAAAATAAACATTATTGTACTGTTTATTTGCAGAGAAAAAGAGCCTGCTAAGAGACTAACCTTGGAGCAAAAGCTGGATTTGATAAATCACGCAAAAAATGGTGTTAAAAATGTTGATCTATGTAAGATGTATACCATTTATAAATCGTCAGTGGCAGAAATTCTTGGAAAAAAGAAATTTCCTTTGAAAAAACTGAAAAAAAGACGAAAATTGAGTGGACGGATTGACACAATAAAGTGCACAGGTACTTATGATACGCCATTTGAAAGAAGTGTTTTTCACTGGTTTGTACAAAGAAGAACTCTTGTCTCAGGTGTGCTGCTGAGGGAGGGCGATTTCCTCTGCTGAATTCTGTGACAATCGAAATGTTTGATTACAATCGCATTATTGTGTACATTTTTTCTCATTTCAAATTTCGCGGTTTTTTGTCGTCAACCAATCAGCGACAAGTTCGGTTATGTGGAAGTACAAGTTCGGAAATATCGTGAGAAAAAGTTCGGAAATATCGTGAGTTCGGAAATTTGGAGTTCGGATATGTGGATGTTGAGTGTAGGTGATCGAAAACATTTTTTTATTATTTAATATTAATATATTGTTATTTTATCACTTATTTATGTTAATAGGTATTTTTAGAAAGATATTTAATAACAAAATTTTAACTTTTTAACAAAAAATAAAAATTAAAAAAATAAAAATTTTATTTAATTTGTGATTAAGAGATAATTTACGTATAAAATAATTTTAATCAAGGTAAAAGCAATAATAATAATAACTCACTTGATTCAAGAATCACACCAGTAAAACAGTTCTTAATAAAAGTTCTAATCGTAATCAATGACCGAATGAAAGCTAAGTCGAAATATATGTAATATGTCTAATCACTCCGTTAACTATCTAAACCTCACGATCACTGCTTTTCTCTACAAACACTTTCACAACGGTAAAAAGTTCTTAATAAAAAGTTCTAATTGTAATCAATGTCCTAATAGAAAGCCAAGTCGAAATACTTATATGTAATATGTCTAATCACTCTGTTAACTGTCTAATTTCGCTACTTACAAACACCTCCCTTCTCTTTCAATGCCCTCAGAAGAAGAAATAATTTTAAGATTTTACCTATTGTTGATAGCTAGAAAACAAGGTTAAAACGCGTAGGTTACCAAAACAAAAATATTCGTGAAAAATATGCAAGTAAAACGGCTTTAACTTGGAAATTGTGAATATAATATACAGATTATTTCACCGTAGAAAACAAAATGTTAATTAAACTTTACATAATAATGACGCAATTAAAATATTTATTTGTCGTTTGTTTGCTATTATTTGTTTGCGTTTATTTTATCCGTTCACACTTGTTTGCGCTCATCGCGTTCGTCGCGGCAGGCGCGCTCGGCGCGCTTATTTGTTAAAGAGAAAAATTGCTGTTATTTAAAAAAAGGGCAAGTGGATGCAGAAAAACTCAAGCTACCTTTTTTTGTTGCACTTCATATTATATATTAAAAGTGATTGCATTGATTCGGAGGGATTCGTTTATTTCGTAGAAAGATTTAAAAAAACTGTAAGGGTTTTAGGTTATAAGTAATTTATTTACACATAATAAGTAATTTAAAAAGTACTAATATATTTAAAAAACTTACTTTTATACATTTTATAAAAAATTAAAAATATTTGAGATAATAATAATATTCTATAGTTTTCATGCTAAATATTGAAAAACCTATGAAAAAATTGTAAAAAGCTGCTGGTTAAAAATATATGGTTCAAACAATAGCTAAATAGTATAAGATTATAGGGTAAAAATTTCAAAGCATTTTTGATAAACTCGTAAATTTGACTTTCGATCACGTTTTATGCATTTCGTACCACCGTGCGCCGGTGGCTCGTTACGATTGTTGCGAACGCTCGTAATCCAGGAACATAAAACAGAAATAAAGAGATAATGTTAAAAATAACCCTGGCAGAATTCTACGTCCGTTTCCTCCCACAACCGTGGAATCTATAGTGGGGTCGTTCGAGTTTTCCTGGTGCTACGACGCGCCTCGAGTAGAAGATCTGTCAACGGTTATCGCCTAAACACGGGATAAAATCAGTCAGCAGTCACGCGTCGAACCTCAAAAGTGGCGGTCAAGGTGGCCTGGAGAGGATCCGGAGGACACTGAGTTTAGTGAGAGCGGGAAGCTAGATCGTTTTTTTTTTGTTTTTTCGAAGATTATCCAAGTTAAATATGAGCACTAAAAGCCATCGCAGGAAGGTATGTTTGTTTTTTAAATTTTGTATTAGAATAATATATGGGAGCCGGCTGAAATGGGCTAAATAAATATTATGATGTGATAATTAGATAATTACCGCGTTCAAGTTTTGAAGGTTACTATCTCCCACTTACAACATTTGTGTAATAACAATAAAGTATGCGTATGTTAAAAATAACATGCGGGGTGTCCCCGGATTGAGTTACCTATACGTGAAATGGACAAAAAATTTAATTTCTCGACAAAAAGCCATTCTTCATAAAAAGTTTTGCTTGTCTTGAAACGTCCAGAAAATTTGTTGTTTGTTCAATTTAGCATGCAGGGTGTTCAAAAATAGCAAGAATTAAATAATAATGAAGAGTAAAAGTACCTTAAATATTAACGCTATGTAAAAGAGTTATTAAGAAAAAATTGTTTGTAATTAAATTTAATACTCAAATATGTAATCATGGCCTACTAGTCAATATTGAGTATTTTGAAGAGATTCCGCAATTTTTAACACTGTTATACGTTTGAAGTATAGCCATTTTCCTTTAAAAAATTATGTTTACTAAAGGCGCAGACATAATAAGAAATCATAAACCCAAAAAATGTTATTTAAACATTTGTTTTGAAGAAACAGCACGTCTAGATAATCATTTAGTCAATCAACACTGTAGTTAATAGGTTGTCTTCTCAAAGTCCCTAATTAGAATATTTGAAATTCCAGTAAGCCATCGATAAGGCAATTGTTATTGTTTGACATTTTGTTTGACAAAGCGCTTGAAATTTCAATTACTGATTTTTAATTCCAAATAATGCTTAATTTACAACATAAAATGTATCTTATTAAATGTTGTGGTTAAGTCGAAATTAGCCGTCAAAGTTTGAAAAAGTTAGTACGAAAATTTGATTTAACTGGTGATGTACAATGCGGAAAAAAATCAAAAAAGATCCATGATGACGATGATGCAGCCACAATTCTAGTTTTAAATTCAGTCGAAGAAAATCCAAAACTATCACTAAGAAAGAGATCTGCACAAATTGATATTAGCAAGACACACATTCAAAGGATTTTGGCCGAAAATAAGGTTAAAGCTTTCAAACCGAAAATAATACACACGTTGGAAGTTGGTGATGATGCACGTCGATTGGATTTCTGTTTAGAAATAGGAGCGAGGCTTACTATAGATATGCATTTTCACAAGAGTAATTTTTTTTCTGATGAAAGCATTTTCTACCAATGGAGTGGCATCGTCGCAGAATTGTCGTTTTTGGGCAAAAGAAAATCCGTGTTTTTCAGTTACTTCTAGATGCCAAAATTTCAAAAAAAGCGAATGTTTGATGTGCATTTACTTTCAATCGAATAATTGGTCCGTATTTTTTTTAAAGAAAATTTAAATCAAAATTCATACTTGGAGATGCTAAACACATTTTTCTGGCCAGAATTCGACGAAGAGAATTTAGAACATAGAAAAAAGCGTCTTTTCAACAGGGCGGATGCCCCGCCCATTCAACAATTCAGGTCCGCAGTTAGCTTAACAAACAATTTGGAGGGAAGTGGTTCGGAAGATATGGACCTATTTGTTGGCCAGCAAGGTCCCCTGACTTGTCGCCACTTGACTTTTTCCTTTGGGGATTTTTGAAGGAAATAGTTTATAGACAGCCGATAGAGCACAATATTAATTTACTCAAGATTCGGATCATTCAAGCAGTGGCCCAAGTAAATCAAGAAATGATACACTCAACATACATATTTTTTAGAATGAGACTGGAGAGGTGTGTTGAACTGGAGAGGTGTGAGAGGCCTGCATGTAGAATAGTAATGGTGCGTGAATAATAAATTTGCTGTTTTTTCAAAATAATTGTCACATTTGTTTATTAAATCATAATTTCTTCAAAATAAATGTTTAAATAATATTTTTGGGGTTTATGATTTCTTATTATGTCTGCGCCTTTAGTAAACATATTTTTTTAAAGGAAAATAGCTATACCTCAAACATATAACAATGAAAAAAATTGCGGAATCTCATCAAAATACTTAATATTGACTAGTAGGTCATGCTTTCATATTTGAGTATTAAATTTAATAGAAAACAATTTTTCTTAATAACTTTTTTACATAGCGTTAATATTTAAGATACTTTATTCTTCATTATTATTTAATTTTTTTATTTTTGAACACCCTGTATGTTAATTTGAACAAACAACAAACTTTCTGATCATTTCGAGACAACAAAACTTTTTATGAAGAATGACTTTTTGTCGAAAAATTAAATTTTCTGTCCATTTCACCTATAGGTAACTCAATCCAGGGACACCCTGTATACGTCCTAATATTTTATATGTTTTATAACATTTTATTCTCTCAAATTAGAAAATCATATTTTACTTCTTAATTTCAAAAAGGGTCATCTGGCTGCATTTCTCTGAAATTAAATATTTCTGAACACTGAAAACGATGAAAATATTATGTGTGTGACATAGAATTTACAGTGCATGGTTCAAGGGGTAATTATAAAAAACATGACTTGTAACTTTTGTAATATTCACAAAAAAATGTGAATGAATATGATACACCCTCGTGTTTATACACATATGTACGAATATTTGTTTTTGAAAACAGAACGAGAACACATTTTGCTATATGTATTAGGTACTATTACCATTTGTAGGTTTTTGGGTTCAGAGGGTAAATACCACTTTTAGAAAATTTGGTTATGTATGCTGAATACCCTGTACAAGGTATAGAAATAAAATGATGTACGTATTTGAGACATGACTGAATCGAAATCGCTATTCATTTTTTTTTGAAAAACAATTGCTTAAATTCAAATCCAGTTTTCCACGCCCAATAGCCAATCAGAAAAATCCACCAGACCTAATTTACTAATTTAGTGAGATACCTTTTAAAATAAAATTACTTATATATTTAAAGAGAACTTTTGGAGTAGTGTATTATCAAAAAACATTGAAAATCAGTCAACCCCTTCCAAAATAAAAGGGTGGTTCCATTTCAAATTGCACACCTTACTTTGTAAGCCATAATTTATTTTCTAATAAGGCAACGTTTTTTTTTCAAATTAAATAGTTTTTTACTCAAATGTATGTTTGATTATTTTTTGTTTCTCTATTTTTTTATCCAAGTTTCTTTTTTTTTTTGCAAAACAGTTGAATTTATACATATGGTATGCTACACAAAAAAATGTTCTAAATGAGTTGAGGATTTAAAACACCCATAATATATATGGTGTTCCATTTTTAAAAAATGGCAGATGACACTACCATGTGACTACTAATGACGACATTGACAAACTGAAGACACAGGAAAATAGAACAATTTTATTGAAACGGCCAGCGAAAACCCGGATGCTCTATCACTTTTGTTTCGCCTGTAATTAAGCCGAAACATTATAATCAGAAGAAATGCATATTCAGAAGTGACACAATATAATATAAAAGGTGTTTAATAAAACAAATAATATTATATAAAATGTAAGAAATCAGTTGAAACCTTAAGAAGTTGGTCATAACCGTTGAAAAACCACGAATTTTAAAAGTCTGCAGTTCCTAAACTACTCTCTAGGCACCCTCACTATTATAGTTTTTTTAAATAGGGTTTTCGAGGGGAACCCAAAAATGTAATAATATACAGGGTTTTCCATTTAAAAACTATATAATGTATTTTATTGAACGCACCCTGTGAGATCCATAGATGTTTTAAAATTTGCAGGCGCAACCCTTTTACTTACAACATTTTTTCATAGTTGCCAGATTAAAATGCACCAGTCAAAATATATGTAATGAAAAACCCTTTTGGAGTTTTAGGGTGATTCATCATAAATGTCATCCGTAGAACTTTGTTATTTCTGGATCGATTCCAAAATTCAAAAACCAGTAATAAATCATTCCTTTCTACCAAGAATTTATAAAAATATTGTGCTAATTTGATCTTATTACGTGCTAAACATTTTGATTCTGGTGTTATTAAATAGTTTATTCAAGGATCACCATTACTAGAACGTAAACCATTTAAATAAATAAAAAAATGTCTTAAAGTTGCATACACATATATTTGAAGTTTATTTACTAATTTTTATTTTCTTCAAAAATTTACAATCTGAAAAAAATATGTGTTGAGCGGTGTGATGGCCCTACAAAAATCAGCATGCTCCCATCAAAAAGTAAAGAGCTACAGATAATCTAAACAACGATATGGAATCATTTACCTAATCTCAAGTGTACAGTGTAATTTTCAAAATAATCATATGGACACTAAAGACATTTTAAGTCTTTAGTAAATTTAGAGTTCCTAAATTTTAGCTTATTTCGAGAAATTCATCGGTTGTTTATATTATTAAGTTGGCAACCGTTGTTTTAGATTAATAACTATACTTTATTATCTTTAGCAATTTATTACAATTGTATTAATGCCTACTTTCGTCGCGTGTACGGATATTTGAAATGTACAGATTGCATTTTACAGTCTCTCCATAAAGTAAGAATGTATAGGGTATCGCGAATCCGGCGATCTGAATCATCTTCAGAAAGTTCATGCAGCAGCTCAAGTTTATTGGGGTGTAGTTTACTTTCTTTAAAAAAATTCTTAACTGTTAACTAGGGCATATCATGTTCATCAGTCGACTGGCAGTTGGGGATTTTCCTTAAGCTAGACCAAGGTGTAATTTACTTGACCTGCGAAACAGGTCTTTCTCTTTTTCCTGTCACCTATAATTCGAATTACCTCAGTTTGTTTACAAGTTCTATGGTGTGTTTTCAGCCTAATTAATTATTTGGTACCTTGTTTAAGTACGTGAAGAGTTTGGTGGGCACTATTTTGGCACTGATGAAAATCATTGATAGCAAAAGCTTTTTCCTCAGTGAAACGCATATCACAATAATTGAAATCATTAAAAGTAAAATAAAAATATAAGACAAGGCTTAAAACTCAGAAAACTATTCAATCATTTTGTG
Organism: Aromia moschata; assembly: GCA_029963805.1. NCBI lineage: Eukaryota > Metazoa > Arthropoda > Insecta > Coleoptera > Cerambycidae > Aromia > Aromia moschata. Next base: position 359,402 of record JAPWTK010000414.1, on the reverse strand, counting down.
AGATTTTACTGACGTGTCAGTGGCTGCTAACAAAAGTAAAAACAGCCCACTTGATAACTTTAAAAAGTGTCCTTAATATCTCCCAAATAAGATATAACCCTATCTTGCTATTTAAAAATTTTCATTTGATGTTAATCAATTATACAGTGTGGAACAGACACATGGAATAAATTCAGTAGCTCTATTATTAAGCATTTTTTTTAGAAAATTCTGAGACACGTCAATTTCTAATTCTAAAATTACATCTTACGACGTAAAAATGTCATCCCTAAATTCAACCCCTTCAGGTGACAGCTACAACCCCTAAATTTTCAAATTGGAAGTAGGGGCTTGTAATACTTCATTTGAAAGGTCTTTTCATGCTCTATTCAAAACTGCTATGGTTTTAAATTTTATTGCAGAAATTAACAAGAAAAAAAGTTTCTCCAGCGTAGGAAATTCGTTACATTAAAATAAAACCCAAATCGTTATTAATGCAGCAGATGTTCAAAATGCATACCTCCAGCATCTTGGCAGCATCCTAGATGTAAATGGAAATGTCTTCTAACGTTAGTTAACATCTGCGGGGTAATCGACCTAATTGCAAGTGTTATTCTTCTTCTTGAGTCAGCTAAATCGTCGGGTTTGGTTTTGTAGACCATACTTTTTACATATCCCCATAGGAAGAAGTCTAACGGCGTGAGATCAGGTGATCGTACAGGCCATTCTATAGAACAACGTCTCCCTATCCAGCGATTTGGAAAGATTGTGCGGAGATATTGCCGGACATTGACTTCGTAATGTGCTGGTGCAACATCCTGCTGGAACCATGTTGCAGTACCTGGAAGTTGTGGGTTTCCTTCAGCTGGATACAAGTTTGCCATCGTCGGTACAACATTATTTTGGAGCAGCGCTAAATACGCTTCTCCATTCAAATTGTCATCAAGGAAAAAGGGACCAATGATATGTTCTCCAACTATTCCTGCCCAAACATTAACTTTCTCAGGGTTTTGCGTGTGTAGTTCCATCATCTAGTGAGGATTTTCTCTCGACCAGTAACGACAGTTTTGATAGTTCAACATTTCAGAACCAAAAATTGACAAATAATGATACTTATAAAAGTTTTATTTTAATGTAACGAATTTCCTACGCTGGAGAAACTTATCTTTTTTTCTTGTTAATTCCTACAATGAAATTTAAAACCATAGCAGTTTTGAATAGAGAATGAAAAGACCTTTCAAATGAAGTATCACAAGCCCCTACTTCCAATTTGAAAATTTAGGGGTTGTAGCTGTCACCTGAAGGGGTTGAATTTAGCGATGACATTTTTATGTCGCAAGATGTCATTTTAGAATTAGAAATTGACGTATCTCAGGATTTTCTAAAAAAATGCATAATAATGGAGCTACTGAATTTATTCCATTTGGCTGTTCCACACTGTATATCATCTCTATTCGAGTCCTGTCATAGTGATATTTTTCAGAAACAGTTAGATATCTAGTAAGTTTTAGGTACCATGTATGGGTACCAGCACATAAAGTCGACCTAAAATTTAGTGGGGTATCCAAAAATGTGCAAATATACAGGGTATTATGTTTACAACAACGAAGTGTGTAGCGGTTACAGGAAATAGGGCACCCTGTTGAATTAGAAATAAATATTTTACAAATATGCACCGCATCATTTTGGACAACTTTTATTTGGAACATTTTATTCATAAATTTATAATAACAGAGTTATATAAGAAACCGCCTTAGGTGGAAAACCCTGTATTTCAGTATAACATTATTCTCTAGTCAACCTTCGACATTACCCCTTCGCAACGCTGCTATAGGACGCCACTGCAACGAATTCAACTTCCTGAATAATAAATTGCAGCTATCAAACCTCTGACATACAAAACAATTGGGTAGCCTAAACAACGCTGAAATTAACGGTCTTTGAACCACAGTTACCTCATAAACCTAATAATATTGTTGATATCGGAATTACTAGTAAAATCGTTGAAGCTCCCATGACACCGGAACGGGTAGCAAAAAGCTAAACTTACAAATTAAGATCAGACATGCATAGGATTGGCGACTGATTCCCCATAAGGCCATTCGATCAGTATCTACCTATTTTTATTACAATGTAATTTACCTGATTTAACATAAATAGAGTGCACTATCAAACATTTCAGTGAAAAGTGTAATTCATTAAAAAACTCGAATTGTAACAGTATACAGGGTGATTCACGGTGAGTGGCCTATTAAACGTTTTGGGGAAACTGCAGTGCATTCAAAAAAAAAAGTCAAAAATGATGAGAACGTAGCGCGTAACTTAATTGTTACTTTATTGCATATCGTTAACTATGAAATAATCCATAGATTATACTTATACCTTTCAAACTCAATGTTGTAAGTGTTCAAATACCAGAAAATCTTTGCTACCATTTCTATAAATTGAGACAACAGGTAAGGTTTCATTAACTTTATTTATAAAAACAATTTAAAGCATTTACTGAACATGCCACCACTTTGGTTCAAAGAATTCTGGCATCTCTTTCTGGTCAAACTGAATACATTGTGTAAGATATGAGGATGATCATTTATTTTATTTTTTTTTGTAATCCTAGCTTGGAGATGCACTAAATCAAGAATATTAATTTGAAAAATTATGTTTCTAAGATGGGCCATAAAAAAGACCTCAAAAAGTTCACAGTTTCTGCTATAGTGTGACCTCTAGCACCATACCCTTGTTGTTCTAGTTCTGTATCTTCAAGCTGGTTAAGAAAAAGTGTTAAAATGTTCCCTCTAAACCTTGATCCAGCGAGAATACGATTTAAACAAAAATGGTCAAAAGAGTCTAATAACACACCAAACAAAAAAAAACCTTTGCTTCGACAAAAAAAATCCGGCCTCATCAAACTTCACATTTTCCCTGACAACTTTAATAACACAGACCTGCAAGGATTTTTTGAGCTCTAAAAGGTGATTCTGAAGGTTTTTGACATGCTGAACATAATACCTTTGTCCGATTTATCCTATCATGTCACAATTTTCAGAAAACCTAACCTAAAACTGCATAAAAAGCTCTTTTTGGCCTATATCGAGACCTTCATAGCTCGGCAACGAAACGAGATTGGATAAATGACCTCAACTATCGTATTCAGTAAATCAAAACCCACAAAAATCAATAGTAAAAATAAAAACTAAACATTTCTATAGATGGCGCAATTATTATTTTATTTAAGTAATTTCACAAGAATTTCCAGAATCTACGTTCCGTGTTATCTTTGAATCTAAGTTAAATAGGCTTATCCAAAGGGTTTTGACCTGCTAAACACGATGCCATTACTTGTTTTTCCCCATGAAGTTAGAATTCTGAAAAAACATAACCTTAAAATTGATTGAATAAAATTCAGTAAAACCCGCAGATACAAATTTTCTCCATATTATTTGTTGTTCTCCCAAAACATTTTATGTCACTCACCGTGAAGCACCCTGTATTATCCGTAATTCTATAATTAGAATGCGAGTGCATAAGCATTGACCGAATGACCTAATGAAGAAACCGCCACTGTATCGAACGCAAAAAGATCTGAAGGAATTCGTATAACCTAATATTTTTTTCATAATGTTTTAAAATATCAATAAGACATATACAGACTTCATAAAATATATATAATACAGCTTGCTATATTTTGATAAGATAAAGGTATATACAGTGCGCGCCTAAAGTATGGAATAAATTCAGTAAATGTGGAAACAAAAAATTTTTGGAAAAAATCCTCGAACAGGTCGATTTTGTTTAATAAAAACACACATTTTTGAGGGAACGCCTATTTTCAGATGTCATTTGTTTTCGAGTTAATGACTTATCAACTTATTTTTCAAATGGCAACCCCATTTTTTAATTAATTTGAGAGACCCTTCCATTGTCGATTTAACGGTACTAAAATGTAGCCACCTTAGATAACAAAAATTTTTGAGTAAATGACAATTGAATGTTAAAATAAAAATATATTTTCATAATAATTAAATTTAATTTGTTTGGAAAAACTGGAAAAAAAAAAAACATAGCAAAAAGTACGTTGCTAAGCAAAAATTTAGATTAGTTTTTTGACCTTTCCATGGTCTTACTGTCAGTTAATCAGGAAGATTTGTCATTAAATTGTGAAAATTAATTTAACGTGTTAATTTATAAAAATTAATATGGACATTTGACACAAAAGAAATTTTGATTTTTCGGAGGAAAGCTGGAGGTATGCATTTATTTAATGCAAAATCCCCCTCCCCGTTGTGTCGTTTAAGAATTTTTCTGTCTTTGGTAATGTAAATAGGAATGGTCTGTAGATTCAGGGCCAAAAAATTTGTTTGGACCTGGTCCTCTACACTAGTTGCCTCAGAAAATGAAGTTAGTCAGACGACAGTTCTACGTATCCTGAGGAAATAAAACTATCATCCCTACAAATTTCAGCTTGTGCAAGAACTCAACGAAGACGACCCCGACCGGCGACTGCAATTCTGTGAAACTATGATGAATCTTTGTCAAACAAATCCAAATTTACACCAGCAAATACTTTTTTCCGATGAAGCCACGTTTTGTCTAAACGGCACTGTGAACCGTCAAAATTGCAGGTATTGGAGTCGGACGAATCCTCATTGGATCATCGAAGCACATAGTCAACATCCGCAGAAATTAAATGTGTGGGTCGGAATAGTCGCAAACAGAATAATAGGGCCTTTCTTGTTTGAAGAAACTCTCACAGGAGAAAGATATCTGGAGTTCTTGCAAAATGATCTAGTTCCAGCGCTTGCAGTCATTTTCCCAAACGAGAATGATCCTGACACTCCAGATAATACACTCTGGTTTCAGCAAGACGGAGCACCCCCGCATTATGCTCGATCAGTTCGTGAATATTTAGACGTTATCTTTCCTCAGAGGTGGATTGACAGACGAGGACCGATAGAATGTCCCGCAAGATCAACAGATCTTACCACTTGATTATTTTTTATGGGGTTGTTTAAAATCAAAAGTTTACTGCAGAAGACCACACAATTTAGCCGAACTACGAGATCGCATTAGAGATGAAATGTACTGTGGTGGCTCGTGACGATTGTCTATGTGGAAAATGCCTAAAAATACACACACAAAAATGTTTATGTGTGAATCCGTCTTTTGTTTACCCTTGGGTAATTAAGAGGAATTAAAAATAACTACAGAAAATCTGATTTTATTGTTGATGGAAAAAATGTTATGCAACATAAAGGAGATATTTGTATTTTTGTTATACGAATTTTTAAAACCGTTAATTGGCAATCTTTTTTTGGCAAAGTTTTTTTTTTTGTAATTTGTTAGTAAATGATTTTTTTTTAATACAGAATACGCTGAAACGAAAAATAGAACATAAAATAAAATATAATACATGTAAAAGGAACGTCATTTCCTCCCAAATCAATCTACGCCACCAACTTGTGTGATGAAAATGAACTTTGTCACGGTTAACTGTGAGTTTTGGCAAATAATTTTTTTTACATCTACCGAAACGAAAAGAGTAGACGATTGTTACAAATAATCGTAGAACACGAAAACGTTTGTATACACGTTTGTTTGTTATAATAAGAATATACACAAATTACTTATAATTGACAATTATTATTATGATTATTTTGTTTATTTAATCACTTCGATTCGTGATTTACTGGCGAATTTCTGCGCTATATGTCGGCGAAAGAAAGAAAAAACTAAAATTTCTTTCCTAAAACCCTTGACAACCCGTTTTTAAAATCCTCAGATCCACAAAATCATCTGCTATGACTTCAAATTTCACTGAAAATATTTTTTTTGTTAGAAAAGATTATCTAGAATTAAATAAGGAATTATAGTTTGATTACACAGGACCACAATTTTTTTTCATGTGCGGAATACTATACACCATGCTTACTATATGTTTTTTGGGTCGCTGATTACGAATCCGGGCTTACTTTTGCTTGATCAGCTAACCTAACCTCAAAAAACGCTCAAAAACTCAAAAAATCGAGTTCACAAATTGAATAGCACACGGGACCTGAATTTTTAAACTTGATAACCCCTTCAATTGAACTCTTCCATCCCCTTGCAACTCCTAGCCTCTTAACCTAACCTCAAAAACCACCAAAAACTCAAAAACCAGTCTAAAAACTCAACTCTTGCATCTCAAAATCTCCGAATCTAAATTTTCAAACTCCTAGCCTCTTAACCTCAAAAACCCCCCAAAACTAAAAAAAAAAACGAGTCTAAAAACTCAACAGCACACTGGACCTAAATATTGTAAAACAATAGACTTTTCAATTTATGTCTTTAACTGATGCAAAAGCAAGCCTTCAAACACTAACCCATAGCCTCTTGTCCTTGAATGATGTTGATGATATGTATCTCCAGTCGTCGTTTCTACGATAAATTGGTGAATAGGATATATTGCTTCGCCAGTAACTAGCGACGTTATGAAAAAGTACCTCTAAAATCTGAAATTCCACCACCCTGAAAACAGTAATATGCTGAAGTGGATTTAGCGTTACCCATCCTGGACCACGTGGAGATACCACTTCTCCAGGACTGATCTGTTTAGAACAGGGGCACCAAAAATAGATACTTAGTATTAGTTTTTTCCTAGCGCCAAAGATCAAAGGTCATTTATTTATATAACTAACTATAGAATCTTTTAACTTATCGTACTCGATCAATATGTATATATTTTTTTTTCGTTCCTGGCGTAGGTGCCCCTGTTCTAAACAGGTAAGTCCTGGAGAAGTGGTACCTCCACGTGGTCCAGGATGGGTAACGCTAAATCCACTTCAGCATATTACTGTTTTCAGGGTGGTGGAAGTTCAGATTTTAGAGGTACTTTTTCATAACGTCGCTAGTTACTGGCGAAGCAATATATCCTATTCACCAATTTATCGCTAGAAATGACGACTGAAGATACATATCATCAACATCATTCAAGAACAAGAGGCTATGGGTTAGTGTTTCAAGGCTTCGTTTTGCATCAGTTAAAGACATAAATTGAAAAGTCTATTGTTTTACAATATTTAGGTCCAGTGTGCTGTTGAGTTTTTAGACTCGTTTTTTTTAGTTTTTGGGGGTTTTTGAGGTTAGGTTAAGGGGCTAGGAGTTGAAAGGAGATGCAAGAGTTCAATTGAAGGGGCTATCAAGTTTAAAAATTTAGGTACCGTGTGCTATTCAATTTATGAACTCAATTTTTTGGTTTTTGAGTGTTTTTTGAGGTTAGGTTAGCTGATCAAGCAAAAATAAGCCCGGATTCGTAATCAGCGACCCAAAAAACATATAGTAGGAATAGTGTAGTATTCCGCACATGAAAAAAAATTGTGGTCCTGTGTTATTTGACAGATTTTTTTTTCATATCCGGCTTCAAAGTTTTATTTTTTTTACATTATTTAAAACAACGTTTACAATTGCTTGTGAATTATGTTTTCAACCATATATCTAAGTCACTTTCTTTCATAATACACTGACAGTAAAACTGGCATACGTTCAAAACAAAATTACATTCTAATTATTATTGATAAGGTCGTTAACCCCAGTTTTCTTTGCAATACAATGAAACCATTGTTTCCCGAGATGTTATACGTACTGTATTTCTACAAAAATGTATTTATGTATGTGAATCACGTGAGTTATGCAATTTTCCTAAAAAACATCTAAAAGCGTTATTAAAATAACGGTGTTTGGCACTCTAAAAATATTATAAACGTAGTGTTTCTACATTTGAAATCTGTCATTCGCGTAGTCGGATAACGCAAATTTTGAAATGCATAATAATAAACCACCAAAATAACTTACATTTCAGATAAATTTCATCCAGTCACTACTCTGTTGTTTGCCAAGATTATGTTTGTTTACTTTACCTTTTCGAAATGTTAATAAATTAAATTGACCACACACAGAGCTTTAAAGTCATTATAAATAATTTTAAATTGCTAAAGAAATCTTTGAAAAAATATAAATGTTGCTTTCAGACGATACGTCTAGTACACCCAGAATGGTTTTGCCCAAGAATTGCACACAACGAACTTCAATTCGCGAAAACGAACTTCAGTATATAGTAGAGTAGAATTAGTCGATTTGTACCTAAACGAAAACTAACTGACCCTTCACCAAAAAAAATTGCTTTTTGTTGAGGAGGCTGAAAATATTAAATATCGTTTTTTTGAAACAATTTAAAATGATTGCTACATTGTTTAAATAATTCGCAAAGGTGCGAAAATCAGGTTTTTTTTGAAATAAAAAGAAATAAAAAAACTGTAAACTATACAAAAAAATGTTTCAGATTAAAAATGTAACTAGTAAAAAACCCTACAAAATCTAAGAAACTTGCAAATCGGTTAATATGTTTATCTGGAAAATTGAAAAAACCGTCCAAATGGCCCCTTATTTCAATTGTTTATAACTAATTATAAAGTAAATCTTGTGACTTTATAAATATTGGAAAATGTATGTATCGGTGTACTTCAAAAACGCTGAAAATTTCAAATCGATATATTTTTAAGTTTTTGCAAAAAGTAAATTGTTTATTAAAAAGGTGCTTTCGTAAAACAGCCCTTAATTTTTTTGTAAACATCACAGAGTAACGATTCAAAATGGATTCTCTTCTTGATGAGTTGGACTATGAAGTACATCGAAAAATTAATTGAATTTCACAAATTTAATTGTTTAATGGTAATGGTAATGACAATCGTTGAATAATATCATTATATATAAAATAAGTCGCTTGGACTAATTTGATTAAAGTTGTGAGTATTCCCAAAGTCACTTGTTTCACGAGCTACCCCTAATTAAAAAAAATATATCATTGTACGATGTATAGTTTCGGAGATAATCCGATTTTTTTTCGTGCGCTGTGATTTTGAAGCGACCAAACGAAAATCTGTGCGCAGGAGAACCACACTGCTGCCGCTGCCGTGCCGTCATCACTCATGCATCCACGCGCGTTACTAAAATAACGATGCACATTATTATAATGCTGTAAACGAAACCGACTACTACATACTTTCGAAATTCTTACATAATACAGAGCAAGATTTGATCTTATTACTGTTTATTTAAAAAAAAATAAAAAAACTTATTAAGTTATGAGTGCAAGAAAAGGAAAAAACTCGGCTCCCAAGTTACTTGGAGCATTCATTTTTTTTTAAATCCGCAGAAAAATCGTAGCTCTAAAATTATTCTAGTCTCAACATTGTACGACAAAAAACGAACGAGTTATTTCATTTGTTTATAACTTTAGCACGGACGTACTTTTCAATGTCAATTTTAAACGATTAAATTTGAGAAATTCAATTTTTTTCTATGTACTTGATAGTCCAACTCATCAAGAAGAGAATCCGTTTTGAATCGTTACTCTATGATGTTTACAAAAAAAATTAAGGGCTGTTTTACGAAAGTACCTTTTTAATAAACAATTTACTTTTTGCAAAAACTTAAAGATATATCGATTTGAAATTTTCAGCGTTTTTTAAGTACACCGATACCTACATTTTCCAATACTTTTAAAGTCACAAGGCTTACTTTATAATTAGCTATAAACAATTGAAACAAGGGGCAATTTTGACGGTTTTTTTCAATTTAGCAGATAAATAAATTAACCGATTTGCAAATTTCTTGATGGGTTTTGTAGGGCTTTTTACTAGTTACATTTTTTATCTGAAACATTTTTTTGTATAGTTTACAATTCTCTTTTTATTTCAAAAAAGCCTGATTTTCGCACCTTTGCGAATTATTTAAACATTGTAGCAATAATTTTAAATTGTTGCCAAAAAACGATATTTAATATTTTCAGCCTCCTCTACAAAAATCTATTTTTTTTTTGGTCAGTTACTTTTCGGCTAAGTCCTAATTCTACTATACTAATAGTATTTCTAATGTGAATGTGAAGACATGAAAAAAAGCAAGGTTGTCAGATATATTTTCTAAAATTTCTAAGCTCACTATACAAATGTTATATTCATACTTCAGTAAACTGTTAGTTCGTGACGTTCTTAGAAAGCTAGTTTGGAATATTTAACAAAAAATACATAGATATAAATTTATTAGTTAGCATTAGAATAAGGCGTTTAAAACTGCTTAAAAAATAATTAATTAAAACAACTTTATGTAAAGGGTGGGCCATCTATTGGTTTCTTATGTTTTTTGTTATTGGTTAAACTTAGTGTTATTTTTACATTGCCGACACTGACGCGCTTGACATTTGACCTATACGTGGTGTCTAACCTCCGCTGTAAGAAATGGATCGTTTTACGCTTGAACAACGTTGGGAAACATTGAAAAATTATTTCCAAAGAGAATGCTGTGTTGCAGAAACAGTGAGAAAATTGAGAACAATTTTTGGTCGAAATGAAGCTCCATCAGCGCCTGGTGTAAAAAAAGTTCTTAAGGAAAGTTCGTGAAACTGGCATGCTTGTGGATAACAGAAGTCATTCACGTGCTCGTCCGGTGCGCATAGCTGAAAGAATTGCTGCTGTTGCCCAAAGTGGGCGTGAAAACCCAAGAACCTCAACTCGTCACAGAGCACAACAACTCAATATCAGTTGCACTTCTCTGAGGAGAATATTGCATAAAGACCTCGGATCATTTGCTTACAAGTTGCAACTTACTCAAAAGGTAAAGGAAAATGACCATCCACTTCGTTATCACTTCTCCGTGTGGACTTTAAATGAGTTTGAAACTGACGCCGATTTCAATCGAAAAATATTTTTTTCGTACGAAGCTCATTTTCCTCTTGGAGGACATGTATTAACATGTCCTCCATGGGGTTCCGAAAATCCACACGTAGTCATAGAGAAGCCAATGCATCCTGCAAGTGTGACTGTTTGGTGTGGGTTTTGGAGTGGTGGCATCATTGGTCCGTACTTCTTTCAAAATGAGGATGGTAACAGCGTTATAGTAAATGGAATGCATTACAGATACAGGTTAACTGATTCTTTGTGGCCGCGATTGGACGATTTGGACTTGGACGAGCTTTGGTTCCAGCAGGATGGAGCAACGTGTCACACAAGCCGTGGAACAATAGATCTTCTGTACACTAAATTCGGTAACCGTTTTATCAGCCAATTTGGAGACATTAATTGGCCCTCGCGCAGCAGCGATTTAACACAGTTGGACTATTTTTATGGGGACAAGTTAAAAACCGTTGTTACTCCAACGATTCACAAACAATTGATGCACTGAAGGAAAACATCAATCGAGTTATTCGTACAGTAGAGACACAAATAATCGAAAATGTACTGCAAACTTGGGTGAAAATAATGAACTACTGCCAAGCCAGCCGCGGCGACCATTTAACTGAAATTGTTTTTCATAAATAATGGGAAGGCATACTTTCTTGAATAAAGGAACAATCATTTAAAAATATTCAACGATGTGGTTTTAATAGCAATTTGAAAAAGAAACCATCTGATGGCCCACCCTTTATATTACTATACTTAAGAAAATTTTGAACATGCAGCATTCACGCTGTGAGCTACAGTGACCCAATTAGAGTATTTTGCATTGCATCGAATACGTTGGTTAGCTATTCACGCGGTCCACTGTAGCCGTTTCCAAAATCTAGCCGGAGGCAGCCATTTTTGGAAAAATAATTTCGCAAGTTTTCCCTGAAGATTTTTTTGCCATTACAGCCTTCTACTTAGGTCTAGTAACCACCCCCTAAAATATGGTGTGAGTCCCATGTCTCCTTACGGAAATACGAGCATGTCAAATTCCACCGACCGCCACTGGGTGCACTGTACCAGTTTTATACAGTCCATGTTAAGGAATTACCATCTTTGTAAAATCTTTATTTTTCGACCGATTTTGACGAACTTTTTTTTATTAGGTAGATATTCAAAATGCGCATTCACCGAGTGGGTAACTTTAATCATGGCCAACTACGACCACTTTTATGGGCTCAAATGGCAAAAATTACTATCAGGAATTTTAAAAAAACTGATGACGAATTCTTCTTTATCATTACTTAAAACATAGCTGTACCGATTTTCATTGTTCTAAAATACAAGGTGTCTGAGAAAGAGAATTTGGTATTTTGAAAAAAATTTTCCTCTTCAACCCCCATTTTCACCACCTTTCCTTTGGGGAATTTTTGCTCAAAAACAATTCCAACCTTTCTCCTGTCGAGTTTATTGCGTTTACCAAATTTGAAGACGCTCTACGCGTTCGAAAGTTATCAGTGTTTAGTTTCTCTTGCTGTTTGGTAAAAAAAGAGGTGTCCTGTGAAAACAAAAAAATTATTTATTATCTTAGTTACCAGATGTCAGATAAAAATAGTTCATACTGCTCTAAAGAAGTAAAAAAGCATAAAAATGTCTTATTCTTTTTGTAAAAATGTATTATTTGTTTTTGATGTATTGTTATTGAGATATGTATTGTCCATATCTATCTCCATCCGTTTTCGAGGAAAAATCGATTCTTTTCCAAAATTCAGATATTTAAAAGAAACAAGCAGGCTTCGACAACTTAGTAAAAACGAAACGCAAACGAAAATAATAAAATAATTCAGTTATAATAAAAATAAATATTAAGATGAATAATAGAAAGCATAATAAAAAAAAACACAATACATACACATTTTAGATCCAGATCTCGAAATGTCCATTTGAATGTAAAATGGTTTATGTTGGTGTAATATTTTTTATTAAATTTATTTACCATGTTTTATTATTTATTTGTATCACTATCGCATTATTTTCGTTTGATTTGGTTCTCACTACGTTCTGTGACAATTATTGTTGTCAGTACTTTTTTCACGAAGTCTGGAAAAGAACCAAGTTTTCCTCGAAAGCTGATGGAGATAGATATGGACAAACTTATATCAGTTAAAAGCTAATTTAATTTATACGTTCGACGGCATAAGTTAATGTGGATCCTTCCGTTTAAAAATTGTTGCTGTTTGAAAATTGTCAGGTTTGACAATCTACAATAATTTCACCAACAGAAACATTTTTAGTATTGAAAATACTTCTGGGCGCGTAGTAATGGAGCTGTCTTGCGAAATATTAACGCAAGCGACATGCGACCTCGACATGGTCACGACCTCGTCATGGTCAGAACGACCTTGCCGTGTGTCTGTTTGGGTTACATGTGTAGTCATCTACAATTTTGATGAGTTGATGACTGTTCAAGGGGTCCAAGGCCACCGTCGAATGCCCGAGATTTTCTGATTCGCTGAAATGGCAAAACGACATCCGAGCTGCATGGTGCTTATGAGCACGTTGAATAAAGTGCACGTTTTTGACTGACAGTCGGGAGGGGGTCAGATTACATTTAAACAAAACAGGGTGGGTGTGTTGTCCATACAGATCATTACGTGAACACTTGCGCTCTACCCCCTACGGCATCTATCCCACGTTTACCCTACGTTATGTAAGCACTATATTAAACAATTGACAAGAAATTGTATCAGCTCAACAAGGCATTGAATATCTGACTTCTTAAAAACTAGACTGGCTGGTAGAGGCGGCTTCTCTTACGAATGCCCCATTGAACGAAGTTGAGGATTGACAATGATATGAGGGAGTCTATTGCGAACAGTCCTCTTCTTTGCCTAGGGACTTTTTTGGCATCTACAGTTCACCAAAATTTGTATTTGTATAAACTGCCGATTAGGACTATCAGACACCGACACTTGTGAAATATCACATCCTGGTGGGCAATGTTGCTTAAACGCCGATCTCACATCTACAAGATATTCATAATTTTCTCGGTATATGTTATTCACACGCCGATATTCTGCTATCCATCGGTGTAGATTTCTGCCTGTTTGCGTAACTACATATGTATGTATGTATGTATGTATGTATGTATGTATGTATGTATGATGTATGTATGTATGTATGTATGTTGTTGTTGTATGTAATAGTCTCTTAGAGCATATCCCTGCCCCAAATGGTTTTCAAGAATACGACGGGCCAAATTCATCGTAACTGCGTCTACATACATTCTCGGTACACTGCAGGTACTCCACGGCAGCAAGGCCATTGTAAAGCCACATGATAGGGTCAACTTACTAATCCAAAAATTTTTTGTTAGAATATGCACGGCAAAGAAATCGCAAACCTGACAGAATATCACATGCAAGATAACCCGTTTAAAACGACAAGACCTTCAGGAGTCAAACCGCCAAAAATCGTAACAACAAAACTGTGTTTTATTTTTATGATCATTTACTTTAGATATTTCTACCAGCTGTGTCTGGTATTTCCAATACGCCTACGATACTTGCGTAAGATGCAAGATCTGTGAATTTTTTCTTAAATTCACAATAACCGAGTTATGGAACAAACCGCCTTAGGGGGAACACCCTGTATAAACTATAAGAAAAACAACTTTGTAAAATAATCACTAATGATTCCACGCAGACACAATGTTATCTGCACTATTATTATTTCTCTGAAATGTGTACCCCTCCTTTCATCAGATATATTCATGAATAGGATTCGTGAATGAAAAGAATGTTGAACTATCTGTTTAATATCCGTAGTACGTTACGTCACATATTTCACATCTTAAGCAAAACACAAGAGTGTCAAATATTCCGCTGTGAAAAATAACACATGCGGGTAGTTTCCGATATTGGGCTATGTCTGTTTACAGTCCCAATTTCTACACATTACTAAAATAATATGATTTATATACACCGCCAGTAACTAAACAGCGTTATCGGTAGACTGTCAAGTTGTTCCGAAATTTTATGTCAGATGCGGTCACTCGACAAATGATACCGCGCCGCAAAAAATGTTTATATTTTTGGCGTTGGTGAAATCTAAAACATAACTGCGTGTAATTCATCGAGGCGTATGTTTGCACATCCTGAACATGTTTCGGTTGGATGTTTTTAGTGCTGAAATACTTTTGGGCGCGTGTATATGGGGACCGTCTACGGGAAAACGGTACGACATGTGACAAGTTCAAATTTCGATCGACTTGGTTGAAAAGAGCTGACTCGGAAAATATTGTAGATAGTCACAAAAAGACAAATAAAACGCCTGTGTGAAATAAAAAGAGGTCAGCTTTTATTAATAAAGAACAGCAACATAACCCCCGCTAACAGGGTCGTATCTAGAATCATCAGAGCAAATGCATACAAGATCACACAGATTCATGGAATTTTCTTTTAGCCCTATAAACAACAAAATGGGATTACTTCTATAGGATGGGCCATCAGATGGTTTCTTTTTAAAATTGCTATTAAAACTGCATCGTTGAATATGTTTAAATGAGTGTTGCTTTATTCAAGAAAGTATGCGTTCCCATTATTTTGAAAAACAATTTCAGTTAAATGGTCGCCCCATCTGGCTTGGCAGTAGTTCATTCTTTTCACCCAATTTTGCAGTACATTTTCGATTATTTGTGGCTCTATTGTACGAATAACTCGATTGATGTTTTCCTTCAGTGCGTCACCTGTTTGTGGATCGTTGGAAAAACAACGGTCCTTAACATGTCCCCTTAAAAAAATAGTCCAACGGTGTTAAATCGCAGCTGCGCGATGGCCAATTAATGTCTCCAAAATGGCTGATAACACTATTACCAAATTTAGGGTGCAAAAGATCGATTGATTCACATCTTGTGTGACACGTTGCTCCATCTTGCTGGAACCAAAGCTCGTCCAAGTCCAAATCATCCAATCGCGGCCACAAAAAACCAGTTAACATGTATCTGTAACGCATTTCATTTACTGTAAAAGTCCTGTTACTACTGTACTGTAAAAGTCCGAAAAAATGATTATTCGATTGAAATCAGCGTCATTTACAAACTCATTTAAAGCCTACACGGAGAAGCGATAACAAAGTGGATGGTCATTTTCCTTTACCGGTTGAGTAAGTTGCAACTTGTAAGCCAAGAATCCGAGGTCTTTATGCAATATTCTCCTTAGAGAAGTGCGACTGACATTAAGTTGTTGTGCTCTGTGACGAGTTGAGGTTCTTGGGTTTTCACGCACACTTTGGGCAACAGCAGCAATTCTTTCAGCTGTGCGCACCGGACGAGCACGTGGATGACTTTGTTATCCATAAGCATGCCAGTTTTACGAACTTTCCTTAAGAACTTTCTTACACCAGGCGCTGACGGTGCTTCATTTCGACCAAAAATTGTTCTCAATTTGCTCACTGTTTCTGCAACACACCATTCGCTTTGAAAATAATTTTTCAATATTTCCCAACGTTGTTCAAGCGTAAAAAGATCCATTTCTTACAGCGGAGGTTAGACACCACATATATGTCAAATGTCAAGCGCGTCTGTGTCGGCAATGTAGAAATAACATTCAGTTTCAAAAAAGGAACCAATATATGGCCCACCCTTTATTATTACATTACTTTTCCAAATTTGTTATCATTGTAAACCTTATTTATCATTAATGTTATGTATACTGCAGTGGAACAGATTGTTGAAAATTGCAATACTTTACTTTGTAATAATTGATTTCATAATAAATGTTCTCTGAGAATGTTTAAAAGAGTAGATATTTTGGTTCTTTGAAAACTGCAAATGCCCCACAAGTTACCACCAAGCATGACCTCATTGATTCTGTTGATCCCATTAATTAGATTGACCTCAATGACCCTATTGATCTCATTGCACCTAATAATCCTATGACCTCAATGATCCCATTGATCCTAATGATTCCATTGACCTCACTCATTACATTGACCCCAGTGATCCCATGACACCAATCATTTTATTATCCCTAATGAACCCATGACTTCAATGATCCCATTAACACCATTTAAAAAAAATGTTTCCAATGATCCTAGCTTCAATTATCTCATAACACCCATATCCCATGTATACCAATGATCCCATTTACACCAATGAATAATCACATTGACCCCAATGATCCCATGACCTTAATAATCCCATAACCCCAATAATTAATGACCCCAATGAACCCATGACCCCAAGGGCTTTTTTACCCGGGAGGGGGAGAAAAAACAGGAGAGAAAATAATATGATATAATTTCCACTACCCTAAAAATCTATAAAACGACACGTCGCTGAATGTATTTATTTCACAATATGATAACCTATATATAAGATAAGAACCCCACTTAGCCCCATTCTCCCCAATGGTACCTACACAAATAATATCTTCAACCAAATGAAAATAAATTCATGATTGGCCATTTACCTGATTTTTAATGTTTTTCTTATATTTTATTCTTGACCTCGTCCAGATCTCGTCATGGTACATAAGTGTTCAACATTTCAAATTGATATCTTAGCGCCTTGTCGAGTTATGGTGTACACAAAAAAAAAAAACTTCTCGACGTTTCATAACACTTTAGGTCTACTTAGCCAATAAAGATTTAAAAAACTTTTCAGCGATACTATATTTCCACTCCACTACATATATGTGGAAATAATAAGTAAATTGAAAATAGATCTGTTCGAATATTTAAAAAAAAAATATATTTGTAATGTTGAGTAATTTATTTCGCACTAGTACATTACTTGGCAATTACGATTTCTTACATCTTGACAAGTTTAAACTCAGAATGTTAACACCCACATTTACAGAGTGTAAACAAAGACAAATCCGTGTTAATATTAATTAATGCTATTTTCATCGACGACGTGGGGAAGCGTATATATATACAAGTATACTATATGCACTATATACTAAAAAAATCAAACGCAATTCCAATAATTCGACGATATATATATATATAGAAAGGTCCGAAAATCTTGTTTCAAGTGTGCTGAGTAGAAAAATTAGTATTTTCAAAACCTGTTACAGTTTTTAAGGACAACGTCGATGGTTTCATCTCGTTGCCCATCAAATTTGAACCTACTCTCGATTGCTGCGAGATGGATTCCCATTTAACGATTAGTTGCTTCCGAGAAAATGAAGTACCCGTCTCGATCTGTGTATTAAACAGTGCTTGTAACCATAATAAACATTAATATTAAACTTTGAAGTTAAAGCGAAACTATACCTTGGTTTTTCTCATGAGGCGTTACGATCACTGAAGAAGTGAAATTTTCATAAACACTGTTTATTACAACTTGTGGCAAACCACTGTTATTTATATATGTGGCAAACCGCTGTTTATTATAACGGAGGAGACTCTTTTTTTTGTAATTTATTCGAGTCGCATTTGAAAATATTTTTTGTTATTCAGTTATTCTTAACTTCCTAACTTTTTTCCATAGCTTCCATAGCTTTCCAAACTAGATGCGAGAAATAAATAGGACCTTTAAGCTGGACACCCTGTATATATTCGTTTAATTTCAATTTATAAATCGTTCTGAGTAAGACATCAAAATCATTAATGTAAGACATTTTTTTTTAATTTCATTTCTTATTTATGCATCTCAAAGCCCTCGAGTTTGTTGAGTTTGATATCACTGAATAGATGAATTCTCAAAATGTACCTCGGGTATTTCCATTTGAAACGAGTGAGTTAAATGACCTTGAAATTAAAAAGTGCTCCTAATTTTTCAGTTTTAATAAAAATTGGTTTTTGATTTCTTTTAAAAAAAAAAAAAAAAGTTTTTATGTTTTACTTAGTCCACAGACCCTAGATTTAAAAATAAACTGAAATTTGGAAAAACATTTCTAACAAAAATTAATTGTTTTGATGTCTTCTTACTCAGAACGAGTTGTAAATTAATATTATATAAAAAATATACACGGTGTTTCATTTAAAATCCAAAGTTAGTATTTATTTCTCAGATCTAGTTGCTTATGGAAACATGTAAAATACGATAAAAGAGCAATTTTTGCAATAGCTAAAACCTAAAAAACGCCACGTAGGCTCCATGTATATTTTCTTAAGCTTAGTGGTAATTCTGGGGTGGGTACTGGAACCTTCGGTGTAGAAACAGAAAACTGGACGTTTTCCACGAAACACCGACTATTATACTTTTCTCCACGCGCGTTTCGCCCACTAATTTGGCACCTTCGGGAGAAGATGCTTCTCCTGAAGATGAAATGCGCGTTTGAATATTCTCCTGAAGATGCCTAGCAGTTCGGTGTTTCGTGGAAAACGTCCAGTTTTTTTTTAGTGATAGTTATTTAGCGAATGATAAATTTTATCTGTTAGTAAACTCTCCAAACCATAGAATACAAGGACTTATATATAGAGTGTTCCATCTAAGACGCTATCTTTCATAACTCTGTTGCAAAGTGAAGAAAACAATGTTTCAAATATCAGTTGTCCAAAACTATGCGGTGAATATTTGTGAAATATTTTTATTCATACAGGGTGCTCAATTTCATATATAACTTCATTCTTTTAATCGGAACTCCCTGTATATTTGTATATTTTTGGATACCCCCACTAAATTTTAGGTCGCTTTATTGACCAAACATGGTACCTAATACCCATCGTTTTGGAAACATTCAACTGTTTTTGAAAAATACCACAGTGGCAGCACTCTAAAAGGGTGGGCCATCTAGTTGGTTTCTTTTTAAATCGAGTGTTATTTCTACATTACCGACACTGACACGCTTGACATTTGACATATACGTATTATGTGGTATCTAACGTCCGCTATAAGAAATGGATAGTTTCATGCTTGAACAACGTTGGGAAATATTGAAAAATGATTTCTAAGGTGAATGCAGAAATTGCAGAAACAGTGAGAAAATTGAGAACAATTTTTGGTCGAAATGAAGCTCCGTCAGCGCCTGGTGTAAGAAAGTTGTCAAGGAAGGTTTGTGAAACTGGCATGCTTATGGATAACAGAAGTCATCCACGTACTCGTCCGGTGTGCACAGCTGAAAGAATTGCTGCTGTTGCCCAAAGTGTGCGTGAAAACCCAAGAACCTCAACTCGTCACAGAGCACAACAACTTAATATCAGTCGCACTTCTCTGAGGAGAATATTGCATAAAGACCTCGGATTATTTGCTTACAAGTTGCAACTTACTCAAGAGGTAAAGGAAAATTACCATCCACTTCATTATCGCTTCTCCGTGTGGCTTTAAATGAGTTTAAAAATGACGCCGATTTCAATCGAAAAATCATATTTTCGGACGAAGCTCATTTTCATCTTGAAGGACGTGTTAATAAACATAACTGTTGGATTTGGGGTTCCGAAAATCCACACGTAATCATAGACAAGCCAATGCATCCTGCAAGAGTGACTGTTTGGTGTTGGTTTTGGAGTGGTGGCATCATTGGTCCGTACTTCTTTCAAAATCAAGAAGGTAACAGCGTTACAGTAAATCTAATGCGATACAGAGACATGTTAATTGATTTTTTTGTGGCCGCGATTGGACGATTTGGACTTGGACGAGCTTTGGATCCAGTAGGATGCTCCATCCTGCTGGAACCAAAGCGTGTCACACAACCGTGAAACAATTGATCTTACATTCAATTCGGTAACCGTGTTATCAGCCGTTGGAGACATTAATTGGCCATCGCGCAGCTGCGAATTAACACCGTTGGACTATTTTTTATGGGGACATGTTAAGGACCGTTGTTACTCCAACGATCCACAAACAATTGACGCACTGAAACAAAACATCAATCGAGTTATTCGTGCAATAGAGCCACATATAATCGAAAAAGTACTGCGAAATTGGGTGAAAAGAATGAACTACTGCCAAGCCAGCCGCGGCGGCCATTTAACTGAAATTGTTTTTGATAAACAATGGGAAGGCATTCTTTCTTGAATAAAGCAACAATCATTTAAAAATATTCAACGATGTTCAAAATATTCAACGATCAAGTTTTAATAGCAATTTTAAAAAGAAACCATTTGATGGCAATGTTTCTACGAGTAAATAACTTCTAAACCAGAAAAGTTTGAGACCTGAGGTTTAGACCGTTCTATTCGATTCGTCACGAATTACTTTCTATATCATTTACAATATTGCCAAGTGTTATTAGTACGTTATTCAGTGTCGCAAATAGTGAAACCATTTGAAATCTTTCAAAAGCAATATATATTTTTTTCAAATGGAATAGATTATACCGTTGATTGGTAAATTAAATTACCTTTTAATTGATATAAGGTTGTCCATATCTATATCCATCAATTTGCAATATATTTTTGAAAAAATTCTTTATAGTATTTATTTTACTGACAACAATGAACAAAAAACGTAGAATGAACGAAACACTAATGCAAAAAAAATAAAATAATACAATTATAAACAAAAACATTTTCTTTGACAAAAGATGATAAGTCAGATTTGTAAATTATGTTTTACACAAAAATTTACAAACAGAATTTATTCCATATCACGTTTATTAGGTCCACTTAATGTTGGGCTTATTACTGATTTAATAACTTTTTTGTTTAAAGTTTAAGTTTTGAACACGTTTTATCGTAGGCAATTTAAGTGACTGCTCAACATCATTTAACGTTACCAGCGTCATCATGAAGCGTGCCCACATCATCTTAATTATGTTTGCTTGCGTCTTTCGTTTTCGTTTTTTCAAACACCCCAGTTTATTTAAAATTTTCTTGTAACGCGTCTAAGAAGGAATAATGAACATAATGCTTGTCATCTCCTAATGGTTGTCCGGTGTAGTACACATTTAACACATTACAGCATAATATATGTATGTATGTTTTTATAAACTTTTAGTTAGTATTGTCATAACATTTTCATAAGTGTACACTTTTAACATAAACAAGATAATTTTAGGAGTTGCCCTATCGTTAGCTTTAACATAGTGTTAAGAAGAGATAATATACACCAAAAGGCAGGTGGATAGATTCAAAACTAAGCAATCTTCACAAACAAACATGTTTAGTATTACACTATGCAATAAAATAAGTGGTTTTAAATTTTAAAAAACTTTTTACCAATGCAATAAAATTAAACATTTTAAACCAATGCAACGTGCAAAATGTTCTCATCACTCATCATCAAAGAAGCAGCATTTTGAAAACATGAAAAATTGAAAACAATAAAAAAAAAACAAAAGTTTTTTGAGTTTTAGAATATATATGTTTTTATTGAAAATATCGAATTTTCCATCGTTTATTGACAGAAAAGGGATAATCCTTTAAATGTCGCTCCGATTGACCGTTTTAGAGAAATTTAAATTTAAAGTGTTCAATGCAACAACAAAGTTATTCTTTGATTTACAAAAAAAAATACAAGAGTAAGAAAAACATCATAAGTGCCTCATACAACTTCTTGCCATATTTGACAAAAGTAATAATAAGTAATATATTATCAATATCAATAATAAAATATGATCAATATTATTTTTTCAATTTTCAAAATCAACACACTGTACTTCGGAAACGCGATTTTACTTATAGTCGAGGAAAATTAACACAAAAATAGTCCAACGTTCCAAAAACCTGCGCAGTAAGATGGATTGAGATGCGGTTTGTTGCATTCGATCCCTTGATGCATTTACTCCATTTGTTCGCTATTTAAATCTTGTACGTATAACTCGGAAACTGCATTTCTGCATCGAAATAATGCATTTTTCATGTGCAATTTTTGAGACAAATAAAAAAAATCATTATTCGGTAATTCATTGTGGAAATCGATCCAAACTTGTTACTCGGAGGTTTTCGGGGTCACTGATCACGAATATGATGTCAGAAAAACTATATAATGTACCTGGGGACCAGGAATATTACAACAACCAGGGACACAACCAGTCCTAGTTGTGAGGGTCATCCACAAGTTTTCCTCGAAATTTCCTTGGAAATTGAACCAAAAATGTTTTCTCGTTGATCAAAAGGTTTTCGACGTTGCTGAACACGATTCTGATGTTGAAAAAATTCTCCAATATACCTATAGGCCAGGGTAGCATGGTTGCCCAGGTCGTCTCCTGGATATTTGCGCGAGTTTTTAATGTAAATGCAATGAATTTGGTTACTCGGGGGTTTTTGGGGTCGCTGATCACGAATATGATGTCGAAAAAATCCATATGATGTACCTGTGGACCAGGAAGTCCTGGTTGTGAGGATCATCCATGAGGTTCTCGCGAAAATTTGCTTTGAAATTGATCCAAAATGATTACTCGGGGGTTTTCGAGGTCACTGAACACGATTCTGATATTTAAAAAAATCCCCAATACACCTATCTAATAAATGGAAACAATGTATTTTACACGTTCTTTTTCAAATATCCACTCCCTAAAAATATTATTATTATTCTATTCAATCATGGAAATTTTTGTATATAATAATAAATATGAAAACTCACTTACTTGCCCATCGATTCTTATCATATTTTATCATATCAATAATAATATATTAATTCGTTAACTTCATCGTATAACTAATTTCTTTGAAAACTTTTAAAATCATAATTTCATTTAAAACTAACCCACCTGTCCAGAAGATGACCTAGACAACAGGTCATTCTGACCTCCAGGTATATTGTGGAATTTTTTCAATGTCTGAATCGTGTTCAACGACCTCAGAAACCCCCAGGTAAACATTTTGGTTCAATTTCCAAGCAAATTTCGAGGAAACCTCGTGGATGACCTTCACAACCAGGACTTCCTGGTTCCCAGGTATATTATAAGGACTTCCTGGTCTCCAGGTACATCATATTCGTGATCACCGACGACCCGAAAACTCGAACCCCAAGTTTGGATCGATTTCGACAATGAATAACAGGATAATGATTTTTTTTATTTGTCTCAAAAATTGCACGTGAAAAAATGCATTATTTCAATGTAGAAATGCAGTTTCCGAGTTGTAAAAGATTTAAGTAGCGGACAAATGGAGTAAATGCATCAAGGAAAAAGATGCAAAAAACCGCATCTCAATCCATTTTACTGCATAAATTTTGGACCTAAAATGTTATATTTCCTCGACTATTAAGAGCGTTTATGTCAATCGTCTTATTTTGAGTGACAGAATCGTCAGCTGCCCATGTTCAAAAAAAAACATAAAATACGCAAATACTTACACCATTTTGTATGTATTCAGAATGCTTCAGAGAGCGCCCTCTATAACTTACATCAAAATAATTAAAAAAAAAAAAACGACGCTTTCTCACGAAACACCGAACTACTACACTTTTCTCGACGCGCGTTTCGCCAACCAAGTTGGCATCTTCAGGAGAAAAAAAGTGTAGTAGTTCGGTGTTTCGCGTCGAGAAAAGTGTAGTAGTTCGGTGTTTCGTGGAAAACGTCCAGTTTTTTGTTTCTACGCCGAAGGTTCCAGTACACACTCCAGGATCAAAATAATTGACAAATAATATGTCTCTACTCAAAAAAAACCCCAATCCCCAAGTTATTTACGAAAATCGAAAGTTTTGTTAAAACTTATAATATTTTTACCCAAATAATCTGTTTCGCTGTGGTCCTTTAATAATAGGACACCTTGTATTTGGTTTTTATTCAGTACTTAATAAAACAATTTAAAAAAAAAACATTAAACTTTTATTTGTATATCAATCATAACGATTCATAACAGTTTATAAAATATACAGACTGTCTCATAAAAAAAACGGCCAAAGCCATAACTCTGAATATTCTGATAAATCACTAATCAAGATGCGACAACCAACAAGACTATCAGAGAAAATGTAAAAATTATATTAGATGTCATTTTGTTGACAACTGTGTTTGTTTTTGTGTTTCATGGCACATTCGATAATTTAATTGCAATATATCTTACCCCAGGAAGAATTAAATTTTTAGGGGTTTGTTGAGGGGGAAATATCGACTTGTGATACATCATCGGAAAGAAAATTTTTACACAGTGAAATGATGAAAAAAATGACAATGAGGTTACTTCCGGGAATACCGGAAGTAGCACCGCCATGTTTTATAAAAAAAAAAAAACCCCCCTTGGGAAAATATAAATTCCAGATTTTCAAAAAATTTATTTAAAATATTCACTTTTTATGGCTTTGTCCGTTTTTTATGAGACAGTCTGTACATTTCGCGTTAGATTTAAATAATAATAATTTCAAATAGGATTTTAAAGTTAATTATATTATCAGAACATGTAGTACATGTTGTTATACAATGACGACGTAAAGGTTTGCTATAAATTCAATATTTTCCAAACTAAAAATATTTTGGAAAAATAAATAGAATTAGAAGTAGCAGTGACGTCACCACTTTTTTGTAGATGACGTCATTGATCTTTAATTAAATAAAACACCTTATATTTTTTTTTACTTTGGGATTCTCTAATGACAGTAAATTTCTAAAATGTTTTAATACTTTAGACCACCAATATAATAAATTTTTGAAATTGGCGGTTACTGGAGAATCTAAAAGTGGAAAAAATTAAATATAGGGTGTTATATTAAAAAAAAAAGTTCTATGACGTCATGTACAAAAAAAATGGTGACAGAAATTTAGTGTGGTTATATACAGGGTATTTGATTTATGATCGTACAGCTGATATTTCCAATTGGAACATAATAGGATGAAATGCTGAGGTGTTTCCGTAAAAAATTTCATAGTAAATTTGAATGTCAAACGCCGGCATTTGCGTTACCCAAAGCGTACCACGTGGAGTTGCACCGTCGGATTTACGCACATGTATGTGTGTGTGTTTTTTTTCAGAGAAATGAGACCCCGTGCTTCGTCAATTCCAGAGTATTTTGTGACTACAAACTCATTCTCTGAATACTGTATGTGTGTTTGTATGTGTGCGTGTGCTAATACCGCGTGTTGCCACCTCTGCTTCTAATCACTGCCTGCAACCTCTCAGGCATATTCGAAACGCAGTTTCTAATCATCAACGACGGAATCCGTCGCCAAAAAATGGTCCTTTTTCGTTCAATTTCGGATATCTCCGCGACAAATGGACGTAGCAAACAATTACAAAAATGAAATTGAAGCTGAATACACAGGCTATCTGGTCCCGTGTAGCGAGAACAAGAAGGCAGAAAGCAGAATTTTTTTTCGCACTATTTCTTCGGATTGCGTTAAAAGCGTGGCTTCTAAAAATTGTCGGCCTAGATATCCGAAAACTAGAGTCTTGGATCCTCAAAACGATTTTTTTAAATCCGCGATACGACCATTTTTCACTTAGATAGAGTCCGTCAAAAATCGGGGGAAACATTGAGATTTTTTTTGCTCCCTTAATGTTTGTAAGTAGATTATATTCGGTTCCAAAAAAATCTCTTTGCGCTTCAAAAATACAAAAATTAGTTTTGCTGTTCAACTGTTCAATTCCTATTACATTAACGATAAGCAACCTCCTCCATCGTCGAATTTAGGATAGCCTAATTACCCGAGTCAAGATAGTTCAAATTTTGAGTAAACCTAGACAAAAATAATATAAAGCTATACCCCTTTGGATCCGGGGTTAGAATAGGTCCAAGGAATCCCCTGCCTGTCGTAAAAGGCGACTATCAGGGGCATCTGTCCACTTACCCTATCTTCCTTTTATACACATAACCTATCCTTACTTACCTATCCTCCGTCCCTCTTTCCTTCCTGTAGTGCGGCGTTGTAACCGCGTCGCATAGGGTTTCAATGGTTACCCACGTGTTTGCCGTGCGTGGCGACCCGTGTCGTCGGAAAAGGGGATCCTGGGCACTGAGGGACCCCACTCTACAGGTGGGCAACCCGACACTTGTCTTTGGCCCCTGCTTCGGCTAGACGGGAGGTTGGTCAAACAGCCCTTCGGTCAATCAATCGGCTTGTGGAATGACCATGCTTATGTGGGTTCCCTGGGTGAGGAAGCTGCCGTCGAAGTGTGGGGAAACCCATTCGGTCGGCGGCGGTGGACTATACCCCTGGTTATGCCTTAATCCGGTACCCCCATCTTAGGTGGGCTACTACCGGGTTCCATTTTGAGGGTCCCAGGAGGCTGGGGCAAGCTAAGGGGTGAAATTTTCATATGTATATGGCAGACGAAAACGAATCCTCCTCGGGTGCCAGAGGTGAAATGGCCCCAACCACAAAGGCGGATGGAGAGGGTGATAAGTCATTCAAACTTCCCCAAAGCTACCTTTCTCTCAAGGGAAAGGTAGGACTTGCCCTAAAGGGCGAATTATACAGCCAGGAGGCTAGGGAAGTACTTCCTCGTTTTTTGGTAGTGAAGAGGAATGAAGGGGACTTTTCAAAAGTATGTCCTTTTCAAATAGATAAAGTTATTAGTGGTGTAGGACGCATGAAGTCAGTGAAAAAAATCAAAGAGGTTTATTAATGAAACCCATGATTCTAAAGTCTCGTAAATTGTTAGATATGAAAGTTTTTAATGATTTTGTAGTGAAGTAAACCCAATCCCACATTAAATTACAGCAAAGGAGTGATAACTTGCAGAGTTTACTGAATTGCTCAATAGTGGATATTGTAGAACACCTAAAATCGAGGGAGTAGTTGATGCAAAGCGTATAGTAGTTAAAAGAGAGGGAAACATGTGGAGACAGCATCTGTAAACTAACTTTCAATACGCCCAAACTCCCGAAAAATCAAAGCTGGCATATATCAATCATTACCGGTACGTCCATATATACCTGCACCAATGAGGTGCTTCAAAGTAGAAATTTGCCATACGCTGTTAAGTGTGATAAACCACAGGTAGTGTCTGTGGTTTGCCATTACATGAAAGTGAACCTTGCAAAGATCCGATTAAGTGTATAAATTGCGATGGACAGATTCTGCAAGGTCAAAGAATTGCCCAATTTATAAAGAAGAAGCAGCGGTGCAAAGGATAAAGACATTAGAAAAAATATCATTTTCTGAGGCAAGGAGAAAGTACAGAGAATGTATGCCAGTATCAGTATTTCATACGCCCAAGTAGCAGCTCCATCAACAAAACTAGTATAAAGAAAAGATAGAAGAACTTATTCCGCTAATAGCAAAAACGTCGAAGAGCAAATCAAAAAGTGGTCAAAGGTACAGCAAAATACAGTACCTGCTATTATATTAAATACAATGGGAGAGGAAACTACCATCGCTTCGATCCACTACCTAATATTGAACAACAAAAGAGCTACCAAAAAGTAGCTCACAAACCTAGTAATGACTATTCCATCATC
Organism: Aromia moschata; assembly: GCA_029963805.1. NCBI lineage: Eukaryota > Metazoa > Arthropoda > Insecta > Coleoptera > Cerambycidae > Aromia > Aromia moschata. Next base: position 331,502 of record JAPWTK010000414.1, on the reverse strand, counting down.
GTCAGAAAGAGGAGAAGAGAATGGCTCAAATTCTCTTAATACACAGAGGAAGCAACAGTAACACAGTCGTTGCCTCTAAAACTAGTTTTAATCTTGGAAAACCCCAGCGAAACGGAAAACGGGATGGCCGAAAGGCAAGCGAAGAAAGCCACCGGTATCCAGTCAGCGATTAGTTGCTGACATATCTGTGATAATTAACTTGTAGTGATTTTCACTGTGATATTTTTATATTTAAATTTTATTTATTTTAAGCGTATATTTTTGTAGGATTACTTATTTATTTATTTATTTATTATTTATTTGTTTATTTATTGTTGTTTATTGTTACTTATAATAATTCGAAAGTGTGACTGTCTATATATTATGTTGTAGTAATTTGGTTCGTATACTTTACTGTCATCAAATCGATTCAGACATAATACTTCAATGGAACAGTAATGGCGTAAGTCACACTTACCTGAACTAAAACTATTATTAAAAGACTATAACCATTTTGCATATGTTTGCAAGAAACTCATTTAGACCTTGGTCCTTTACACTTAGGGGATACACTCCTATGTAAGGATGTAGAACCTGATCAAAGGCAGAGGAGGGGTAGTTTTTAAAAGAGGGGATACCATACGACCCATTCCAATAAATACAAACCTGCAAGTGGTAGCAGTTGAAATAGATTTTCCCCTTCGATTAAGCATTTGTAACATATACTTACCTGATTATCCTGGAGTAAGGAAGATTTAACTTCAGTCATAAATCAGTTACAGTCTCCATCCTGCTACTAGGTGATTTCAATGCCCATTCGACACTTTGGGGATCAATAATAATAGACGAGGTAAATTATTGAAGAGATTATTGAGGAAAATGACATTGTACTATTAAATACGGGGAAGCCACACGATTTAATGCAGCACTGGAGATTTTCTCGGATAGATCTCACTCTTTGTACACCAAGAATTGCACCAACTTCAACTGGCCACTTGATCGTTATGGCAGTGACCATTTTCCTATTACAATAAGCACAGGGAAAAAAGTGATAGAGAGAAGAACTCCAAGAAAATATATTATGAATAGAGCCAACTGGACAGCATACCAAGACAGTGTTCATATTCCACCTACAATTATTACCAATGATCTCCACTCGTCGTAAATGATCTTACCACAGCAATAAATGAAGCAGCTCAAAACAGCATACCAATCTCAGCTGGAAATCACCAAAAACACCAGTACCTTGGTGGAATACAGATGTCAAGAGGGCCGGTTGAACAAGAAAAAAGCTTTTAATGTATTTAAAAGATGTCCCACTCAAGCCAATCTGATCGAGTTTAAAAAGGCAAGAGCTATAGCTCGTAGGACTATACTTCGAGTAAAAGAAACATGGCAGGAGTATGTATCAAGCATTACATCAAACACTACCTTAAAAGACGTATGGCAAAGGTAAGGTGCATAGCTGGAAAAAAGTTTCCGTGTATCCTATGCACTTAACGGAGTGGTAACTAATAACTTCCTCTGTAGATATTGCAGACATATTAGCGGAACAATTTAGGTCCGTTAGTAGTACTAATAATTACAGTGTCACATTTCAGACTAAGAAAAGTATATTGGAAACTCCGCTGGATTTCAATACCTCGTCCTCTGTCATATAATGAACCTTTTACAATCGAGAGCTAGAGAGTGCCCTAAAGGAAACGAACAAGCTCAGGAGAGACTTAATTACTTTTGAAATGCTACGAAAGCTACCAAGAGGCTAAAACCTACCTTTTAGCATTTTACAACAGAATATGGTTAGAAGGTGTATATCCTCACAATGGAAAGAAGCCGTAGTAGTCCCTATGTTAAAAGAAGGGAAAAACCGTTTAGATCCAGCTAGCTATCACCCTTATCTATGACATGTTGTCCCGGAAAAGTAATGGAAAAGATGGTAAACAACCGTTTGGTATGGCTCTTAGAGATTAGTAACATGTATCCCCTTTTCAGATGGGTTTTAGGAAATATCGATCAACATTAGACCAATTGACATATTTACAAACAAGTATTTTAAGTGTTTTCTCCCGATCACATTTGGTAGCAGTATTTTTTGATTTAGAAAAAGCGTACGACACGACTTGGGTACGCCATTTTAAGAAAATGCATGAATGGGAATCAGAGGTAATTTACCTTTATACATTAAAAGTTTTTAGAAGATCGGAAGTTCAGGGTAAGGGTAGGTGATACACGGTCATCTGCACACAATTTAGAGAATGGAGTCCCTGGGATCCACTTTAGTGTAACTTTTTTGCTATCGCAATTAATGAATTAATAGATTCTATCGATAACTCAATCTGTAAATCTCTGTATGTAGATGACTTGTAATTTTCTCTCAATGGATTCTATGAATGATATAAATAGAGAATTGCAAAGGTGTATAAACAACTTGGAAAATAAAGCAGATAGTATGGGTTTCGTTTTTCCGGCTAAAACGGTTGGTATGCACTTTTGCCGTCTTAGACGACATCATGCTGAACCCCAACTGACAATCAACAACAATTTAATTCAGATAAAACCCACGTCAAGTGTCTTGGTTTAATATTCGATTCGAAACTTACATGGGGACCGCATATAAAAGATCTCGCTGCAAAGTGTAAAAATCTCTTAATGTGATACGATGTATGTCTAATATTAACTGGGGGCAGATAAGGAAGTGCTTTTAACACTGTATAAGTCGCTGATTCTATCCAAACTGGATTATGGTTGTACAGTGTATTCATCTGCTCGACGTTCTATCTTAAAGTTTAGAATCTATCAGGGTGCAGGATTAAGATTGGCAATGGGGGCGTTTCGGACAACCCCTTTAACCTCGCTTGTTGTGAAGCAGGAATAGCCCCATTGAATTTTAGAAGAAATAATCTCCTCTTAAACTATTGGCGAGTGTGGCCAACCATCCGTTCATCGACTATCTTTGACGAAAATATATTACAAAAATTCAGTACGACCTACAATATTGGCTCGGGTGTCAGGATGCAAAAGTACTTCAAGATCTTACGTACAAACTTTGCGGTGTTGTCTTGGTTTTGTGGTTCCCCTTGGAGGTGAGTTACCTCAATATCACCTGGGTGTACAGTCTACCAAAAAAAGCAAGTATGTGGTCTCCAGCAAAATTCATGGTCACCGATTCGACCCTATAGTAATATATCGATGGCTCAAAAACCATTCGGTGTGGGGGCGTTGTGGTGCAGACAAAGCTATTCGTGGCATTTCTCCGGGTCGCATTTTTACTGCGGGTTATTCCATATGGCAAGCTTACTTAAGTGGGAAATGACCATCCTATATTTTGATATGTGTGGACTATAGTAACTGGAGTTTTAAAAAATATTTAATAGATCCCCAAGTCAAGAATTCTCTCTGTTATTTCCTGTCGTTGCAAGAAAGGATACATTTCATTGGCTCCAGACATGTTGGCATTAAAGGTAATGAAAGGAGATCGGGCTGCAAATTTGCATCGGAACAAAATGCCATAGAAGATATACCCATTGACAGAAGATTTTAAAGTGGCAATAAAGGTTTAATTAAAAGTAGCTGGCAAGATGAGTGGACTCGTATGGACTCAAAGTTGGGGCGAGTCAAATCAAAGTACGTGGATCCAATTAAAGTAACTAAAAGAAGGTCCTAGGTGGATGCATACCCCCCTCCTCCTATTTGTTGTCGGTAATAGAGAGCCGGATGTTCGGCTGCATGTCATAAGTTGAACATGTTATATTGGACTGTACAAAATATTCAAAAGGGACTGGATTCGTTGCAACTACCATCAGTGTAGGTTATGATCATACTTAAAACGGGATTGATAAGGATATTTAAAAGGAATAGGTGGGGTGATGGAGGGATGTATAGGTGCTAAGAAAGCTACAAAAAAAAAAAAAAAAAAAAAATAAAGCCAATTTTTGGTACAGATCATAATTGAGGTCTAAATAGTAATATACAAAAAGTCCTGGAGAATCCTCCTTCCGCAACCCCCTTTTTTTCGCCCCCCAACCCCCCCCCCATTTTAATATATTGGTGATTTTTTCGAAAACTGTCCACTTTAAGGAAAAATTTCAAATGAGCATTTTTGAAGCTGACAAAATTTCCCTTACAACGACGTATTGCGAGCCCATATAGTACCACGTGGTACACACCAGTGGCGTATAAAAAGAAAACTGTTCCGAGATTAACTGAAATTTCTTGAAGGACACGTCGAATTTACTGATTTTTACCAAAAACTATAAGCTTGACGAAAAATATCGTTACCAAATTTTTTGTAGGTGATAAAATTGCAAATCCATTGATGTAGAGAACGACCCCAGAACCAAAAATATTGAAACTGCTGTTTAATTTGTTTTTTATTTAGTTTCAAAACAACATTTTAAACATCTTTCTCAAGAGTAGAATCTTCTGTAACAGTTTCCATAATATTATTGCATGTTTCGCCATTGCAAGGGTAACAAAATGTGCTACACTTTTGGCCTGAGTGTCTACAAGAGCATCTACCAGCACAATTGGTTTTGCAATGGCAGTAAACCAGAGAGAGAAGTGATTCGGGTGCGGGAGGTAGCGTAGTTTTGACAGGCAACAATTGTCCTTCGACTAACTTCCAGCCCCATTCAGTAGACGGTAGCCGGTTTCCCAGCCACTCTTGTACCTTAAAAAGCAATAGAAATGACACAAATACATTTTTCTTTATCCGTTGCTCATCTGAAGGTATACTCTCAGCGAATGTTGGGCACATGCTGCTTTTGTGGGCGGCAAACTGGATAGATCTAGGAGTGCAGAAGGCGATTGTCTTGCCATTTCTTTATTATAAAGATGATGGCGAAGGTTATTGCTATCTCCAAATTTTGGACCATCAGGATAAAGAGATCTGACAAACTCTTCCCCACATTGTATCACATTTTCTTGTAATTGATTAGGTACATTAAATATCTCGCAAACTTTATTCCTTAAGTTGGGATTTTTCTGTAACTGCATGTATACAATTTGTTTCCCTTTTCTGTATAAGGCAGATACAAGGCCAGAAATATCGGAAGACTAGATCTATCAAAGAATGTCTCCGCACAAATGAAACATTGCGCAATAGACAAATAATAAATATCGAAACCGGTTTATTTGACCTTGCAATATTAATACAAGCTCAAAAATAGTGCTTAACGTCACGCATAGGGCGCTACGCGCACCTGTTATTTGGCAAATTGTTAATCTTGGGGCAGACTTGGAAATTCTATATTATAGGGGTTATTATCCCGGGGTTGAAGTGACTTAATAGTTAATATTTCGCTGAGCATACATTGTATACGTAGAAAATCAAATATCAGCCCTAAAAAGGTTTTATATCGATAGTAAAAATGAATTTGCTCCAGATTTACGTAAAACTGAGAAGTCTCGGATAAACTTTTAATTTTTTTTTGGCTGAAGTAATTGCGATGAACTTCTAAAAGATTCGCAAATAGACTATATTTTAATGGTCGTTTTAGAGAAAAATATGTTTCTTCTAAAAAAAATTATACTTAGATAAAAAAAAATGAGAATAAATAGCAAAAAGTATGTTTTTTAAAAGTAACCTTTCATTTGATACGCCACTGGTGGATGGCATGTGCTACTGAATATGGATTGCGATACGTCATTGGAAGGGGAATTTCATCAGCTTTAAAAAATGCTCTCTTGACATTTTTCCTTGAAGTTGATAGTTTTCGAGAAAATCACCAAAATATTAAGAGGGGGGGGGGTTGGGGAGCGAAGGAGGAAAAAAATCTTGACCGTTGGTGATAGTTTTCTGATAGTTTCTAGGTAAAACGAACCTAGCATTACGTATCAGTTAGTAGTAGGCATGTGCGAGATCTCGAATTTTCGAGACGAGACGAGAAGTCATTTTTCGAGACTAGACGAGACGAGATTCTCGGTCAGTCGAGATTTCTCGAGATCCCGAGATTTCTCGAGATCGCGAGATTTCTCGAGATACCGAGATTTCTTGATATATTGAAATTTCTCGAAAAAGAGGTGAAACTAATGTATAGGTATAGTTGTTTAAATTTAAAAGTTCAGCTAGCCATTAAATAAAAGAAAACTTTTTATAGACCAAAATTATTTTTTTTAACAGTGAATACAACAGGAAAAACAACAATGACAAAATAATACATGTAACGATATATCATATATTTTTTAACAGATGATTACAAGGAGAATTTATATTTGTCGTGTAAAAAACACGCTTGTTCTACATGTGCCGCCAGCAAATTTACCCGATCTGCTGTGACAATATTTCCTCCTGTAGAAAATGTTCTTTCGCTACTAGATTGGCTCGCAGGACAACCTAAATAATTTTGAGCTATTACCGCGATGTTTGGGAAGGTGTTTTTATTTTCTTTCCACCACGTTAATGGAGTCATATCCGTGACGTCATCCTCTAAATAATTTCGGCATTCGATTTTTTATGCTCAAAATCCGCTACTATACTAGATTTTTTTAGCTGAGGAAAGAAATTTCCGTAACCTTGAAGGTTGTTCGGCTAAAAATAATACAGTGATTTAAAAACTTTTCATATCTTCTTTTTAAATTTTAAGTTAAAGTTAAAGTTAATTTTTTACTTTTCGTATCAAAAAGTTTTCATATCATCAATTTTTAATTAACCGTATGAAAAAAGTTGATTTATGCATTAAGTGAGCAAACATTTGAAAATTAAATCTTGATCCATTTTTAGAAAAGTATCTTTGTTTACTCTAGAACTATCAAAGTATAAGCCTACGAAATTCCAGATCTAAGTACGTTGTAATTTTGAAGATACACCCTCAAATGTGTTTGTCCTCTTAAAGCTCTTATCCACACAGCGAATAAATTATACTTACGTGATTGCATTTCGCGTACAAAATCAAAACTACTCGAAATATTTCAACACTCCGTCTGATATTTTACCATTTTTCTCAACACTCGGTATTTTTAAAAATCTTAAGATTTCAAGAAATATCGGAATCTAAAAAAAATATTAAGATCTCAAGAAATCTCGGAATCTCGAGAAATCTCGGGATCTCAAGTAATCTCGAGATCTCGAGAAATCTCGACTGACCGAGTCTCGTCTCGTCTCGTCTCGTCTCGACTTTTGTTTCTCGTCTAGAGAATCGAGATCTCGCACATGCCTAGTTAGTAGGTAATGCTGTCAATAATATTTATCAACATTATTTGGCAACTAATGCGGAAGATCAACTAAACACCAATTACTAATATTTAGGCGGAAATAAATTTCTGGCTCTAAATTCTAAGATATAAACAGGCCATAAGGTTTTCCCATTTCAAAATAACCATCTCTATAATAAATAAATATTTAAGAATTGTTTATTTTCAGAAAAACAAATCCAGAAGTAGATCTCAGTCCCTGGTAAGCGAAAATATGGAAGAGATCGAAAATCAGGCGTTCGAGGACTCAACTAAGTTCGAAGTGAAAGTGTCAGAGGTCATGGGAAGGTGAGTAATAATTCAGGTCGATTAAAAAGTATTCTAAAATAGAACTTTTTAAACCAACGTGTACAAATAAATTGTATAAAATCTGATAGTACTTGCTTATAAGCAAAACATTAATATAAGTGGGTAATAAAAATGGGGAGATTATGCTGTTTAATATAAAATATTTTATTGACGAGTTGGACCTTTTCCAAATTAAATTTTATTGTTGTCAGTACTTCGTCGTTAATTAAAATATTTTGAGAAAACGCTATTAAGTCTCTATTTATATTGGCCGAATTATGTTTTTAATGTAACTAGTTTGCAAGTACAGTTCGATATGACGTTCAAAAACGTCTATGTGTATTTTGAATAAAACAAAATTCTATTTTATTATACAACTGTTTACTTAAGACCATCGAAATTTTTCCTATACCTTAATCTCGGCTAAGATACGATAGTTTATTTTTCCGCAATTTTCTTCCTACTTCCCAGAGGTAAGTCAATATTTAAAGAAGGTAGGAAGCATACGATGTAGTTAAAAGAGTTATACCATATGTGTACTAAATTATATTCTCCAAACGTGAATAGAGAGGTTCATTAAGTGAGACGCAGGCGTTGCCGTGACTTTACACAAATCTGAACTGTCCAGAATCCAGTCCTCGGCTTGTGCGGTGCGGGGGCTTGGTTCTCATTGAAATATTGGAAAGTTCGCCAACAATAGTCCAGTCGGCAGGGGGCTAACATCAAAAAGTGTTCTTGAAACATATAGGGCTAGTTTTGACGGTTTCCTATGTATTTTTTTGCGTAGAACACAATTCGCGAGGACCGTAGAGCTGAAACCGTCCGCTATTTTTTTTAAATTAACAATTTGTGAAAAAAAAACGTCTTTTTTTCATAATTTCGCTTATATCTCCGTTTCTTGGCATATTTTATATAGCATATGCATTTAAGAAGTTGTAGCCTATTGAATTTTCAAAATTTTGAGTCCAACCCAAAGTCTCCAAGTGCTATTGTTAACTTGAAAATGACTGCTGAAGTTGAAAAAGTGCTTTTTTTCACTATTTTTTTTACTTCGAAACTAGGGCGACTATGATCATAAAATTTCTTGGAGGGACTGATATTTGTAGTATGAAGTTACAAAAAAAATTCAGCTCGATCGGTTAATAACTTTTCGAGTGATTAACGGTCGAGTTTTTTGCAAGCCTCAATTGACAATGACGCCATTTCTTTGTTTATTGTACGATGTTGACCGGGTTGGGCTAGAAAAATAATAAATCTCTTCAAGTTTGCGAGACTTTTTGATATTTTGTGACATATTAATTTGGGCCAGTTTTATAACGTTTTCTACGCGACTACCTTTTTTTAACGCGACGTACATATATATTGTTTTAGCGTTGCCGCTTCGAAATTCTCGGAATTGTGACTATAATATCTTGACGCCCATTTTTTTTTAAATACGCGTGCGTCTTGAAACGTACTCTCAAGATGTTATAGTCACAATTCCGAGTATTTCGAAGCGACAACGCTAAAACAATATACAGTGTGTCCCAAAAAGTTGGAAACAGTCCCGCAGAATCGAAACTATTAGTATTTCCAAAAAAAAGCTTCCTACAAAAAACATTCGCATCACAAACCGCCATCGACCAGTCAAAACGACGTCGACATTATTCTACAGGATGTTTCACAAATCAGAAAAAACTGTTTCGGTTAAATGGCAACACCGCAAAATTCGCATCTAATCAAAAAAATGTTATTAAGAAAAGTTGTTCAGAATCCCGAAATATGGGGGTGTACGAAAAATCAGCGCGATAGTCAAATGTTTGCGATTTAACGCTGCTGGCCCAAAAAGTCGGAAACAGTCCCGCAGAATCTAAACTATTAGTATTTCCAAAAAAAAGCCACAAAAAAAAAAAAAAAAACCACCCACCACCACCACAAAAAAAAAACCCCCACCACCCCCGGGCGGAAACAAAAAAAAAAAAAAAAAGAGAAGGGAAAAAAAAAAACAACCCAAAAAAAAAAAAAAAAAAAAAAAAAAAAAAAAAAAAAGGGGGGGGCGAAAAAGGAAGGGGGGGGGGGAAAAAAAAAACGGCGGGGAAAAAAGATGGGGGGGGAAAGGGGCGGGGGGGGCCAAAAGAAAAACCCGGGCGCGCAAAAAAAAATGTAAATTTAAAGCTTCCTACAAAAAACATTCGCACCATAAACCGTCATCGGCCATTCAAAACAACGTCGACATTCCTCTCGGCCTGTTTCCAACTTTTTGGGCCAGTAGCGTTAATTCGTAAACATTTGACTATCGCGTCGATTTTTCGTATATCGCCATATTTCGGCATTCTGAACAACTTTTCTTAATAACGTTTTTTGATTAGGTGCGAATTAAGCGGTGTTGCCATTTAACCGAAACAGTTTTTTCTGATTTGTGAAACACCCTGTAGAAGAATGTCGACGTCGTTTTGACTCATCGATGGCGGTTTGTGATGAGAATGGTTTTTGTAGGAAACTTTTTTTGGAAATACTAATAGTTTCGGGACTGCGGGACTGTTTCCAACTTTTTGGGACACACTGTATATAGTTCGCGTCAAAAAAGGTAGTCGCGTAGAAAACGTAAAAACTGGCCCAAATTCAAAAGGTCTCGCAGACTTGAAGAGATTTATGATTTTTCTAGCCGAACCCGGTCAATATCGTACAATAAAGAAAGAAATGGCGGCATTGTTAATTAAGACTTGCAAAAACATTCCATCGTTAATTACTCGAGAAGTTATTAACGGATCGAGCTGAAATTTTTTTCCATTTTTTTGAAGTCCATATAAATTTCATGATCATAGTCGTCCTACTTTCGAAGTAAAAAAATAGTGAAAAGGAAGCACCTTTTTCAACTTCAGCAGTCATTTTCAAGTTAACAATAGCACTTGGAGACTTTGAGTTGAGCTTAAAATTTTGGAAATTCAATAGGCTATAACTTCTTAAATGCATAAGCTATATAAAATATGTCAAGGAACGGAGCTATAAGCGAAAACGTGAAAAAAAAGACGTTTTTTTTTCACAAATTGTTAATTTAAAAAATTAGCGGACGGTTTCAGCTCTACGGGCCCCGCGCATTGTGTTCTACGCAAACAAATACATAGAGAACCGTCAAAACTAACCCTATATGTTTCAAGAAAACATAAAAGTCTATGCCTACTGCAAATGCAAATCGCTATCCTTCACTTAGGCCTTACTTCCTTTCCTTTATACATACGGTGTAGGCAACCTTCAATTCGGGATACGTCGCATTCTATTTCATTATGAAGACGTTTCACTATTAAATACACTGATTCGTAAAACTTTGCAGTATCTGTTTTTAACGTTTTACTTGATAATTAAACAATAAATATAACGGGAGTGGGTTGGTCCTAAATCACTAAGTATTTACTTTTAATTGATCAAATGCGATATTACTCAAAAATATTTATTTCCGCTGGTTATCTCTGCCAAATAGGTGAGGTCACTGCTTAATTATTTTGCAACTTTTAACGATCGCTAATGCTATTGTTAAACTGTATTTCGAGAATTAGTTGACCTAAATAATATTCTGGTATTTCTGAAAATGTTAAATACCGTCGTGGTTAAAACTAGATAAGATGCGTGTAAATAGATGGTTTATTAATTGCTTAAATTCTGTTCTCTGAAAGAAAATATCGCTGACTCATCGATGCAAGCGCTGCACGTTTTATTTGAAGCTGCTGACAGGTTAATGGCGAAAGTTTTTGGCACGAAATGGGGTCCGTGGTCTGGTTTACTCTGTCCAAAATGATTTAAAGAAAATACATTTTAAATATGTGAAAATACATTTTTAATTTCGTATTATTTGTTATGTAGTATATGTGTTTGTTATTCTACGGTGATTTAATTTGTATCGTGCATTGAAGCGATGAGGTGATGAGGACGATGAAAAAAACGACCATGGTGATGATTATGAAAACAACCACGGTGAAAATTATTGTTATCGAACAATATATCATGGAATTCATTACGAAACTCTTCTAAACAATACACTAATACACTAATAACAAAAATTAAAGGAAATTAAAAAAAATCCAAATTTTTTGATGATTTTCAACAAGGGATAACTCGGAGAAAAATGGTCGTATAGAAAATAAAAAAAAGGAAATTGTAGCCTCAAGTGTCCAATTTTCAGATCTGGACTTAAACATTTTTAGCGGGAGCGGTTCTCATCGTAATCATCCGAAAACCAACCAAAAAAAATTTCTAAATTTTTGCTCGTCTTTAAAATGGTCTGTGGACTTCAAAAATTTCGTCATGTGACCATAAAGCTCTTTTAGACAATTTAATGATCTTTAATGTGACCTCTTAACGAGTTCCGTACGATGATTTGCCGCGGAGTTATCGTCGATTAAAGCAAAAAAAGTCCTTTTCAACTTTGACAATCAATTACTCAGGAACTAATCATCGTATAGAAAATGGAGGTAGGGTTTTGGAAACTGTAAAACATTCTCTATAAGACACAATCGGGGGGCGAATTTTTTTGAAGCGATGATACTGGCTGAAAAAAAAGTTAAAAATTTGCGAATTTAAGGATATTTGGAAAATTTAGTATAACTTTGGATATAGCGGATGAACGAGGGATATCTCGGTAATTTTTTAACCTCAATTTTTCAACTTCAATATGATTTTTTTTGGCGACAATCCATATTTTTTTTGCTCAAAAATGTTACTCGTTGGAACAAATTTTAAAAAAAAAAAATTTTTTTGATTTCAATTCCTTTAATTTTTGTTACTAGTGTAGTACGTATACATTCTACCTGTAAAATAATGAAAACGATCTAACTATAGAAAAACGGACGACTGGCAGTTGACACTTATAGTGACAGTTGTACAAAAAACACCTGCAATAAGAAACAACGTGCCTTCAAATTTCCATAAACAACTTGATTTATTTTTTTTAAATACCATGTTATTAAATCACCGCAGAATTAAGAAGAAATTTACATAATTTTCGAAGGTATCTATTAGTTTTTATTTAAGCACAATTATTTTCATAAAAAAAATGAAATTTTTTTCAGTACTTTCATGAAAATCAATCCCGTTTTTCATGAAGGGATCATTTTTATCTGAAATATTTCCACATCAGTTCATAATACTTTTAATATCTGAAGAAAAATACATATTATTTTTAGTTTTACAATAGAAGAATGTTGAAATTAATGAAAAACTAACATTTATTTGACAAATTTTCAACTATTTCATGAATAAAGTAAGGTAAATAAATGCATTCTACCATAATTAAAAAAAAACACTTATTATTTTTAACTTTTTTTACAGTCGTTTCAGGGTGACCCTGTATAAATATAATTAAACATAACCTGGTTAAGCTGTGGTTTTTAGGGTGACTATTGAAATACTGAAATAGTAAATAATATCCCACACAACTGTATTTAAAGATAACTGAGTTATTTTGGTGTTTCATTGCTTTTGATCACCAGGGTATGAAGAAGATACATAGGTATACGAGGGATGCTAAAAAAATTACAGGACGATTTTTTGTATATACATATTTGTTAAACAAACTAACAAGTTTTGTCCCCTTTTAACATTATCCCCTTCAAAGTACTTCCCTTGAGAAGCTATACATTTTTCTCGCCTCAGTTTCCACTTCTGGAAAGACCTTGAGAACTCTTCTTCTGATATGCTGTTCAGCTCATCCAGCGAATTTCGTTTAATTCCATCAATTGAGTCAAATCTCTTCCCTTCAAGGGTCTCTTGAGTTTTGGGTATAGGAAAAAGTCCGCAGAGGCCAGATCTGGCGAGTACGGGGGCTGAGGGAGGACACTTATTGCATTTGTTCTGTAATAATCGCGAATGAGCAATGCTGAACGAACAGGCGCGTTGTTGTGGTGAAGCACCCACACCCCATTTCGCCACAGCTCCGGCCTCTTCCTTCTCACAACCTCGCGCGAATATCTCCAGGTAACGAAAACGATTAATTGTCTAACCTCGTGGGAGAAATTTGTGGTAGACAACACCCTTCCAGTCAAAGAAAACCGTGAGCATGACCTTGACATTATATGTGACTTGACTACTTTTTTGGGTGGTGAAGAAGGTATTGTCTTCCATTATGATGATTGGACCCTTAAAAGGGCAGATATTTGACTCGTTTGACAAAATTAAAGAAAAATCGCTGGATGAGCTGCACAGCACTCCAGAAAATAAATTGTCAAGGTCTTTCCAGTAGTGAAAACAGAGGTGGGAAAATGTATAGCTTCCCAAACGGAGTACTTTGAAGCAGACAATGTCCAATAACTAGTAAGTTTGTTTAATAAGTTCATAAAAAATTTGTCCTGGAACTTGTTGATCACCCCTCGTAGTTTTGTATTTGTAAAAAAAAAAACTATGTATTGTAATCCAAAATTTTTCAGGTATATAGTCTCCAAAAAGGACATAAGAGCGGGAGAGGTAATTCTAAGCGAAGAACCAATAGTGGTTGGGCCGTGCACAGGATGCAAAGTGCAGTGCATAGGATGCTACAAGGTGTTAGAAACAGAGCAGTATTTCATCAAGTAAGTGGAAATGATATTTAACGGTCCATTTTACGATATTTTTAGAAATATCACAGACGTGAGATCAATAATAACAATTACAATAACCTTTCAACCTAGGTTACTTTAAAAGGAGGGTCACTCAACGGGGGAGGGGGAGCTTCGGGGCTCTTGGCCGTGGTCATTTCTGTTCTGTTTATCAGAAAAATGATTTACCAGAACAGAAATTCATAGAGAAGTTCGTGATAGATGACCCGAATCGTCTGGCTCTTAGTCAATCGGCAGTATCTAGAGTAGCAGTGAAGTGAGAATTTCCCGTATCTACTGTTAACGATAGGGTTAGAGGTAAAAATAAGGTTAAAAGTAGTCGCCCTGGTATACTTAAAGAAAAATATAAATGAAGTGTTATCACTTATCACTATAGGAAGATCCGCATAGCTCCAACGCCCAAGTTTAACGTGACAACGATATTCACCAGCATAGACTATCCAGATAGCCTGATCTTAAACTGCTGGACCTTTTTTGTGAGTTCACCTCAAAAAAAGTTTATAAATCTAAACTCAATTCGGTAGATATATTCTAGGAGTCCATTCAACAAGTACTACGAGAAATGCCTCCACAAGTAGTAGAAAATGTACATACAACAGGAATTTTTAGACAGATTGATACAGGACACTTGATGGAGGGTATTTTCAACATCAATGAAACAGTTTTCTTTTCATATTTTATTTGCTTGTTTTATTTAAAAGCTAGTATAGTAGTAAAAGAAAGTAGTACAAAAAGCATTAATGTTTCGTAAACAGTTGCAACTAGATATAGGACGTGCTTAATGAAAAATGTCTAGAATTGACTGTAGAATCTAAAATTAAATAAAAATGCAAAATCATTCAATGTGTTTGATTGAAAAATTAAAGATGATACACGTAACATTTTGCTGGTCCACCCTGTATAATAGTTTTTGTAATGCGTTTCAAAATAACATTGACGGGTTCGATCAATTTTTGATCGAGTAGGCGATATTCCATACAGAAGGCACTTTTCTTCACAACCATATACAGGGTGCCCCCAAAACAAAGGATAATCCAATAAAAAAAGGATTACGGGTTTTATAGGACATTTAACGTTGAACAAAAAAGTTCTTATAAACATGGGTCGGCAAATGAAGTCTTACTAAAGAAAACCTCAAAAAAATCACAAAAAACGTGTTTTTTTTACTTTCATTCAAGAATTACTATGAAATGGCTCATTGATTCAAAAAGTGTCTCGAAGTCAACCTTTTAGTGCATCAAATTCATTGCCGAGATATGATTGAAACGATTGAAAGAAAAGTGTACTTTAATTTTGTTATTGTCTAAAGCCGGCAGATCCGGGCGGCGGGCGTAATAACGATAAAGAAATTGTTTCATTTAATCAACATTTTTTTTTAATTACAGTAACAATAATGAAACAAATTTCATTCATTCAATAAAATGTTTTTGTATCACCAGAAAATTGTTTTTTCTTTTACCACCTCATGGTGTTTCTGAACTTTAGAAGATAGCGGAAACCATTGTGATCACTTGGATGAGCTGATTTTCAGTCTTAGAAGACATTTACCGCTGATTTTGAAAGGTCAAACGGTTAAAAAAGTTCGAGTTGAAAGGAATTAACTTAGGTATTTATGGCAAAACCCAGGTTTTGAGTGAGAAAACATGGATATTACAAAAATTTATTTTTTTCAAAAAATCATATCTCGGCAATGAATTAAGGAAACAAGCGGTTGGCGGCATTCTACTCAATGCCATTTCGTAGTAATTCTTGAATGAAAGTAAAAAACCGTTTTTTTATGGTTTTTTGAGGTTTTCATTAGTAAGACTTCATTTGCGGACCCATGTTTATAGGAAGTTTTTTTGTTCAACGTTAAATTTCCTATAAAATCCCCAAGGATTATCCATTTTTTTGGGGACACCCTGTATATAAAAAACAAAGTGATACAAAAATAACACAAGATCGCTAAAACACTTCCATAGGTTGCAAACTAAACTATATGTAATAATATTTAACTAATAAAAGTTACGGAAATATGAACACAACATACTAAATTTTCAAAACACAGTGTGTTTTTACAAAAAAAAAAAAGTGTTTTTCTGCACAACATACAAGTTTTATCTCACGATCACGCTATAGGTTAAAAAACTTAATGACTCTCCTCTTCAGAAATGTTAAGAAAAATACTAACAGCTTCTCTGTATACCTAGATGGATTTTCATGTACAAAAACAACTCAACTTCTCTTTTAACACCTCCAGTTGTTTTTGTACTAAAGGTGAAAATCAAGTTCGAATATTGATTTAACATGGATAGTAAATATTAACATTATATATATATTTTAATCGTGAATTTACAACAATCTTTATTTCATCAGACAATTTATTTCTGAATCAAAATAAATAGTGTGGTGGTAACATATTTTTTTTTAAATTCAATTTTATGTACTGTTTATACATACATATATATTTCACCAGTATAATGGTAAGAAACTGAAATGGAAAATTGTATATGTATGTTTTTTCACCGTTTTTACTAATTTATAAATAAAGTGTTTTAGCGTTTATATTCAAGTTCGAGTTCGTATTTCATCGAATAAGCAATTTTAAAAAAATATTATTGAAAATTTAATGCTTCTTAGTAAATAACACATACGGGATTTTCGTATATTATATTTATGTATCCTGATAACAATAGTAATAAATAACTTAGTACTTAGGCCACCTTATATACAGGGCGTTTATAGACTTAATATAAAATGCCTATAACATTAATTTAACTTTGGTAAGATGTATCCAAATGATGTATACATTTATCGACAGCAAAAGTAAATAAAACATCGTGCATTCAAAAAAGTCAATGGCGGCCACGGTGATGAAAACGTAACGTATAACTTAATTTTTTTTATTGCATATTTTTAACAATGAAATTGTTCTTAATTACACAGACACAAAAATAAAAAAAAAGCTTCAAACCCGGGTACAAACCAATTATTTCATCAGTATTTTGGGTCGCTGAATCCGAATTCGGGGTTAATTTTGGCGGGTTGGCACATTATCTCTGCCAAAATGCAAAAAAAAAACGCCAAAATTGCACCACCATGAAGGCAAACAGAATTATAGCAATATTCAAAATTCATTTCGCATGTCTTTTTGGTCGTCGAATCCGAATTAAGAGTTATTTTGAAAAATAGAAAACATTTGTTTTTCATATAAGTTCGAAAAAAATGCAAAAAAAGTGGCCAAAACCGCAAAAGTGTTGCTTTTTGCGGGGAAAACCTGTGAGTCGGAATTTTTTTTGACTCCAATAGCTCATTTTTTATATTTTTTGGGTTGCCATATTCGAATTCAGCATCGTTTCCGGACATGATATGCACATCATTTTATAAAAATGCGAAAAAATTGTAAAAAAAGATGCAATCTGGTGTTATAAATTAAATTAACTCCCATTTTCCACTTGTACTTCCACAGGTGTGTAAATTGCGGATGGCCGCTCTGTTCCCAGAAGTGTCCCGGATTGAAGCAGCGTCACGGCCACACAGAAATGGAATGCACGATACTTCAGGAGACCAAGTCCTCATCCTCTCTGGACTACACCAACTTGGAGAGCATCAAAGTCCACCTGTACGCCATAGTTCCACTCAGGTGCCTCATCCTCAAAAGCACGGATCCCACGACATACAACATCATTATGGACATGGAAAGCCATAATGAAATACGGAAAAATATCCCAGAAGTGTGGAACGGCAACCAGACGAATGTTGTCGATAGGATCATCAAGGACTGGGGACTTACAGAGTTCACCGAAGACGAGATCCATACGATCTGCGGAATTTTAGAGGTAAAAGGTTGTCGGCATTGGAGTCTGGGTGAGGAAATGGATTTTTTTGGGGGTTTTAATCTTTTTTTCTGCTCCGAACTCGCTCAACAAATGCTTTTTTCTACGATCGAGCAAAAAGTGTTACACTTTTAACACTAATTACTAGTCGTGAAATTCGTGGTCCCTAACAGAACTGTGTTAAGGAGAAGTAGGTATTACTGACGTTAGACATTAAACCTAAATAGCATACTCGTACATAATCTCATCCATAAATTCTGGAAACGGCTTTCAAAATATTTTCAAAATATATTTTTTCTAATTTTGACATACATATAAAGTGACACATGGCATGGCATGGCAAGTGACAGAAATGAAACGTGTTATATTTCGTAACTATTTATAAGATGACAAACTTTTCCTAAGTAGTTATGAAATGTATGCACATTTCTTAATTAACGCGATGCTTTTGTACGTGTGAAACTCCAAATAAACAGCTAGTTCACAATATAGACCAACTAATTGTCTACTGTTTTCTTACATCGTATGTTAAAAAACACATTCAGTCATCCATCTATCTGTCAATAGTTTTCATTATTTTACAAGTAGAATGTATACATAATACTTGAAATATTTCCAACGTGAAGAATAAGTTCACTCAAAAACACAAGACATTTATGTTCGCGTACTTCAGAAATGGACGAAAAGTAGAAGGCAAATGGAAGATTGTTTAAAACAGTTTCGCAATGAGTTTCATGATATTCGATTACAATACATTCCAGTATGCAGTGCGATGCTGTATGAGCGTTTTTCGAGAAACAGGAACTGTAAGAAGTACGTACTCCCGAGTTGGTAGAAAACATCCAATAAATTGTGGAAAACGCTCCTAGAACTTCTGTTCATGTTGTTTTCCAATTAACTAAAGTATCTGTTGGTACTTACGATACTGTTTAAAAAAAAACCTGGACTTCTATCCACACCGCTTAGTTTGTCACCAAGAACTTCTACAAATTGGTAGGCCACATAGGGCGGCATTTTGCGAGTGGTATTCAAACAATATAAATGAGGAGCTCTCTAACAAATTATTTTTTCTGATGAAGCCTGGTTTCACCTGAACCGATACTGATACGCCAGATTCTCAAAATATTAGAATGTGGCGTTCCAAATTTTTGTCGAAGCCCCTTTGCATCCCCAGAAAATTGGTGTTTGATATGCTATTAGTAGAACAATAATTTTGGACCATTTTTTTTAATGTTAAGACCTTTTCTGAACCAGCTTGATGATATAGAACTACAACAAGGGTATGGGGCTAGAGCTCACACTGCAAAAGAAACTGTGAACTTGTTGAGAGAATTTGTTGAAAATTGATTAATTAGTTTAAATCCATGAATTTCCACCAAGATCATGCGATATTACTTACTCCTCACGACTTATTTTTATGGCATCATCTTAAAAACCCAATTTTTCAAAGTAATACCCTAATTTAATGCATCTCCAAGTTAGGATTACACAAAAAAAATATGAAATACATGATCATTCTCAAATCTTACACAATGTTTTCAATTCGATCCGAAAGAGATGACAGATTTGTTTGGACCAAGGTGACGGATATATTCAGCAAATAAATGCTTTAAATTGATTTTTCTAAATGAAGTTTTCAAAGTTTACTTAACAAAGGAAATTTTTGGGGGTATTGGACAAATATACAAGCACTAGTTTTTTAGTCTAATGTACCCAGACTTCTTCAGGGCTTAATTATTATTTTACATAACGGTCTATGTCAGTTAAATGATTGATCCTTTTATTTACCTATGAAGAATATTAACAATAATTAAGTCTAATTTAATAATTCCTGAAAATTTCATTTTTTTCTCATTCCTCGTTGGCTGAAAATATTAAATATCGTTTTTTGGCAACAATTTAAAATTATTACTTATTATTTTTTTTAAATAAAAGGAGAACCGTAAACTATACTAAAAAAAATGTTTCAGATAAAAAATGTAACTAGTAAAAAACCCTACAAAACCCATCAAGAAATGTGCAAATTGGTTAATTTGTTTATCTGCAAAATTGAAAAAACTGTCAAAATGGTCCCTTATTTAAATTTTTTCTAACTAATTATGAAGTAAGCCTTGTGACTTTAAAAGTATTGGAAAATGTAGGTATCGGTGTACTTAAAAAACGCTGAAAATTTCAAATCGATATATTTTTTAAGTTTTTGCAAAAAGTAAATTGTTTATTAAAAAGGTGCTTTCGTAAAACAGACCTTAATTTCCCGTAAAACATTATGATGTTTTACGGGAATGATGATGTAACGATTCAAAATGGATTCTCTTCTTGATGAGTTGGACTATTAAGTACATCGAAAAATTAATTGAATTTCACAAATTTAATTGTTTAATGGTAATGGTAATGACAATCGTTGATTAATTATTATATATAAAATAAGTCGCTTGGACTAATTTGATTAAAGATGTGAGTATTCCCAAAGTCATTTTCACGAGCTACCCCAAATTAAAAAAATATATATCATTCTACGATGTATAGTTTCGGAGATAATCCGATTTTTTCGTGCGCTGTGATTTTGAAGCGACCGAAAGAAAATCTGCGCGCAGGAGAACCACACTGCCGCTGCCGTGCCGTCATCACTCACGTATCCACGCGCGTTACAAAAATAACGATGCATATTATTATAATGCTGTAAACGAAACCGACTAATACATACTTTCGAAATTCTTACATAATACAGAGCAAGATTTGATCTCATTACTGTGTTAATTTCAAAAAAAAATTGAATAAGTTATGAGTGCAAAAAAAGAAAAAAAAACTCGACTCCCAAGTTACTTGGAGCATTCATTTTTTTTAAATTCGCAGAAAAATCGTAGCTGTAAAATGATTGTAGTCTCAACATTGTACGACAACAAACGAACGAGTTATTTCATTTGTTTATAACTTTAAAACGGACGTACTGTTCAATGTCAATTTTAAACCATTAAATTTGAGAAATTCAATTTTTTTCGATGTACTTGATAGTCCAACTCATCAAGAAGAGAATTCATTTTGAATCGTTACTCTATGATGTTTACAAATAAATTAAGGGCTGTTTTACGAAAGCACCTTTTTTAAAAAACAATTTACTTTTTGCAAAAACTTAAGTATATATCGATTTGAAATTTTCAGCGTTTTTTAAGTACACCGATACCTACATTTTCCAATACTTTTAAAGTCACAAGGCTTACTTTATAATTAGTTATAAACAATTGAAATAAGGGGCCATTTTGACGGTGTTTTCAATTTTGCAGATAAACAAATTTACCGATTTGCAAATTTCTTGATGGGTTTTGTAGGGTTTTTTTACTAGTAACATTTTTTATCTGAAACATTTTTTTAGTATAGTTTACGGTTCTCTTTTTATTTAAAAAAAAACTGATTTTCACACCTTTGCGAATTATTTAAACAATGTAGCGGTAATTTTAAATTGTTGCCAAAAAACGATATTTAATATTTTCAGCCTCCTCTACAAAAAGCAATTTTTTTTGGTGAAGTGTCAGTTACTTTTCGGCTAAATCTTAATTCTACTATACTACTACACCGCTGTTGCGGCACGATCGACCAACCCTATTAATTAATTAATTACTTTAGGATTTCTCGATGAGTCATCTGATCTACCTTGAAATCTCGAAAACATTACTCTCATTTAAATTTAAAACAACTATTTACGCTTATCGTTTAACACTCACCGGGAACGATTTGTAATGCGTAAACTAGTTGTGTGGCGCTTCGACACTTTCCAGATAAAATAAAAAGGATAATAAACAATCAGCTTTAAACAAACAAAAACGAATTTCTGCATGTAATCGGTAGTTACCTGACTCATTGTCAGCAAGCTTTGCAACTTGAAGTGACAAAAATAGTTCAATGATGTCAAAGTTTGTTTTGATATTTTGTAGGTCATATTTTTGTCACGGTCGTGAACAATTTTGGAAAATGTAAACAGCACACACATATTTTAAAAAGTAAGTGAGTCATATATCGTTTATTAGTTCAAGAGCTCGTGACAAAAAACTGCGAGTGTTTTATAAAGGCCTATATTTCATTATAGTGTTATATTAAGTGTGTAGATGAGCCGGCAATAAGTCGCAAGAGCAGGTACTGGGAGAACTGGCGGCGACACGCAATATAAATTCGCGCACTATTAAATAACCGAAATGCTGTCATAACACTTTTTATTCGTTACCAATTACAGTAGCAACTTTTTCGCCTTCAACATACTCCCCTTGGCGATCTCTACACCGCTCCACACGACTTTTCAATTGTCGAAATCAATGCTGGAAGTCCGCTTCTGTCAGCTGGTTCAAAACCTCCGTCGCTTTTGCTTTAACCGCTTCCACACTTTCGAATATTTTCCTCTTCAGCGCCGGTTTGACCTTGGGAAATAAAAAAAGTCACCGGGGGCAGGATCGGGCGAGGGGATCAGTGTCAATGTTGTTTAGAATGTCAGCGCAAATGTTCATTCTTGATTCCTTTTGCTCGGGAGTGAGGAGTTTTGGCACCATTTTTGCGCATGTTGAACGATTCATGCAAAATCTGGCGAGCACATTTTTTGTCGATTCCTGTTATTTCAGCAAGCCCTCGGATGCTTAGACGACGATTTTCGCTGATTAGTTTACCAATATTTTCAATGTTTTCGTCCGTTTTTGACGTTGACGGCCGGCTGGGGCGCGGATCGTCTTCGGTCGTTTCCCGTCCCTCTTTAAACCGTTTAAACCACTCAAGCTTGTGTGCGGGATAAACATCAATTCATTCACTTCTTTTAACATTGCATTCTGTAAAAGTTTTCCCAAGTTTAAGAAGAAACTTGAGATTAACCGTTGCTCCATTTGAACACTTCGACGCGTCACTGGTGCGTAGACTAATTCAAACGACTGCTACAGTCAAACTGAGCGACCCACTGGCTTATCCAGCGAGTTCAAGGTGAAGAAAGTATCACCAGACACAGTTCTGTTCAAACTTATCGCTCAAACATGCTCGCAGCGCGCTGGTAGCAGCACCCGTTCGGTTATTTAATAGCCACACCTCGTATACCTACTTCTAGCGATTACTGACTGTGTTGGTTCCGTATACATGATGTCTCATCGTTTTTTTTTTTTCATTTTTATACTGATTAATCTATCATCATTGTGCAAATTTCAACTATTACAAAACACTACAAATTATTTTTTTTAGTAATTTGACGGTTTATTTATGCTATTCCTGTTGAAACTTATACAAAGTTCTCCTAGTGTCAATTCTATTAACGCCCAAACGCACACAATATTTCGTCCTTTTTGGAGCGTCAATCTCGAAGGGAAATTAATGAATTCACTCAATAAAAACTACTTATCCTAATGTTTTCGGATGTGATCTTTCGATTTCGATTTCGATTTCTTCAGAATTGTGATTAAATGCTGTAGAAAAAAATATGGCTGACTTTATGAAGAAAAGTATCCAGTACTTTTCTCCATAATGTCAGCCATATTTTTTTGGAGATTTTTTTTAGTCCAAAAAGTACTCTAACCTACTCCGGATTGTGGAGGGAGGTGGAGGCAATAGTTGGAGTTGATGATAGGATTTTTTTTGCCGACATCAACTGACTTTAATCTTTTCAAAATGGCGGATAATGCATAAAATATCATGAAATATGAATTTTTCTCTAGTATTAACGAGAAAATAATGTTATTGTAAGTTTTTCTTGATCCACAGTCATTTTCTTCAATCAAAACAATACTACAGAATATATTTGACTAAATTTTCAATTTTCAATGATGGCGGATTCAAAATGGCGGCCGGATTTCTCAAGAAATGGCGCGTTTTTCATTATAAAAAGTAAATAGGAGTTTGTAATTATACTTTTCCTATGTCATTTCATGTTTTAGTAAGCTTTTGAGTTATTCCTAGTGAAAACAGTCTGAAATCCAATATGGCGGATTCAATATGGTGGATATCATTCTTGAAAATTCAAAATTTGAAAACGCAAAAATTACAGTCATATTTTACGTAGAATTCTGATGGAAAATGTCCTCTCAATCTTTTTTCATAAAAATGCATTCTATCTGAGTAAAAAATTATTTGCCATTCTAACCTCAAAACGAGGTTTTTTTTCCGGTGTTGAGGTTCTCATGATGAAATCAATTTACTCGCCGGAAGTACACAGCCTACATGTTTCTCGTGGTGCATATACGATTTTTTCTCACACCCACCAGAAAGTAAGTTCTACGTACTATTCTTTGAATAAATATGCGAGCAAGTTCCGGAAAAAAAATTCGTCAATGCGCCCGAATTCAAAATATATATTTTCTATTTATATACGAAGTTCCGAAAAAAAAATTCTTCAATGCACCTACATCCTTAAGTGCATACTACATAATTCTCATGATTTCATTTGTATACATAATTTGTATAATGAAAAACGCGCCATTTCTTGAGAAATCTCACAATAACATTATTTTCTCGTTAATACAAGAGAAAAATTCATATTTCATGATATTTTAAGTCAACCATATTTTTTTTCTAGAGCATTTAATCACAATTCTGAAATCGAAAATCGGAAATCGAAAGATCACATCCGAAAACATTAGGATAAGTGGTTTTTATTGAGTGAATTCATTAATTTCCCTTCGAGATTGACGCTCCAAAAAGGACGAAGAATTGTGTCCGTTTGGGCGTTAATGGGTTAATTCACACAAGTACAGAGAAAGGTTACGCTTACGTCCCCTTCAAAATGTGTTTGAAGGGGATCAAAAAAAGAGGGCAATGGGTTGCAAAAGACGATTAGAAGGAGACGGACAACTCGGGGTGCAGCAGTTCCAAGCTTTCTGAATTACCCACGGATCAGGACTTGCTTACAACCGTCAGCTTAGCAAATTATCGATAGGCTAGAGGTGAAATTTCACTTTTGGCACTCAAACGGCCGTCCGCAGTGGTTCCCGTCAACTTCGAGACATGACAAAACCAGAGGAGGTGGGTGGTGAATTGGTGTAAGGACGGCCCTGAAGGGTGCTTGAGTTGTCAAAGGGTGAAAGCGAGTTTTAGCACCCCACACCAATTTATTTGGCAGCATTAGGATCCGTGGATTCGTCCAATGGAGGTCAAACCATGCAAAACCCAACATAAATGAAGAGGGATGACTCACAGGGACCGAACCAGAAGAAGGGATGAGCCAAGGACCAAACGCTTAGGGCATGTTGGGAAGGTCTTAGTGTTTACCAGAAAGGGGTTTTCACCCTACAGCGTCCTTCTCGGTCCATCCTATACGTCTTTGAAATTGCCGTCAAAATCTTGTGAATTTAAATTTGGACATAGGATTGGTTTTTGGAGTGTGACCGCCGAACCCTCTAAGCCACAGCGTAGCGACTTCGGGGTATTAAAACCAACCTACATACCGGGTGTAACGGGATCATGGTACACCCCTCTTTTCTCTTTTAGTTTTCAAGATAATTGATTGAAATTTGGGATATTCTATATACATAATAAGCGGCGCTGTTTGACATACAATTGTTTTTATTTCCACTTCCGGTTTCGCCGGAAGTGACACTAACTTTCGATTTGTAAATGGAATACCCTGTATATTATTGCATTTTTGAATTCTGCATAATTCCCGTAGAAAATACTAAATTATGTGATTTATGAGCAAATAAAGTTCATCAAAATTGTTTTTGGAGCAGAACTTAATTTTTTCAAATGGAACCATATTGGTACCGTAGTACCATTTATTATTACTATTAATAAGTAATTTATTCTTATGTCGTATTAATATGTGCGATAAATACAAACAAAATTACAGCAAAGAGAGATGATTTGATGAACTTTATTTGCTCATAAATTATTAATTTTAGAGGGGATTTTGATTTTTTGTAGCATTACATGGGTCATTTAGAATAAATCGGAACCGTCATGGCCCACTTAAATGGAAAACTAAAAATTATAATTGTAAAAAATATTGACATCTTAAATGTCACTTATTTGGTATCGTTGGATTCAGAAAATTATGCAGAATTCAAAAATGCAATAATATACAGGGTATTCTATTTAAAAATCGAAAGTTAGTGTCACTTCCGACGAAACCGGAAGTGGAAAAAAAATCACTTGTATGTCAAACAGTGCCTCTTATTATGTATATAGGATAATAATAATAATAATAATAATAATAATAATAATAATAATCTTTATTCATCCCAAAAGACCACATATATGGCATAGGATAAGTCAAATACATACAATAAACAATAAACAAAGAAGTAGAAAAATAAATTAAAAGTTAAATGCGACGAAATCACAAGAATATTAAATAACATATTGAATTAAGCAAATATTGTAAAATTTAAATATTGTAAGTAAATATTGTTTACACAAACGGAAACATATACATATATAACTAAACCTTAATCAAAACTACTCGTAAGATATTCCGAGATGCTATAAAAACTTTTCTCAATTAGAAACTCTTTAACATATTTTTTGAAAGCATTACAATTATTGATACATTTAAACTTATTTGGTAATTTATTATAAAGACGTACACCCATATATACAGGATTTTTTTTCAGCTAAAGATAAATTATGATGTGGATAACAAAACAAATCCGCTGTTCGAGTATTGTATTCATGAAAATAGTTATTCCTTGTAAATTTTTCTTGATTTTGCCTTACAAATAACAGGATTTCTAAAATATATATACAGGGTAATGTAAGAGTTTTTAATTCTTTAAAGTATGGTCTACATGACGATAATTTTGATACATTTATAATTGATCTAATAGCTCTTTTTTTGCAACTTAAAAACTCTGACAGAAAGGCTGGAACAACCCCAAAATAAAATACAATATTTAAGTTGAGAGTATATCTGTCCATAGTAATAGGATAACATAACTTCTCTGTTACACACTTGTTTCATGCGATATAAACAAAAGCAAATTGATGATAGTTTTTTCGATAGATTTTCGATATGTGTATGCCATCCAACATTATTGTCCAAGTACACTCCCAGAAATTTCACATTAGTAACCTGTTCGACTGACTTGCCGTTTGCTTTCAGTAGGTGGGATTCGCTTATTTCTTTAGACCTCGGTGTAAAGTTGATGAAAACTGTTTTACTCATGTTTAAAAATAACTTATTTCGATTAAACCAGTTAATAAATGTTCGTATCATAAGCTGAGTGTCACTAATTACTTCGGGAATACTATCTCTAGAACACAAATAGGTATTGTCATCTGCATACATTACAAGATCGCTGTTATTAAAATTATATGGTAAATCGTTTACAAATAAAATAAACAGTAATGGACCCAGAACTGAACCCTGTGGAACTCCATATTCAACTTGTAATTTATCTGATCTTATACTATCTATTTCAACAAACTGAAATCTGTTTTTGAGATAACTTCCAAGCAAATTATTAATAAGCCCTCTTAAACCATAAGCCTCTAATTTTGCTAATAGCAAATTATGAGATACTAAATCAAATGCCTTACTTAAATCCATAAAAAGCCCAACAGATTTCTTATTGTTGTCTAAGTTTACATAAAGTTTTTCTAAAAAAGTTTGTATTGCCGTTTTCGTGCTTCTAAATTGTCTAAAACCATGTTGTGCATCATGTAGTATTTTATATTTTGTAATAAAAGACACTATTCTACCGCAAATTATTTTTTCTAAAATTTTTGATACAGAAGATAAAAGTGACACAGGTCTATAGTTCTCTACATTTTCACGATCACCCTTTTTTATATAGAGGTACTATTTTAGATGTTTTAAAAATTTCTGGGAATATACCTTGAGACAATGATAAATTTATTAAGTGTGTTAGTGGTGGTACTATGTAATTTATACTATATTTCAGAATATTAGAATTAATGTCATCTTCTCCTGTAGAGTTTGATTTTTTTTAGATCCCTTATAACATCATAAACTTCTTTTTCTGTAACTGGTGTTAAGAACATGGTGGGATAGTGTCTACCAAAATCAAAACTGTCAGAGTTATTGTCATTATTTTCAATTAGCGCATTAAGTCTTTTAGGTACGTCATTAAAATATTTATTGAAATGGTCAGAAATACTCACCTTATCTGTCAGAGTTTTATCATCACTTTTTATTTCTGTAATAGGTACACGACATTTTGTTTTGTGTTGTATGGTGTTGTTTACAATATTCCAAGCCGCTTTTGATTTATTTTCGGATTCAAAATATATCCTATCATTATGTCTTTTTTTCGCAGTCTGAATTACATTCCTGTATATACGTTTGTACTTCCTGTAATAACTAATCATGTCTGGATCTTTTGTTCTAATCATAGTGTTATATAAGTTTTTTAATCCCAAATTTCAATTTGGATATCCCAAATTTCAATTAATTATCTTGAAAACTAAAGGAGAAAAGGGGGTGTACCATGATCCTGTTATACCCAGTATATATAACCGAAATTTAAAAAACGAGTCTCTAACCCAAATAAAATACAAAAGGCGCTAACATAAAAACTGGTACGCTAATTTTGACGAGAAATTTATATCAAAAACTATAAACTTTCGTATAATGCATATGATCACCCCCCTAAAGAAAATTGATCAAATTACCAGTAACCCTTTATACAATTCTTTATGTTTTAGTATGGTGTATCTGTAGAAGAATCTACTCATATATTATTTTTGTTTTACTTTTGTTAATGTATCGTAGAGATCTAATATGTTTTTACAGTGACGTATTTACATTTGCACCACTGATTTATTTGTTAAATTCTTCATCTTACTGCTATCATAATAATCACTTATGCTTTACAATCTTTAAATAAATATTATCCAACCCACCGTAAAAACTGCAATAACCTAAATATAAAATATTCGGATTCAAAGGGCATCAATAAAAATTCCTTCATCTTTATATAAGATTTAAAATAAACAAAAAGATTTACAACCTGCATACCTACAAAAATTTACATATCTGTAAATTAACGCGTACCCTACGCGTTAATTTATACGACTGACATTTATTTTTTTCACTATAACTACCGATTACTGAAATGTTGAGACTGAAAAAACAAGCATCTTGTCATCACTTTGACTGGCAGACTACACTGTGCACGACAGAAGTAGCGAATAAATTGGTTTTTCACATTATTCATCTTTAATACAAATCCTACAAAGGTCGATTTCTGTTTTTAAACCATAACTTTTTGAGGTAATAACGTTACTTGTCACGTCACCTTCCTTAGAGGGGTATAATTTTTAAATACGTATATGGCTTCCCACACCTTATTCGTGTCATAGTCAACTAGGAGCAATTTTTTTTCAGGCGAAAAATCAAGAAGTACTGTTAGCTATATATTTAGTAAATAGTTGACATCAGATTCTTATTCTGGACCATCGTAAACTTTATTGTACCAATTTTCATCGGATTTGATTACAGGGTGTTGAAATTTAAATTGAAATTTAAGACAATGTATGCAATTTTAAATTGTAAATGTCATCCTGGAGTGGGTACTGACACATTTTTCTTTTTGTGTTTATTTACAATCTTTTGCCGGGCGAGCCGTGCCGATTGAACGTTGAACCTGTTGCATGTCGGGTTGTTATCTCGTAGACGGTTCGCAGACACACGCGCAGAGAGGTATTATTAATATGTACATACTAAAAAAGGGTGGTTGGTAGGCAAAATATTACACTTTTATAAATTAGATATCAGTAGTCAAAAATAATTAATAATATAGTAATGTTCATTTAAAATTTAAAAGTACTCATTGTATTATAATAAATATACAAGATCAACTGTGTGGATACAGTACACAATATTAGAATTTCAGTGTTTGTAAACTATGTACGTCGTCGTAAGTGTTTCAGTTTTCATACAAAAAGGTTTCCCTCGCTATAAAAATATTAATTTTCACTTTCTTTGGAACATTTTAAATGCCTGGAGTGGGTACTGGAACCTTCGGCGTAAAAACAAAAAACTGGACGTTTTCCACGAAACACCGAATTACTACACTTTTCTCGACGCGCGTTTCGCCAACCAAGTTGGCAGCTTCAGAAGATTAAAACTAAATTCTAGCCTACACACTTGCACTATTTATACTAAATTTGTTGCCACGGTTCACTGAACCGTAACTGTTTTTGTTTATCAGAGTTTTTGTTTACCACAGTGGACTGGTGGGTATCGGACCATTGTCCTTATTCATACTACTGTTACACTTAATAATAATAATAATACTCACCCTATAATTACTCCGAAGAGTAACCCCAGAGATCCTCTCAGGGATCTGTGCGGGGGAAGGGGTGGCTATTATTATTATTTGCCACGGCGCGGCACACTGGGAGCGACTTAAGATTATTTCGGTAACGCATTTGCTTTACAGTTCTGAGGAAACCCAGAAAACTCAGAACATTACCAAAACTAGGGCATGTGCGGTTGGATTGGCATCTATGCATCCACACCTATACTAGTGTGTACTAGTGGTTGCATATCAAGTCCTGACAGAGAAAGCGAGACAATTAAAAATCCTCTACCTCTTCCAAGACTCGAACAACGCGCACAGAGGTATCGCGACTGGAAAGACGGTGCTTTAACCCACTCGGCTACCCGTGCCCTTAATGATTTCTAATCTTTCAAAAGCATCCAACTGTCTACTGTTTGTTACATTTCTAATTAATTTTAAATTATTTATGTCTATCCTATGGTTGTTGTCAAAAGCGTGTTGGGCAACACAAGATTTTTCTGTTCTGCCATATTTCAAATGAGCCATGTGTTCTTTAAATCTAGTCAAAATAGATCTTTTTTGTTTGCCCAATATACTTTTGATCACAATCTTTACAACTTATTTCGTATATTCCTGACTTTTCGTTATTGTCGATTTTGTCTTTGGGGTTACCCAAAAGCGTCTGTAGTTTATTGTCAGAATTATAAACCAAATTGATATCAATATTTTTAAAAATTTTATCTAGTCCGCGGGTGAACTTAGGTTCATATGGTAACAAAGCAAATTTCGAATTGTCAGTATCTCTACGAAAAGTCGTGGAGTTATACAGGGTACTCTTAAATTTGTGCTTCCTTGTAAACTTATCTATTAAATGGACTGAGTAACCGTTATTCTTAGCTATATTCTTAATTAATTGTTTCTCATGTTCAAACCCCTCTTTATTGAGGGGGAAATTTAACAGACGGTGAATTAGAAAATTAAAACTTGCCATTTTATGTTGAAAAGGGTGATGTGAATCTTTTGGGAATATATCTACGAGTCGCGGTTTCTTTTCCTATATACATCAAACTCTAACTTATTTTCACTATTTCTAATAACTAATACATCTAAAAATGGTAGCTGTTCATTGTGTTCCACTTCATATGTAAATTTTATGGTAGGGAAAGGGTTATTTAATTTGGCAACAAAATTATCTAAACTAATTGCGTTTGTATTAAATACCGCGAAGATATCGTCCACATACCTGAACCAAACTCTAGGGAAATACTCGAATTTATCTTTTACTTCTGTCTCAAATTTATTCATAAAAAGATTTGCAATGAAAAGTGAAAATGAGTTACCCATTGCCGCAAGGGCGTAGCCAGTATTTTACTTTTTGGGGGGGGGGGGCGGTCCAATGCCGATTAAACAAAAAAGCAAAAAAAAGGTAATTGGAGGCAACGGCAAGCGCAATCCCCCGACTATTTTGGTTTTTACTTGACCATTAGGGAGGGGGGGGCGATAGCCTCCATCGCCCCCCGCCTCCCCCTGGCTACGCCCTTGCATTGCCATTCCCCCATGTTGTTGAAAATATTCACCATTATACTGAAAACAATTTTGATTCATACAAATACTAGTAAGCCGAATGTTTTCCTTAATAATTTTATCGTCTAAACATTTAATTCGATTAATTCCCTGAGGTAGTCCAAAGTTTGTGGGATTGGGACACTTGGAAACAATGAGCATACATCAAACGAAACATCAAATTTCACCTTCTTGCAATTGGATATTTTTGATATTGTCAATGAACTTACTAGAATTGTTAACTGAAAAACTTGTTTGTGCAATAGGCAAATTTTCGAACTCATTCGTTAACCATTTTGATAAATTATTAATAAATAAAGTTGGGGATCCTATCGCTGAGACAATTGGTCTTACAGATTTTCCTGGTTTATGTATTTTTGGTAAACAATACAATTTATGTATTACTGGATTTGACAAATGTAATTTTTGTCTCAGTGAAGGAGTAATAAGGTTGTTACATTCTTTTAAAGATTTTTTTTAACTTCCGTTGTCATTTTTGGCAAAGTATTTTTTGATAATTTATTGTAAGGACCACTATTAATTAAATTGTCGACTCTTTCAAAATAATCATTTTTGTCTAAGATAACAACCTTATTTCCCTGGTCAGCTTTTAAATAACAACAATCCTTCTCTCGTAATTGTTTGACAATGTTTTTGTCTTTTTTGACATTTTTGGTATTATTTTTATTTTTAACAATGTTGGAACTAATTTGTTTTCTAACTGCTTCTCCTGACAAACCCCCTGGAAGAAACGGGCAGGTGCTGTATTGCACATTCAACACCCGCCACGACTTCCTCCGGGGCGCCTCCAGAGGCAGGGAGGCCACATTTTAATCCTTTATTTAGGAGATTAAGTTCTTCTTTGTCAAACACTTGCGAGGAAGTTTTCTACAATGTTAACGACTTTCTGAGGAGTATCTTTTTTGTTCTTTTAAAGCCTAATTTTTTATTTAATGAATACATCTTTTCAATAAATTCTGTTTCTACAACTACAAACATTTTCCTCTGAAACTCGCACCACTCCTTTTTGTTTTTTGTAAATGTCATTACAAACTGCAATTTTTTTTCAATAATAGTGTACTGGGTACTAGGATATTTGGAAATCATCATCAACTTAATATGTTTCCCAATTCTCTGGTTTATCTGACGATTTATTTTTAAGAAAAAAAAGTGTGTGGCTACAACTAAAAATGGTATCCAATTTATGCTGGCACGGCTATCGACAACAAATGCTTCCATAAATAAAAAAAAAACATAAATCAGTTAAATAATTTGTTAATTAATTAATTCTTATTAATACCAGTAAATCATATTATTCCTATTATTTGTTTAGATATTTTTAGTGAATAAATAAAGCTAATAATTAATATATTTTCTCCATTGTTTTCGATAACGGTATCAACAAATTAAATGCCATTTTAGTCGTTACCACTGTCCTCTTTTTCTTAAAAATAACACAGCCACAAAAAAAATCGGGTTCGTGGGTCAGACCATGGTAACCATACGTTTTTGGGGTCGCTGAATCCGAATCTAGGGTCAGAGTAAACCCATCGGGCTAGGGTTTCTCGTAACCTCAACAAAACCCATTTTTGAGCTATATATCGATAAACCGTTCACATCAAACCCCTTAACTCCTTGAAACCATAACACAATAACCCCATGATACCTCGAAACCATAACTCCATAATTATATAACCCCATAACCCCATTGCCCCCAAATCAAACGAAAACAGTTCATCTCAGGCAATTTGTATTAATGCAAATTTTCACGGACACTCAGGATACGTTCGAACAGTGAAATGAAAGGTAATAACCCCATGACACCACTACAAAGGGGATTCCCAAAATTGCGTGCGTCTGCTATCATTGTTTAATGGTGTTATGGGTTTATAACATTTGATTCCGCTGGTCTAAACTATTCTGAATATCCGTGACAAATGTATTAATACAGAATGCCAAAAATGAACAGGTGTCGTGTGATAAGGGGTTATGGGGTTATGGTGTTATTTCACTGTTCGAATGTATCCTGAATGTCCGTGAAAATTTGCATTAATACAAATTGCCTGAGATGAACTGTTTTCGTTTGATTCGGGAGCAATGGAGTTATGGGGTTATGGTACTATGGGGTTATATGATTATGGAGTTATGGTTTCGAGGTATAATGGGGTTATTGTGTTATGGTTTCAAGGAGTTAAGGGTTTGATGTGAAGGGTTTATCGGTATATAACTCAAAAATGTTTTTTTTTTAAGGTTATGGGAAACCCTAGCCCGATGGGGTTATTCTGACCCTAGATTCGGATTCAGCGACTCCAAAAACATGTAGGAAACATGGTCTGACCCCCGACCCTGATTTTTTTTTGTGTGGCTGTGTAATTCGTCAAACCAGAGAATTGTTAGTCGTAAATCATTTTAACGACGTCGTAAAAATTTTATGGCACAGTGGACCGAATAAATATTTAAGGAATGTATTGGATGCGAAGCGCAATAGTCTATTGGATCGTTGGCCGGTGTGTAGTCTAATGGATCACCGGCCAGCTATTTCCAACCAGACAGCGAATCGTTGCCGGCTCTTCAAAATTTTCTAAAGTATAGTAACATACATAAAGTTGTTTTAATTTATAATTATTTTTTCCAGCAATTTTAAACGCTTTATTCTAATGCTAACTAATAAATTTATATCTATGTATCTTTTTTTTTTTAATATTTCCAAACTAGCTTTCTAAGAACGTCACGAACTAACAGTTTACTGAAGTATGAAGTATACTTGTATAGTGTGCTTAGCAATTTTAGAAAATATATCTGACAACCTTGCTATTTTCTACCTATTTTCAATTTAGAATGGAAATAGAGTACACATACTTACTCATACATGTACCGGGTGGGCAAATTTCGATGTTTTTATAGGGTATCTCGGTAACTGTAAGGGCTATGGAAAAATGAACCCACCTTTCCCGACCTCTTTTTTTCGAGATAAATTCATTGGTGAAAACCAGAATTTGCTATATCTTTTCGTTTTCGAGTTGTAAACGAAAATTGATTTTTTGAGTTTTCGATTGGTGTCGATAACTCGGTTGTTTGTAAAATTAGAAGAAATCTGTTTGCACGTTCTACAGGCACTTTTTTAAGTAGAATAGGATTTCCTTAACAGATTTTTTATATCTTGTGTAGTTTTCGAGTTATGGCATAAACTTCTATTTTTTTAAATGGAAACCATAGTTGGCTATGATTTAGCTAAAAAGAGGATTTTTTCTCTTTACAACGATATATAGTTTGTGGGGTCTATGATGAGTGTTTATGCGGAAACAGTTAAAAACATATGTTTTCTACTAAAGGACAGTATAGTAATTTCAATGATTTTGCACAGTAGGCGCCTGTCATTTTGAAAACAGAACAGTTGGATATTGGGATGTAAATACACAGTTACACATTACTGTTTGATTAATTGTTTATGTTTGGTTTTTGCTTGCATTATAGTTTTAAAGTTTCGATTAAAGAAATTGACAAGGCGCGATGGCGTATCAAAATTACGAAAAGTTTAATATGCTAGAGTGTTTTATTCAAAATGGATATAATTCTGAAGCTGCATCGGAAGCATATTTTAATCGCTACCCTGAAAGGAGACAACCTAATATGTCCATCTTTGGTAGACTAAAAGAAAACCTCGTTGAATACGGAGGATTTAATAAACCAAGACCAAAAAATTATCGTATTCAAGATGCTGAGGATGTTGCCATAAATGTTGTTGGTATGGTAGTCGTAAATCCTTCAATTTCAAGTAGGCAAATTGAAGCAGAGTCTGGTATATCGCGACGAAGAGCACTTTCAGTTTTAAAAAAACACAAATTTAGACCTTATACAATAAGGAAACAACAACAGCTCCTTCCAACTGATCCTGAACGCCGACTGGATTTCTGCAATTGGTACCTACAACAAATTGAGCAAGACCAATTATTTTTAAAAAATATCATTTGGACAGATGAAAGTTACGTAAGTAGTGCCGGAATTTTCAACCGACACAACAAACATTATTGGTCTGAAGATAATCCTCATCAGACTGTTGATGTTCAAAATCAAGGACGTTTCGGTTTTAGTGTATGGTGTGCCCTATATAATAACCGCATTTTAGCTTACCAACTTTATGATGACAATTTAAATGGTCAACGGTATTACAATATGATAAACTACCACATAGTAGAAGAATTTTTAGACAACTTGCCACTTAACGAAAGACGACATGTATTTTTTTCAACAAGACGGGGCACCACCCCATAATACTAATTTAATCTCGGAATTATTAAATACTAATTTTGGGGAGAAATGGATAGGGAACAATGGGCCAGTAAAGTGGCCTCCTCGGTCGCCAGATCTCTCACCGTTAGATTTCTTTTTTTGGGGAACCATTAAAGACAATTTATACAAAAAAGACAAATAATACACTGGTTCAACTGAGAGAAAATCTTGAAAATAGACTGTCTGAATTCCGTTTCAAATATTCACATCTATAATGCAACAAAAAGTGTTACAAAGCGATGTGAACTGTGCATCGCAAACAACGGACGACAATTTGAAAACTTTAGGTAAATAATCATGCTCGTATTTTTTTTTAATCTGTCTAGTTTTGTTTTTGTAAAATATATTGTATCGTATTTTTTACATACATTATTTGTTACAAATTTGATTGTTAAGTGTGTTAAACTTTCTTGTTATGAATATGTTATAATTAATTATTAATTAGTCACTAATATGTCATAATTAGTTATTTAAGTTTAATATACCATTCATTATATACGACTGTTACTATGTATTTATGTTACTTTTCGCAGGAGTAAATTTCCATAGCAACAGTTATTATTATTAAAACATTGTTGTAACAATGTGTTACTATAGAAACTTACTCTTCCTGCAAAGAAAAAACAAAGTAAGTATACCTATACAAAAAATTAAAATTTTTAACTGTTTCCGCATAAACACTCATCATAGACCCCACAAACTATATATCGTTGTAAAGAGAAAAAATCCTCTTTTTAGCTAAGTCATAGCCAACTATGGTTTCCATTTAAAAAAATAGAAGTTTATGCCATAACTCGAAAACTACACAAGATATAAAAAATCTGTTAAGGAAATCCTATTCTACTTAAAAAAAGTGCCTGTAGAACGTGCAAACAGATTTCTTCTAATTATACAAACAACCGAGTTATCGACACCAATCGAAAACTCAAAAAAATCAATTTTCGTTTACAACTCGAAAACGAAAAGATATAGCAAATTCTGGTTTTCACCAATGAATTTATCTCGAAAAAAGAGGTCGGGAAAGGTGGGTTCATTTTTCCATAGCCCTTACAGTTACCGAGATACCCTATAAAAACATCGAAATTTGCCCACCCGGTACAGGTATTCCATAAATATCAGTAGGTTAAGTTTTATTTATCTAGTCACAGAATATGTGTTTTAAAAATAAGGATTTAAAATCAATAAAACACAAAAAAAAGCAATTTGGAGAAAGAGACTTTGCCCCAAGTTTTGAATTTTGTGTGCTAATACAAGATAAGATTGGCTTTTACTGATTTTTTTACATATTAAGTTCTTTTTTTAAAGTGATTTATTTATTGTTTGTTATTTTTAAGTAGTAGTTTCGTATTAAGATAGCCAAATTGTAATTAAAACCATTTTTGTACTAACAGACTTTGTCCTGCTTTGAAGCATTTTAAATGTTTTCAGATCAGTTAGTGACGGGAGTGAATAAAACAATTCGAAAATATAAAACATTTTTGATACCAACATGTTTCGCTAAAAATCAGCATATAGGCGTAAAATTTCATTAGAAACATAATTTCTTAGTGACATTTTTCGAAATATTAACAACTTAGGCCATTTTCTAAAGATGTTTTGGAAAATCACAAATTTCACAGTTGCCAGATGTTAGCTGTCAACTTTGAATTGGTGCATTTTAAGTTATTTTGGAAGCAGAAGTGACTGTCACCAAGTTTTTATCAAACTAATATTAAAAAAAAATCCCAATTGGTTCCAACTTTATGGCGGACACTGTATAGAGAGAGAGAGAGAAGGTTAAAACTGAGTGAACAGTTTTAATCTTCTTCTGAAGATGCCAACTGAACTGGCGAAACGCGCGTCGAGAAAAGTATAGTTGTTTGGTGTTACGTAGAAAACATCCAGTCTTTTTATCAAACTTAAAAGTAAAATATGAGGCATTGTATTTAAAAATAAATGAGTTTGTACGACTTGAAGTTGCATTAAATGGTAGTTCTAATTTAAAGTTCCATATATAACTGATAAGTAATAAAACCATTGTTGCAAAGACACTTGTATGTTTTAAAATGACCTCCACAGATAGTTTTAAATGTTATGATGTTAATGAATAAGATTAAAAAAAATAAGTAACCCAAAAACGGTAAAAGATACTCAAAGAACTCATCTTCAAAATATTTTCAAGTTTAGTAGACGCCTATTAGCTAACATATTTTAAAAAACAGTAATTTTACAAGCCCTTATGTCCCAATATTCCGTGTACAACGAGCTATCACATGCTCCTGACGTCAAAATAAG
Source organism: Aromia moschata (assembly GCA_029963805.1). Lineage (NCBI taxonomy): Eukaryota > Metazoa > Arthropoda > Insecta > Coleoptera > Cerambycidae > Aromia > Aromia moschata. Next base: position 293,342 of record JAPWTK010000414.1, on the reverse strand, counting down.
TCGATTTAACTAAACTTACCTATATCCCAAGTTGTCTCGTTTAGCTGCTAGAGGCCGTCAAAGTTGATATAAAATTTTAGTTTTTTGCCAATAACTTAGTTACACCCTTATGAACTTAATGAAATTTGGTGTGCTAGTATGTTCCGACAGATGGCACATTTTGACATTTGAATTGAAAAAAAAACCGACGTTTTCCACGAAACACCGAACTACTACGCTTTTCTCGACGAGCGTTTCGCCAACCACGTTGGCATCTTCAGGAGAAGATTAAAACTTCAGTCAGTTCTAATCTTCTCTAATAATCAGTTTTAATCTTCTCCTGAAGATGCCAACTTGGTTGGCGAAACGCGCGTCGAGAAAAGTGTAGTAGTTCGGTGTTTCGTGGAAAACGTCCAATTTTTTGTTTCTACGCCGAAGGTTCCAATACCCACTCCAGGATTTGAATTGAAGTTATTCCATTAACAGGGTGCGAAAACTACCCCTACCCTTAAAGTAACCTGCTCGTATTTTTTTTGGTGGGGGTGATACCGCTTCATATAAATTTTTATCATAAAGATAAGCAATTTTTTAACAAATTTTCTCTTGTAAAATTTTTGTATTCCTTACCGTTTTCGCTGAATTCATGTTTTATTACATCATTGTCGATTCTAATACGATTTAATTGATTTCACTTTAAAATTGATTTTAGGACGAAAGCGAAATAAACAAACTTAAATAATCATTTATTGAAACTTAATTAGGTGTTCAAAATTACCTCTACTTTCATTAATACAGAAATCAATCCTACGTAAGAAATTAAAGTGCACTCTTCTCAGGGTTTCCTCGTTCTGCAATTCTTGAACGGCATTTTGAATTCTGTTCCACAATTGTTCCTCGTTCTCAATACTCACAGAGACAACTTTCTGTTTTAAGTCACCCCAAATGAAGAAATCGCAAGGATCAAATCTGGTGAACGTGGTGGCCACGAAATGGGAGCATCGTTTCCTCTGCCAATCCATCTACCTGGGAATTGCTCATTTAAATATTCTCTTACAATACGTGCAAAGTGTGGTGGGGCATCGTCGTGCATAAAGTACATTTGATTGCGTAGATTTAATGGTAAATCGTCGAAGAGATCCGGCAGAGTATTCTGCAAAAAAATGTAAATAACTGTTGCCGTCGAGGCGATTTGGCAACCTAATCGGACCAATCAAAGAGTTATTGATGAATCGCATCCATACGTTTATACTAAATTCGCGTTGAAAAGATTTTGCTCTAATAGCATGGGGATTTTCATCTGCATAAACATGTTGATTATGCAAATTTGTTATTCCACGTCTTGTGAAACATGATTCTTCCGTAAACAAAATTTTCTTGTGGAAGTCCATATCGTCATCACGGTATTGTTGAATAATCTGTGAGAATTGAAGACGAGCGGCAAGATCATGATGTAATAGTTCTTGAACTGGTTGAATGTGAAAAGGACGAATCAGTTGTTCAGTGAGAACTCTGTTTATTGTACTTTTTGAAAGTCTGACTTGCCTCTCCAATAATCTGACACTGCTTTCCGGGTTGTCATCTACTCGTTCCAGAATTTCTTGTTCTACAAGGATTGTTCGGGCTTGACGAGGCCGTCCGGCATTACGTCTATTCACCTTAAGCAGACCATTTTCTCTAAGACGTCTTTCAATATTTTTAAAGGTCTGATGATTTGGAGTTCTGCGATTGGGATATCTTCGATAATACTCGCGCACACTTCTACGACAGTTTCCTTCACAAAACCCTAATACTAGTAACATATCGGTTTGTTCGTCAAAGGTGTATCCATCTTACAGAGTCAACAGAATAATGACACTAATGACAAATTTCAAATTGTAGCATTTGTTTCACCTGATAACTTGGCCAACTAGTATTTGTTATTTGGATTTATCAAAGTTGACATGAAATCTTTGTATCGAACACCTAATTAAATTTAAACAAATTTCTTCATTTGGGGTGACTTAAAACAGAAAGTTTACTCTGTGAGTATTGAGAACGAAGAACAATATTGGGGAACAGAATTCAAAATGCCGTTCAAGAATTGCAAAACGAGGAAACCCTGAGAAGAGTACACTTTAATTTCTTACGTAGGATTGATTTCTGTATTAATGAAAATTGAGGTCATTTTGAACACCTAATTAAGTCTCAATAAATCATGATTTAAGTTTGTTTATTTCGCTTTCGTCCTAAAATCAATTTTAAAGTGAAATCAATTAAATCGTATTAGAATCGACAATGATGATGCGGTTAGATGAAGCGGTATCACCCCCACCAAAAAAAAAATACGAGCAGGTTACTTTAAGGGTAGGGGTAGTTTCGCACCCTGTTAATGGAATAACTTCGATTCAAATGTCAAAATATGCCATCTGTCGGAACATACTAGCACACCAAATTTCATTAAGTTCATACAGGGCGTTACTAAGTTATTGGCAAAAAACTAAAATTTTATGTCAACTTTGACGGGCTCTAGCGGCTAAACGACAACTTGGTATATAGGTAAGTTTAGTTAAATCGACTTATTTTGACGTCAGGAGCATGTGGCAGCTCGTTGTACACGGAACATTGGGACACCCTGTATAACTAAGAATAATTAAAAGCAAATGTTATGCTTGAGATACCTAAGCGAGTGTTTTAACTTTTGAGGAACCAGGAAAAATCATAATGTTAGAATTCCGTAGTCTAGTTGAACTTGTAATATTCCTTTAATATACAAGCCCAGGCTCATAATAGTTCGACCACTAAACATTTTCAACTACATCTTATCAAATTATGGAGTCTTGAACAATTACGAAAAATATCGATAAAATCGTCTTAACTTTATTAAAATATACTTTCATCTTACAGAAACTGAAAAACTCTTCAGTATACATATTGTATTGAAAAATAGATATGTAATAAAAAAATGCGATACAGTAGTGAGGAGTTGTAATAATTCGACCACTAAAATTGGCAGAAACGGAACACGCCTTAGAGGCGTAATAATTGCCATGAAACTGATGTGTAGAGTTAAAATGAAACACATACTGAATAAATAAACAAATATCGCTATATAAATAAATATATATATATATATAAATAAAAAAATATGTTATTTTTCAGTTTGCAAGCAAAATACCTTGTGGTAAATCTCTTAGTAAGGATTTGTGCTTGTCTATCATTGATGCCCATTCAAAGGATATTTCGGCATGTGGAATATTTTTTTCTCGCTCAAATTAAAAGCTTTAATAAAGATTTCTATACAATTTTTCGCAATTAATACAGATTTCATAATTTGATAATGTCTAGCTGAAAATGTTAGGCGGCCGAATTATTATGAGCCTGGGCTTGTATTTAACATATTAAATATAAATTATTGATTACAGGTGAACTGTTTCGAGATTGGACAGCAAGGCGTGAACATTAGAGGACTGTATCCCACGGCTTTTCTTCTGTCCCACGACTGCGTTCCAAATACCAACCACACAGACGAAGAGAAAAACTACAAATTAACGATAAGGGCGTCGACAAAAATTCCACTGGGCTATCCAATCACACTGAGTTATGCTTACACCCTACAGGTCAGTACCTACTCCTAAAATTCCACTTTGATAGTCGTAAACTGGTATGAAGTTTTCCTCAATCAAAACAATACTACAGAATATATTTGACGGAATTTTCAATTTTCAATGATGGCGGAATCAAAATGGCGGCCGGATTTCTCAAGAAATGGCGCGTTTTTCATTATAAAAAGTAAATAGGAGTTTGTAATTATACTTTTCCTATGTTATTTCACGTTTTAGTAACATTTTGAGTTATTCCTGGTGAAAAAAATCTGAAATCCAAGATGGCGGATTCAATATGGCGGATTCAATATGGCGGACATCATTCTTGAAAATTCAAAATTTGTCATATTTTACGTAGAATTCTGATAGAAAATATTCTCTCAATCTTTTTCATAAAAATGCGTTCTATCTGAGTAAAAAATTATTCGTCATTGTAACCTCAAAACGAGGTTTTTTCCGGAGTTGAGGTTCTCATGATGAAATCATGAGAATTATACATTATGCACTTAGGGATGCTCGGGCGCAAACTACTCGCCGGAAGTACACAGCCTACTTGTCTCTCATGGTGCATATACGATTTTTTCTCAAACCCACCAGAAAGTACGTTCTACGTACTATTCTTTGAATAAATATGCGAGGAAGTTCCGGAAAAAAATTCGTCAATGCGCCCGAATTCAAAATATATATTTTTCTATTTGTATGCGAAGTTCCGAAAAAAAAAACTTCAATGCGCCTACATCCCTAAGTGCATAATATATAATTCTCATGATTTCATCATGAGAACCTCAACACCGGAAAAAACCTCATTTTGAGGTTAGAATGACAAATAATTTTTTACTCATATAGAACGCATTTTTATGAAAAAGATTGAGAGGACATTTGCCATCAGAATTCTACGTAAAATATGACAGTAATTTTCAAACTTTACTATAATACGTACATACACAGCAATTTTTACATTAACGTATGTCCTAAAAGTTTTGGCACAAAATTCATGAACTTAAATCTTAACAATAATGAAATAATAGACATTTGCCATCAGAATTCTACGTAACATATGAAAACATTTTCCGTTTTCATATTTTGAATTTTCAAGAATGATGTCCGCCATATTGCATCCACCATCTTGGATTTCAGACTTTTTTCACCAGGAATAACTCAAAATGTTACTAAAACGTGAAATGACATAGGAAAAGTATAATTACAAACTCCTATTTACGTTTTATAATGAAAAACGTGCCATTTCTTGAGAAATCCGGCCGCCATTTTGAATCCGCCATCATTGAAAAATGAAAATTTAGTCAAATATATTCTGTAGTATTGTTACAGAACCCTCTCGAGAACTATCTCTAGTTTTGAAAAAAATATAATAATAAAAACAACGTTTCAAGATAGTCGATAAAAACCGCACAAGTACACGCCTCTCAATAAAACATTATTATTTCTACTGACAATTTGGTAATTTGATATACCATGTCAATTTTAAATTTTTGCTAAATCAATTTACTTTAAGAAAAACCATATTTATTCATACTATATTTTTACATATTTTCCTCTATAGCTATTTACGTACTATGTTTATTGTGCGCCATCTACCCTTACGAAAAAGTGATATAACCAATTTCTCTACCTTCCAATTCGTGTTCCAGAGCACTCTAAAAAGACGGGAACACCTTCTGGACAACAAATTCTTCGAATGCCATTGCAGACGGTGTTCCGACCCCATGGAACTGGGCACGTACACGAGTGCGGTGATCTGCCCCAAGTGCAAGACTGGCTTGGTACTTTGCGATAACCCCTTGGACACGGAATCACCGTGGAGCTGCAACGACACCACCGGAAAATGCCCCGGGTACAGGATACAGGCCAGATCAATGAAGTTGTTACTGCACAGGTGAGTTATATTATGAAGTCGAGTACAAATTTTTACAGTAAAGAGTGATATGATATAAAGGGTGTCTTATTTAAAATATCAAACTGACTGGTAGTCACAACAGACTAGTTAAATATCAAAATAACTAGTAAAATATCTAAGTGATGTACTAATGAAATAGTTTCTCGAATAGTACTGTTAATGGAATAATAATTAGTTAATAGAATATACTAATCTAGTTTTAATATAATGAAATTTTCAAACATATTTTTCCAGTTTCTGCAGATATCACGGAACACCGTCACTCAACTGTTTTTAATGACAGCATCACAATCGGCGTAAAAATGTTGTCTAGAAATAGGCCGTTACATTGAAAATTAAATTTTTTATTGAAAAATGTGTCTTATTGAAAGAAAAACAAAATTGAACTGTCTGAATATATATTTTTCCCAGGCAGGGATATCTAACTTATTTCAAACTTTACTATAATACGTACATACACAGCAAGTGTTTACATTATTTCTAGCCTTCCATTTCTCATGTTGCTTATTATTTTTTTAGAATATCTCAAGAGGTCGAGCAGATTGACATGAACGACGTGAAGACAATGGAAATGTTCCTCAGCAAATACAGAAACGTGTTGCATCCAACTCACTACCTTTGTCTGGGCGTCAAGGTTTCACTGAGTCAGCTGTATGGAAAAATCAACGGCTACTTGATCTACGAGCTGACGAACGAGACTCTGGAAAGGAAACGTGACATATGTCTGGAAATCCTGAGAGTCCTCGACGTGATCGAGCCCGGATACACCAGGATAAGAGGTGTGTTACGTCCGTGTATCAGTCGGTCACAAATATACAGTGCTAGTCAAAAGTTCCCCCCCTCGCTCGTATCTTTTGAAGGGTTATAATTAGTCTGATGATATTTGGAAACTGAAAATAAACGGATATAAGCTTCTCTACCAGTGCTAACAGATGACGTAATCGTCATAGATGATGTCACAAAACTGTGACTAATGACTTTAAATGAGACTTTATGTCACTCATTTTGTTTGGGTTTAAGGTAGTTTTCATGGATTAAATAAATAAACACTAAAATATTAGTTTAGCATCTAATTAATAAAGATTCAAGAACCAGCTCTTATACTAAGTGTTCAAAATGTGCTCCATCTACTTCCTGACAGTAAAACATCCTATTGCCAAACTCTTATCGTACTTGTTTTGTAATCGCCCTACATTCATCAACAATTCGTTGGTTTAAAACGTCAATAATGTCTAGTTCTGTAGCGTAAACCTTATATTTAAGATACCCTAATAGAAATAAACCTAAAGGTGTGAAGGCCGGTGACCGAGCTGGCCAACCTATCGGACTTCATCGTCCAATCCGTGTACCAGGTCTTACTGCATCATAATAGTGTCCAGGAGCACCATATTTTTAGAACGTTATTTCCAAGTTACTAAATTTATCTGGATTGTCTTCCAGACTTTCAAAAATTAAGGGCTCAATTGCATTTTGTAACATCCCCAGATATCTTCACCGTTTAAGTTAGTATTCAAATATACAGGCCCAACTATGATGGGTCCCTGAATACCTACCCAGACATTTACTTTTGACGGAAACCGTGTATGTTTTTCATGAAATATGTGAGGATTTGTGTCACTCTGATATCACACATTTTGAGTGTTAACATTTCGATTGAGATAGGAAATACTTTCGTCACAAAAATAATTGTTTTTACATAGTGTGGATAAAAATGAGGAAAAGATAAAAAGGATGAAAATATTATAAAATATACATATGTCAAACATATGTCAAAGGAGTTCCTGCACTCATTTTTTGCAACATATTAGTCCTCATAAACGACCCAGCGGCTAGTCTATCGCCGTGGTGGCTAGCTTCCGATGCCAATGTTTTCACATACTATGTATTCGTACGGAATAGGAGGCTTCGCTATTCGCGATCTTGCGTTGTTAACATGCATTACTAATAAATTTAACCCTTAACGCCAGTGGCATTAAAGGTCATTTAAAAAACTGCATAGCGGAGGAACAAAAACATTTTTCTTTTCTGGAAAAATTGTTTCCGACCTGGAAATCTCACTATGTCTACCATATGTTTTTGGGGCCGCTGAATCCGAATCCGGGGTCAGTTTTATTCCAGCACGTTAGAGTTCGGCCATAACCTCAAAAAACACTCTGAAATTCACCATATCCGTAAAACCACAAACCCTATAGCACTTAATCCTCATGATACTATTATACAATAACCCAATAACCCCACAGCCACATAACCACGTAGCCACATAATTACATAACCTTATAACTCGATGCTGTAATCATGTAACGCAATCTCTCAGAATGAAACTGATTTTACAGTTCTCAAGCAAATATACACCATAAAAAAATCTATAAATAAATAAATCTGTAAATAAATTAATGAATCTGGGAATGCCAGAACTCCGACTGTATATGTATGTACATGTACATGCCGTAATACAACGTAATGTACAACCCTTGGGTTATTGTATTATAGGATTATGAGGTTTCGGAGCCATAGTGTTTGTGGTTTTAACGGATATAGCAAATTTAAGGGTGGTTTTTGAGGTTATGGCCGAACCCAGATGTGCTTGCATGATCCCCCCCCCTGATTCGGATTTAGCGTCCCCAAAAACATATAGTACACATAGTCAGACCCCCACGTCAGAAACTTTTTTTATCGGGTTTTAGGGTTATGGGGCTATGTGGTTATGGAGTTATTAGGTTGTGGGGTCATTTGGTATTATAGGATTATGAGGTTTCAAAGCCATAGGGTTTGTGGTTTTAACGGATATAGCAAATTTGAGTGTTTTTTTGCGGTTATGGCGGAACCCAGACGTGCTGGGATGAAACTGACCCCGGATTCGGATTCAGCGACCTCAAAAACATATAGTACACATAGTGAGAACCCCAGGTCAGAAACTTTTTTTTGTGTGGCTGTGTAATTATTGAAAGTGTTCCATATTACTTACGTAAGTCATTATTTGAACGTTTTATTTAATTACATATACAAAATTATAATGGAGGTAACTGGGGGTGTAGCAGTTTGTTTCATAAAAATAACAATACGAGTTGTCATGACACTCAAATAAATACTCGAACCTGCAATGATACTGTTGAGTATCATATAAACTACTTTAGTCTGTCTTGTGAGGATAAGTTGTTTTTTAAAGATTTAAGAGTACCACTTCCCGATGGTTTTGCTGAATCAATAAAACATATTAGGTACATAATGTTAGACAAATGTACTTAACATATGTACACTAGTAACAAAAAATAAAGGATATTAAAAAAAATCCAAATTTTTGGGTGATTTTCAACAAGGGATAACTCGGAGAAAAATGGTCGTACAGGAAATAAAAAAAAAGGAAATTATAGCTTCTAGTGTCTAGTTTTCAGATCTGGACTTAAAATTTTTTATCGGGAGTGGTTCTCACGTAATCATCCGAAAACCAACAAAGAAAAATTTTTCCAAATTTTTGCTCGTCTTTAAAATGGTCTGTGGACTTCAAAAAAAATTGTTTTCATCATGCGACTATAAATCTCTTTTAGACAATTTAATCAGCTTTAATTTGATCTCTTAACGAGCTCCGTACGATGATTTTCCGCGGAGTTATCGTCGATCAAAGCAAAAAAGTCCTTTTCAACTTTGACAATCAATTGCTCGGGAACTAATGATCGTACAGAAAATGGAGGTCGGGTTTTGGAAACTGCAAAACATTCTCTATAAGATACAATCGGGGGGGACTAAAAAAAATTTAAGCCATAATATTAGCTAAAAAAAAGTTAAAAATTTGGGAATTTAAGGATATTTGGAAAATTTGGTATAACTTTGGATATAGTGGATGAACGAAGGATATCGTCGGTAATTTTTTTTCTTCAAAGTGTCCCCAAAAAATCCTCAAAGTTGCAAAGCGCTGCGTTTTTTTTTCTTAGTGCCCCGAAGGTTTAAATTTATCGTTTCGCCCAAAAATCACCGTAACAAGCAATTTTTCGATTTTTATGCATTTTTTCAACTTCAATATGATGTTTTTGGCGACAATCCATATTTTTTTTGCTCAAAAATAATACTCGTTGGAAAAAAATCGAAAAAAAACTTTTTTTTTCAAAAATTGAGTTGAAAAATTATCTAAGAACAAAAAATGTCTTAGAATTAGTCAAGGAATACCCTCAATTTTTTTCAGAATTTTTAGATGATTTTTGTTTTTTTTTTAAATGGCGAAAAATTGAAATTTTTCGTCATTTCAAAACTCGTGCTCGTAACTTTTGTTCCGGGGGATTCAAAGTACAACATATTTCAACCCCAGAAAAATTGGCCGGGAACCAAAATCCATATGATTGGTGTGATCGCAGCGCTTTGCAACTTTGAGGGTTTTTTGGAGACACTTTGAGGTTAAAAAATTACCGACGATATCCTTCGTTCATCCACTATATACAAAGTTATACCAAATTTTCCAAATATCCTTAAATTCGCAAATTTTTAACTTTCTTTTCAGCCAACATTATCGCTTCAAAAAAATGTTTTATCAAGCGCCCCCGATTGTGTCTTGTAGATAATGTTTTGCAGTTTCCAAAACCCTACCTCCATTTTCTGTACGATCATTAGTTCCCGAGTAATTGATTGTCAAAGTTGAAAAGGACTTTTTTTGCTCTGATCGACGATAACTCCGCGGCAAATCATCGTACGGAGCTCGTTAAGAGGTCAAATTAAAGCTGATTAAATTGTCTAAAAGATCTTTATGGTGGCATGATGAAACAATATGTTTGAAGTCCACAGACCATTTTAACGACAAGCAAACATTTAGAAAACATTTTTTTGTTGGTTTTCGGATGATTACGTGAGAACCACTCCCGCTAAAAAAATTTTTAAGTCCAGATCTGAAAACTAGACACTAGAAGCTATAATTTCCTTTTTTTTTTTATTTCCTGTACGACCATTTTTCTCCGAGTTATCCCTTGTTGAAAATCACCCAAAAATTTGGATTTTTTTCAATATCCTTTAATTTTTGTTACTAGTGTATTTTATTGACCAAGTAGAGGTCCTTCTCCTGACTATGCGGCATATCATTAACAATGTTGGCCATCACAAAAATTTGGGAAATAAAATTTTCTACAAAATATGTTTGCCTTCCCAAAAAAAGTCACGAGCCGCCACTGCTGTCTTTTGTATTTACATAAGTGATTATAATTTCAGGTGTGACCCTTTACGAGGTGCACGCCCCAATGATGATCCTCCTAACTAAGGACATGGAGTACGGATCGTTCTCCAAAAACGAGATCAAGGCGAGGCTGAAAGAGGTCCTGAAATATCTCATAGAGGCCAGCATCATCCTCGGCTACGAACCCGAAAACTCCCCGGAAGGTCTCATGGGAAAGGCGGCGAACGAGGCATTAGTCCAAATCAAAGACTGGGAGAAGATCGTCGGGAAATTTAGATAGTAGGAACATTCACTTGACGACTAACATTTATAATAGGAGCTAAGCTTATAAACGAAAAATTAAGACTGGGAAGTGTAGAAATAGAAATTAACACGGTGTATATTGTTGTAAAAAATATTGTTTGTATACAGAGTGATCTAATAAAAGTGTTCGATTTTTTAAAAAAACATTTATTTTAATGCGTACAAATAAAATATTGACCCAACTATTTTAACATAAATCCTACTAATAACCAGTCATTAAAAAAAACGTCATCAAATCTGATAATAAACGAGAGAGATGAAAATAGTCGAAACGAAAATTTGTTGTCAAACTTTTGAAGTTGGTATCACAATTGTAAAATAAATAATTAAACTCATATTTAATGCAGAACAGAGGCGTGTTTCACTTGAAAATTATTTTAGAAATGCCAGTAGAATCAATGGAAACTGGATGTACAGGTTAGGAAATTGCACCTTTACATATTGGCGATACATGTGTAGAAGAGAATAAGTTAAAAGACACCAGTAAGGGCAGACAAAGACAGTTAGATGCCACAGTGTTTCACGCTCGTACACGTATAAGAAACGTATGAGACCTGCGCGTGATAGAATGTGAAGAGAGGGGTAGTTGACACAGCCCATCACCGACCGCCTATTGCCGAATTGGTTATTAGTATTGAAAATACTTCTGGGCGCGTGTTAATGAGAGCTGTCTTGCGAAATATTAACGCAAGCGACATGCGACCTCGACATGCGACCTCGACATGCGACCTCGACATGGTCACGTGACGATCTTGCCGTGTGTCTATGTTTATGTTTGGGTTACATGTGTGTGTAGTCATCCACAATTTTGAGAGTTGATGACCTGTTCAAGGGGTCCAAGGCCACCGTCGGATGCCCGAGATTTGCTGATTCGCTGAAATGGCAAAACGACATCCGAGATTCATGGCGCTTATGAGCACGTTGAATAAAAAACTTCCCAGCAGTACACCGTTTAGTGAAAATTTGCCTGCGTATTTTATGAACTGATGATGAATGTAAAATAAACATTTGATATTTACTGATCGTTGTAATAGGAGGAGCAGATCTGTTATTTTATTAACTTACACTAACATATATACAGGGTGATTCATTAAGAATAAGTAATCTCTAAACTGGAAGATTTAGTTTTCTAGATATGTATGTACATCAAATGAAAGGTTTTGGTATCACACCCTGTGTAAATATAATGGACTATGAAATGTATAAAGCGCGTAACAAAAATAGTTTTAGGCTGACGCAACCTGCATTTGACAAATTATGGAGGAAATAATGTTGCCATTAAAGAAACGAAAATGCAATGTTTTAGAAAATGAAAAGGAGGCTATTCATCTTACGTTAATTGTTTACGTTGTAAACAATTTTGAAATCATCTGGCTCACATTCGAATTCAAGGTTGCTGAGTGGATGGATTCTTAGAATCCAACCTAATTATTATTATTAATAATACTTTGTCGAATTTTGACAAAGTCCATTAAAGTTTTCTTAAAGTAGTTGGATTATTGTTTACAATATGGTAGATACACAATTCTGCAGTTCCTAACAATTTAAATTAAGCATTGACTTGTTTTCGGATTTTGCATGAAAACATGGCTGAAAATTAATTTATGCGTTAGGGTAAACGTGGGATAGTTGCCCCACTTTTTCAAATGGGCGATTTACATACGGAAGATGAGCATTTAATAATCTGAAACTTTTGTGAAGATTAGTGTAATTATCAATTAAGACAATAATCAATATAATTTAATACTTTTAGTTATTCACTTATTTATAAACGAAATAACAACACCTAATAAATGAGGATAGATGCCTACTGTGTGGGTTAGATGCCTCAGTGATATTTTGACCTGTGGGATAGTTGCCCTGAGGAATTAATGAAAAAATACTTTGATTTTCTTAACTTAAATCAACGTTAGCTTCAGCTTTCCATAAAAGACTTCCATAACGTCCTGCTTTGCGAGTTTCTTTGTCAAACTAATGTTCAATACCAAGTTTTTCAGTGAATTCAAACGCTGATCTTCGTATCATATCTCGTGAAATCTTGCTGCCTCTAATTTTTGAACGTGTGCGACGAGCCGTTTTTCATTATTAACGTCCGAAACAGGGCGTTTAATGCAGGAATTAATAATAGGTAAAAGCGAAAATAAATCAAATAAAAAACATACAATGTGGGATAGATGCCCTTAGAAGCCTCTAAGGGCATCTATACTCACAAAAAACTGGGGCATCTATCCTTTTTGCGTGGGATAGACGCCCTCCAATTTAATAAATAAATTGTTTTAAAGAGTGCTAAAATAACATTTGAAATTTCTAATTAATACATATTATTGATTATAAATACAAAAATATAAACACTTACTTTATAACATTAAAAGTTCCGGGCGAGTAAAGATTATACGTAATAACCTAAATTCACAAATCTATCGACGCGTAAAATGGTTTTCGTTGCACAGCCCACGACTCATCTGTTCGAGCAAAGTGCACGTTTTTGACTGACAGTCGGGAGGGGGTCAGCTTACATTTAAACAAAACAGGGTGGGTGTGTTGTCCATACAGATCATTACGTGAACACTTGGGCATCTATCCCCCTACGGCATCTATCCCACGTTTACCCTACGTTATGTAAGCACTATATGACACAATTGACAAGAAATTGTATCAGCTCAACAAGGTATCGAGTATCTGATTTCTTAAGAACTAGACTGGCTGGTAGAGGCGGCTTCTCTTACGAATGCCCCATTGAACGAAGTTGAGGATTGACAATGCTGTGAGGAGTCTATTGCGAACAGTCCTCTTCTTTGCCTAGGGACTTTTTGGCATCTACAGTTCACCAAAATTTGTATTTGTATAAACTGCCGATTAGGACTATCAGACACCGACACTTGTGAAATCTCACATCCTGGTGGGCAATGTTGCTTAAACGCCGATCTGACATCTACAAGATATTCATAATCTTCTCGGTATATGTTATCCACACGCCGGTATTCTGCTATCCATCGATGTAGATTTCTGCCTGGTTGCGTAACTACATATGTATGTATGTATGTAAGTAATAGTCTCTTAGAGCATATCCCTGACCCAAATGGTTTTCAAAAATACGACGGTCCAAATTCATCGCAACTGCATCTACATTCTCGGTACACTGCAGGTAGTCCACGGCAGCAAGGCCATTGTAAAGGCACATGATGACGATCAACTTACTAGTCGAAACATTTTTGTTAGAATATGCACGGCAAAGAAATCGCAAACCTGACTGAATATCACATACAAGATAACCCGTTTAAAACGACAAGACCTTCAGGGTCAAACCGCCAAAAATCGTAACAACAAAACTGTGTTTTATTTTTATTATAATTTACTTTAGAAATTTCTACCAGCTGTGTCTGGTATTTTCAATACGCCTACGATACTTGCGTAAGATGCAAGATCTGTGATTTTTTTGTTCTCTAGAGTCTAGACAAAAATTCAATTCACACGTGCGCAGTATAATTTATGGGCGGGGCGTCCCGCCTACATAATTTTATTGCTACCCTATTGATGTAAACACGAAAGACAGAGAATAACGCTCATAAAAGTTTTAAAATGACATGTTAGTCTGGCAACTAAGGATATCATATTTCTCTGTCAGTTCCCTTTACTTGAAGAGTTTATTCTTTTCTATCTTTTAATGCTCGGCTTTGAAATCTTGGACTTTCCACACCTGCATATAGGTACAATGAGGGCTGCATATGAGGACTTCAGGGAAGTTTTGCCAGATGCAGTTCTTCATTTCGACCATTTTGTCGTTCAGTAAAACGTTTCCTAAATTGTATCGACTGATTAGAAGCATCAATCGGAAACAAGGAAGTGGAAGACCCAGAATAAGGACAGAAGAAAACGTTGAAATAGTTAGGCGAGTAATAACGGACAATCCAAGAACATCTAATAGTCATCTGAGCCAACAAGTGAATCTGCCCTATTTTGAAAGATGAAACGTGAATTTTGAAAGATGATTTGAAGCTCCAGCACACAGACTACTACAGGTACTCTGTGCTCCAGCTATATCATTTGCAATTGGATTATGTTTATTTAAAAGGAACCAAGCGACAAATTAGCAAAAATGAGGCACCAAACGACAGACGGGGGTCTAATTTATATTGTGTAAAAAGTTCCAAGTGCTAGCGCTGCCCCAACGCCATCTTTCAGCCAACGAACCAAATGACATGTTATGAAGCGTAAATTTCTAATTTCAATAAAAGGAACCAGGCGCTGATTCTATTTACATGAATAAGAAAAATGTCGTTTGGTTCCTTTTACATTTTTAATGGAAAATGCAAAAATTGCCGGAACTTCGATGCAAAACGACATGATGCTAGTACCAATCATTTATTGGAAACGCTGTGTTATGACATGGAAAAGGTTTTAGGTTGGCCTAAACTTCCAACCAACGTGGTCTACTATAAACGCCAGTTAAGTATTTACAATGAGGGCATTTATGCAGGATCGTCGAATAAACCGTATGATTTTATCTGGAATGAGGGTGTTGCCGGCAGAGGTGCTCAAGATGTTGGCTCTTGCCTAAAAAAATTCATTGATCAGCATCTTAAAAAAAGGTGTTCAAGAGTTAATTCTCTGGTCTGATAGCTGCGATGGTCAGAATATGACTATCAAAATTGTGTGCAAAGCATCCTACTTTGAAAACTATCTATTTGAAATATTTAGAATCTGGGCACAGCTTCCTGCCCAATGATACGGACTTTGCTCAAATTGAACGGGCACTCAAACTTCAGATTCGTATTTACACATTAGATGAATTTAAGTCTATAATCGAGAATAACAAAAAAATACAATCCTTTTGAAGTTATTTATATGAACTCTGAAGATTTTTTTCAACTCAAGATTTAGAGAAAAAAGATCTCCAATAGAAAAATAAGTGCTGAAAAGAATAAAGTATCTTGGTTGAAAACAAGTTATAAAACTAGAAAAGGACAACGCGTATTCGGTTTTTTTAAAAGAGACCCACACACCAGAGGGGCAATATCAAGAAATTGATATTGCAAGGCCGTTCTTTAAAATAGGCATTTGAAGATGACATTGACGGGTTTGGACAGAATTTAGATTTTGAAGTGGAGGATGATGAATGAAAATTATAATATTAATAGCGACCCGCCCCGACTTCGCCCGGTTTACGACATCACATTAGAAACCTCTAAAATTATCAGTGTTTCTCTACTATATTATGAATGTATTATACATATAAACCTTCCTCTTGAATCACTCCATCTATTAAAAAAAACGCATCAAAATCCGTTGCGTAATTTTAAAGATCTATACATAGGTACATAGGTAATAGATAGATAGGGACAGACAGCGGGAAGCGACTTTGTTTTACTATGTTATGTTATGATATATATTATAATCTTTTTGAATAACACGTTCCGGTTTTTTTTATTTCATTTTGTAACGTGCAGAAAATAAAACAATGATTTTTATTTAAAAGAAACCATTTTTGAGTTTATACTTTTTTCTAAATAAAACCAAAAGTTCTTTGGCGCTTGGTATCATCCTAAATCGCAGATTTCAGGTAAACTGTTTATTCAGAAGGAACCATCCGCCAAAAATACATAAAAACTTTTGTTTTTAGTCATAATAATCTCAGAAAATGATGTGTAGAGCTTTATAATAACTATCAGAAAACATATATGTATGTTAAAATATTTGAGTTTTGTTCTCACGATTTAGAAACACGTTTTCATCTTTAACCTCTTTTATCTCAAAACTGTCATTTGTTGCTTGGTTCCATTTTAATAAACATTATCCAATTATTCACACGTGAATTTCTCAGAGCGGATGAACCACTAAGACTACAGTTCTGCCAGTGGTTTATTAACCATTTTAACCCTTAAAGTACACACTGGAGTACAGCTGTACAACGACGTAATTCTTCAAATTTTGAGTATCTAAAAGTAAAGGAAACTGGTCTAGTACGACATCTGGTTAGTAAAAAAATAATGATATACTTATTTTATTAATAAATTTTCTGATACTTTTTGGCAATAACAAGTCATATTTTTTTTCAAATAGTGGCACATCAATAAAAGACACCTAAATTTTTACACCTTAATACCGACAAATTAAAAAGTTATTAATTTTTTAATGAAAATGCCCATTTTTTCGCTCTTTTTTTGATATTTTCATTTTTTTTTAACATACTTAATTTTAGTATTTAGCTTTATTATCTATTCTACTTTATGAAATATACTTTCAAGAAGCTACAAACCAAAAAATCAAGTCAAAATATTAAATAGTCTCATTTTTATAAAGATTTTTTTCATTGGGGTACAGGTGTAGCGAGTGTGTACTTTATGAATCTGAAAATAAGTGTGTACTTTACGGGTTAACAATAAAGATGGTATCGTCAAAACAGTTTTTTTTACTGATATTTCAGGCTATGTTAACTCTCAGAATATGAGACTTTGTAGTGCAAACAATTCAGAGCAAGAAATCTTAACACCTTTTGTACAAATGTATGACGACGAATTGCAAGATTACATATGGAGCTCATGCGCATATAACTAGGGAAACAATTAATTATATAGGCCAATTTTTCGAAGATCGTATAATTAGTTTGAACATATTCCTCCCTAGATCTTGCGATTTGATCCCTTTTATCTCCTCTCCTCCCTCTGGCCTTATCTAAGAAAAATAATTTTTGAAACTCCCGTCGGCGATATGGAAGACCTTTAGCAACGCATTGTTAAACACCGTGGAAATTAATGGAACACCGTGGATCTTGCAGCACATTATTGACTCAGTTAAAATAAAAGCTCAAGGTGTGTATATTAGTATACAGTAAGCGGCACCCTAATGCGTACATAGCCGAATGAAGGGCAATTGATAATTTAACTTCTTTGTTGAGTAGACGTAAACATGAGGTGAGAACCAATCGCGATCCAATCGCTAGCGCAGGCGTATGAAAGGCATCCGGTTTGTCGGTAGGACTGTTTGAGTTAAAATTTGAAATACAATTTTATATTTTATTCTGGTCTAGTTCCTGATTTAAAAAATGCGTTATTACGAGTGTATTGTAGAAGCACTAAATACATTCATAAAAATAAAAATGGATATTTAACACATTGACGAAAAAGTTCAAACAATTAAATGGTATTTTGTGGTCGATCTGTAAGGGATATTAAAGACATTTTTAACGAAAAATTTCCCAATAGGCCCTCACCGACGATATCAACGATTAATCGGATCGTTAAAAATTTCGAAAAACATTGTTGTGTTTCACCTAGATCCCACAGAAAAAATGCAGTTCCGGTAAATGACGAGGTCAAACAGAGGGATATTAAAATTTTAGTTACTGTCAATGACAACCCAACATTATCTGCCAAGGCAATGGCTGAAATTGTAGATTGTATGTGTGTAAGCTAAAACACATACGCCAGTACATCTCCTTCGAACAACTATTCGAATACTATCATACTATTTATTACATAAATTAACCAAACGACAACAAACGTCTAGTCCCCGAGCGCTGGCGCAGTTTGAATTTGAGATGCGCAGATGCAGTTCTGTCTGCGATTCGCCAAAATTTGCGAACCAAAACGCCGAAGCCGACGCATTGGACCGTTCGTTCTGCCTTGTTTCGCTGTTGTCATATCAACATAATATTCCTATTAGGTATTTTAAAATTATTTTACAGCTGTTTAAAGTAATATTAACTGTTTAAAATTATTTCACAGTAGTTGGGTTGAAAAAGGTAACAGAAAAAAGAAACAGTAAACTTTATTATACGATACGCAACGCAATCTGAAAATTAAATTGGCTTACTTACGTCAATGCATTTTGTAAATATAGGGTTTTTATAAAGACTTATTATGCAGAGTTTGGCAACGTTGCTCTTTATATTTCCGCTAAGACCCCCCCCCCACTTTACGTACAATCAAGCCCACCGGCCCAAGTAAATTCGCCTAACTATGACATAAAAATGTATCATTTAATACGTATTTAATATCCACCTATGTACGCATTAGGCTGTCGCTTACTGTATAGACAATTCAATAAGGTTTGGGCAGGAAATATCATTGGTCCCTTCTTCATTGACGGCAATTTGAATGGAGAAACTTATTTAGCGCTGCTCCAAAAAAACGTTGTACCGACGGTGGCAAACTTGTATCCAGCTGAAGGAAACCCACAACTTCCAGGTAATGTAATATGGTTCCAGCAGGATGATGCACCAGCACATTACGACGTCAACGTCCAACAATATCTCCACACAATCTTTCCAAATCGCTGGATAGGGAGATGGTTCTCCATGGTTCTGTAGAATGGCCTGCACGATCACCTGATCTTACGCCGTTAGACTTTTTCCTATGGAGATATGTAAAGAATATGGTCTACAAAACCAAACCCGACGATTTAGCTGATTTAAGAAGAAGAATAACACTTGCAATTAGGTCGATTACTCCGCAGATATTAACTAACGTTAGAAGACATTTCTATTTACGTCTAGGATACTGCTGCCAAGATGCTGGAGGTATGCATTTTGAACATCTGCTGCATTAATAATGATTTGTTTTTTATTTTAATGTAACGAGTTTCCTACGCTGGAGAAACTTTTTTTCTTTGTTAATTTCTGCAATAAAATTTAAAACCATAGCAGTTTTGAATAGAGAATGAAAAGACCTTTCAAATGAAGTATCACAAGCCCCTACTTCCAATTTAAAAATTTAGGGGTTGTAGCGGTCACCTGAAGGGGGTTGAGTTTAGAGATAACATTTTTATGTCGCAAGATGTCATTTTAGAATTAGAAATTGACGTGTCTCGGGATTTTCTAAAAAAATGCATAATAATGGAGCTACTGAATTTATTCCATTTGGCTGTTCCACACTGTATAATTGATTAAGAATAGAAATATCACATGCTACACGAGTTGCCTATGTGTCGTGTTGCCGTAAGCCAACTTTAGTCATATACAATTTTTTATAAATAGATAGCTTAATTTGTTTGATATAGAGCGTTAAAGTTTTGTTTTTTTTTACGTTTTTTTTTTTTCGAAAATCGCTGGAGTAGACTAATGCTGTTTTTTCAATTTCTGTCACTTATACACCGTGAGACAAGACTTTTGGTTGTTATTTTTTTTCTCCAGCACTAACAAGAGCGTGCATGTGAATAGTCACAATAATATTTTTATGAAACAAATATGTACTGGATTTTTAAATCTCCATTTAGTGTTTAAAAAAAACGTCTCTTGATATATTTTTTTATTTGGAAAGTGGTTTAGTTTGATTTTTACGTTTAAACTGACGAGTTTTAGTTTCAGATTGGTAATCCAGTTCGTATTTTGCTTGTGGAAACGACGTCAAGACTTTGAGAATCTATTCTTCTTCCTCTTTATATTAGTGTTGAAAACGACAGATTGATAATCATAGACATTATCATAAAATTGTCAAACAAACGTAAAATAAGCACGTTTCCATTTCTTTTTAATAAAGCTTTTTGGAAAACGCTTTAAAAAACTTCTTATGAAGCTATTAAATACATACATATGTGATGAAAAGTCTTGGTAGGATTTTCAATGAAACCTGAAAATTCATTTTTCTAAAAAAAATGTACCGACGTCAAAAAACTAAAACCAACAAAATCAGTGTACAGCTACCCAAAAAATTTTAATGTTGAAAATTCAATAAGTTTCATGAACTGTTCATTTCAAATATTTACTGTTAAGTTGCATGACCCTGTATACTCGTAACTCATGTGTTGAATCGACTTAAACATCCCCTCCGAATCAGTCAGGTCATGCAAGAAACCCGCTCGAGGGTAGAGAGACCTATGCTCACCCGTTACTACCCCGCTGAATCACAACCACTCTTTCCCACCGCAGCAACTCGTCACCCCTCATAGCGAGAATTTAAACAACCCGCGGAGACTCGGAAAGAATCGTTTTCTCATAAGATGAGAAAACGATTCTTTGATCTCTGCCTTCATACCAGTTTTAAACCTACACATCACACGCATTTGCACTATAAATATGGTGTAGTCCATGCCAACTGGACATGGCCAAAAAAAAATTATCGCTCAAACTTCGGGAATATGTTCATCTATGTGTGCCCGAATCTCAAAAAAATGTTTAGCCCATTTGGGCACTCCGTTCCCGAGTTATGATTTTATTGTTTATTTCGATAATTTCGATAATTTTATTTGATTATTTCGATAATTCATAACTCTGGTCAAGTACAACGAATCGAGATTTCTTTTTTAGGATGGACGGTCTCAAATTGCCCAAATACCATCATTTAATCATCTTTGGACAAAAAAATCGATTTTTACAAAATGGATATTTCTCAGCGTTTTTATTGCGGGAAAATGTTAGGATTGATCGTATATTAAATATTTGCGATAAATTTCGAGTTATGCATGGGAACAAGGGCAGGAAAATGTATGAAAAAATTTGAAAAAAAACGATTTTTTGAAGGAGAAATGGATTTAGGGGGCGTCCATAAATTACGTGAGGTGTTCAAGGGGGGGAGGGGGCCAAGCTAAATCTTTTCCAAATCTCACTTGGGGGGAGGGGGGTTTTTAACAAATATCACGTAATTTTTTTTCTAGTAGAAAACGGTGTTAAATTGCGTGAAAATAAAGTGAAATCAAAGTAAAAAATTTTTCTAGAATGAAATATGGCGAAATTTCACATAATAGTGTTTGTCGTATTTGTCCGAACCCCGCAGAGCAGCACAGTAGCCCTTCGATTGTTTAAGCGGTATCGACCAGCCGTATCGACATGCGTGACTCGACGAACGTCGCAGCGTAAAGAGCCGAGTAACAGTAGCGCACGTACAGGTCCCAACCTGCTTTGTTTACGTCTGTCTTAAATAAAAGTAATAAAACAAATTAAGTTTTTGAATTTTTTTATAATCCAACGCGTTTACAGCCAAAACGCAAATTTTAAAAAATCTTACGTAAGATTAGGGGGGAGGGAGTTAAGGAAAACCGTACAAAATCTCACCAGGAGGGGCGGGGGGTCAAAAAAATTCTCATAAATGCCTCACGTAATTTATGGACGCCCCTTATTGAACCAGGATTTTTTCTTTAATGATGAAGAAAAAATCCGGGCAGATCTTCGACACGGCTTGCAAAATATTTGCGAAATATTTTTTTTTCATAATCACCGACTGAATACAATTTTTTTTACTTGTGATTTTCTCGAAATTTTGAGATCTGTGAAAGTTATGGAAATTTGAATTTTTATTTCATCACATTTCGTCTATGAGATTTTGCAATAGTTGTATCTCTTAGGAAAATAAGAATTTTGCAAAAATCACAAGCATAAAAAAATGTATTTACTCGATGATTATGAAAAAAAAATATTTTGCCAATATTTTGCAAGCCGTTTCCAAGATCTGCCCGGAGGCAGCTATTTTTGAAAAAAAATTCGCAAATTTTCCCTGAAATTTTTTTGCCATTACAGCCTTGGACTTAGCTCTAGTAACCACCCCTAAAATAAGGTGTAGGTCCCATGCCTCTGTACGGAAATACGAGCATGTCAAATTCCACCGGCCGGCCGCCACTCTGTGCTTCTATGGCACATTATCTCGATCTCCCACCGAATGAACTTTTCTGGAATGTTATCGATACCATATACGGTTATTTACTCCATCCCCCAGACAATATCAACGACCTTCGGCTTAACATACAAGATGCTTTACCTCATTCATCATTTGGTTCACATTAGTGTTCCTCAACAAGTAAATGGGTGATTCATCTCATTAATGAATATTTTATAACTGTTTATTTAAAGCCTAATAATATCCGTTCCAAATTTCCTTTTGGTATTTTTTTTTCGAAAACTATAAGAATAAAAAGTTTTTATATTCCAATGGTAATTATAAATAAATATGTTTCACAAATGTTTTGCAGCCTGTTTCCAAGAATTTCTGGGGGTCCAGACGTTTTTTTTTAATATTTTTTGGATCTACTAATCTCTCTAGGACAGTGTTTCCCAACCTCTATCTAGTCGCGACCCTATTAGCTTTCAGTAAAATGTCCGCGACCCCTCCTTTATTTTTATCGATAATAAAAGAAACAAAATGTTTATAAAAATTTATTTTACAAGTTGAAAAAGGAAAATATAAAACAAAAATATTATTGTGATGACTGAGCTTGCATCTGGGTAACAAGATTTGATATTCTTGGTGGAGTATGCGTCAAAGCTAATCTCATGTCATCTTGAACATCCAGTCTGTTTCTGGCCTTTGTTTTGATTTGTAGAAGAGTTGAAAAAACCACTTTCACGTAGATTGGTAGAAACGAATGGTACTAGTACCCTGAAAGAAATCAAAGCGACATTGGGATACGAACGATGCATGGCACACCAAAATTCAGTTAATGCTTTTTCCTGAAATAGGTCACGTGCTGTGGAATCATTCCGGAGCTCTAAAAGATCATCCTGCACATCATCAGGAACGTCGGCAACATCCAATAACCCATGAAATGGATTCCTGACTACAGCAGCTTCTTGTTCAGACAGCTCGGGGAAATAACGTCGAATTTCATTTTCAAGAGATTCAAAGTGATCATCAATTTCCTCTTTTAGATTCACCACAAGTCCTATCACCGATGTTTCGGCCGTTGAGCATAGGTTTTCAAACATTGCGAAGTTTCCAAGATTTGCTTTCCGTCGCCAGTTTCTAAGCTTGGAAACGAAAGCCTGAAGGTTGTCTCTAAAACGGATTATATGCATATCTTTACCCTGGAGTTTCAAATTTAATTTGTTCAACTGACTGAATATGTCTGATAAATAGGCAATTCTTTGGATCCAAGCTTCGCTTCCATTCCAAAAATGGCAGTTTCTTGAATTATTTTTTTTGCAAAACTATACAAGATATCTCAAAAACGTTGGTCACTGTATAACATAATACTTAAAGAATGTATGGTAATTTTTTCAAGTTGAAATATTTTGAAATTTGGCTGTAATTTCAAACTACGTCAAAACATGCTATCTTGGCTTCCGAGAAAGATAGAGGAACTTTTTTTTAATGTGTGTTCTTTTACGATGATTAAAATGCCACTGGTTTGAAAAAAAATTGATTAATGGTCGAGATATTTGCAATTGTTTAAATTGCAAAATTGTTTTTTCCTTGACAACGTTAAAAATTATAAAATTAAAATATTGTTTGTATTACATTATACATTATGCTAATTGCAATGTGTTCACCGAGGCCAAATTACGATATATTATGGCGTACTTTTGCTATAAGACCTCAAAGTTTCACTTAAAAAAATTAATTTACAAAAAACTAAGCAATATTTTGCAAATCCGCAAAGCGTTTTTTGTTAAGTTAGTTGAGAGCTATACATTCTCAATGTAACATCAAAATGCATTGAGCAGATTTTGTTTTACGTTACTCTAAAGATTTTCGTTCTAAAAAAAAATTTTTCTGCGATTTTTTGGCTATTTGTTTATGATATTGATAGGCGATCGCATCAAAACTATTTTTCCCGTATTCCTGGTGAAATTCTGCATAGGAATCAGTTATTTTTTTTTTTTATCAGAAAACATGCACTTGAAATATTCTTCGGGACAGAGACTACAGACTCTAACATAATTTTTAGTGTGTTCGAGGTGTTTATGTCGTCGGCACCGATATTACACATTAATAATAGAATGTCACACATGCAAACGACTAAAAAACTACCGTTTGCTAAAAAAGTGCTCTTAAAATCTCCTAAACGCCCTCGCGAGTATCACAGCAAATGTCATAGTATTCTCGACCCACCACAACTGATTTTTACTCGTTGGGGAATATGACTGAAGGCCGCTCTTTATGATGCCGAATATTTCCAGCAAATAAAAGCTAAACACAAACGGACGTTTTCCACAAAACATCAATTATAGTTACTACACTATAGTAGTTCGGTGTTTCGTGGAAAACGTCCGGTTTTTTGTTTTTACGCCGAAGGTTCCAGTACCCACTCCAGGAGACAACAAAATGTTAAAGTTGTTTATTATTGATGACTGTTATTTTACAATTCAATACTACCGAAACTGCAGCTATTAACCGAAGCAAAGAGATAAAATCAAATTTGAAGAAGTACCTTTCAAACTACCTTTTAAGCAGAAAATAAAATCGATTTTTTTTGAAAAACCTACAGTGGTGTAACTCCTTAAAGAAATACACCGGTTTTACCAAATTAAAACTGTCTGGATCTGTATATGCACTATGTATCTACAGATCCATTGAGTGCCAAGAGTTTTTCATCATTCCTGTGTTACATCAGTAGGTGTCGAACGGTCAGGTCAAAATATAAATATATCACTACAACGAACAAGACTATCTAAGAGAACTATAGAAACTTATCTGATGTCACAAAGTTTTTATGAAATTTCTCCAGTTCGTGATAGTACTGCAAACTAAGCTACGTCGTCAAGCTAATTATGAGGGGACGTTTAACATACATATCGTTCATTCGGAAGAAATATGACACATCTCAAAAAACACAGTTCTTGGGAAAATGCAAATTAAAGTTGTTTTCTGCTTGATATTTCTAAATACTCAGTACTAGAAGACTGAAATTAAAAATACGAAGACCATGTTAACTACTCTGACACTTTTCCCGGAGAAAATTTACGTAATTTAAATACGTTCTAATCTAATTTGAGTTTTTGGGTTGTCACTTTTCATCCGGATGAACGATATATGCTTATAAAGTGTGAATTTATTGCTTTTTCTTACTACATTTAGTATTAGTTGTATTTTTGTATTGTGTGTCTTTCTTGTATTACACGTATTATATTACGATGCGTACGCCTATTTCTGACGGCACATTTCGGCCAACTCTTCATATAAGTTAGCTTGGCCCTAGACACTGCGATTAAAAAAAAACAATGTGGCATTGTGGCCGACTTGTTTACCGGTGAATTTACCCTACGCGCATCGGCGAATCGTCGCTATTTCCCTCCCGATCCGTCCTCTCTTTGTCTCGTCGCTCGGAGTCTAGTAGGCAGATATTTTTATGTGTTCTTGAAACATATAGTTTTGACGGTTTTGCGTAGAACACAATGCGCGGGGTCGGTAGAGCTGAAACCGTCCGGTAATTTTTTACATTAACAATTTGTAAAAAAAAACTATGTTTTTCATATTTCCGCTTCTATCTCCGTTCCTTGGCATATTTTATATGAAGAGCCAGCGGGAAAAACGATGAGTGTTACAAAGACTAATTTATTCCGTAGACCGTTTTAAAAGTTTAAAACCATATAACATCCAACAAAACAAAGTTTTTAAGCTCAAATTTTTACCCAACAACAAATAGTGTTTTTAATTTTGGACGTCATTATTTTTATGCTAAAATCTTGTATAGAAATCAATATAAGGTTATAAAACTTAGGTAACTCCCAAATCAACTAGGCAAAATCGATGAATGTACCTGGACAATCATCGTTTTTACTGATTTTTATTCATATTAAAGTTTGGTACAAATATGAAGAAATGATATTTATCGAAATTTAATGAGTGTAATAATTAACATTAATTATTATTAGTAACAGTTCAATGAAATAATTATTTTTTAGCTGTATTTTTTTCCTCCTCTTTTTTTCTCTTCTTGGCTGTTTTGGCGTGGTAGGTTCAAAAGATAGGTTTTGGCCTCCTCACCGCAAAATTTACATAGTTTTTTATGTTCTCATATTTCTCATCTGGCAACGGAATCAAATCTAAAAATATTACTGCTATTGTTGGGAAAATTAAATTAAATATTATTTGTTTTTTTTACCTTTATATAAGTAATCTAGCAGTTTGAATTCCTTTGCTTTATGTAGTTTTATTCGGTTGCCTACAATATCGGCAGACTCCCAAGGACCGTTGAAAGTGTCACGAAAAAATACCAGTCTGGGATGGTCAATTGAGAATTTAATTTCTCTAATGGGTCTTGATGAAAATGGACATTTTTTTACACAACAGATGAAGATGCTGCTCCCAAAATCAAAAAATAATTCTGCTGTTTATTCCACAATAAATGCGATTGGCTTTACCCTAGCTGATTCTATGACGTCCATCCATTCACGGGGTGTTTCAGCTCTAGTTTTCTGGTTGACAAGACCGAAGTCCTTATCGCACTCCATGTAAGAATGCCCACGAATAGGAAATGTAATGCGGATAGCATCAAATTTTCTTTCATAGTGGATTAAATGGTAACAAAAGCGAAACATCGTATAATTTTTATTCTGCCCCCCGCATGAATCACAGAATATGTTAAGTTCTTTTATGTTGTAGTCTAAATAATTATAGATGTAGTGATGCAAGAGGGAACACACATTATCACTACCTTTTTTACCTACAGTTTCGGGATACGCATAAAAGATACTTTGGTTCGTAGATAAGACATGTGCATTAAAAGTGTATGGTGACGATTGTCGGCAGTAATATACATCATTTGTCGGAATCTTAGGAATAGGTAGATTCTTAGCGTAATCTATACATATAGCTTCTTTCTTAGAACCTAACTGACTTGATTTCTTAGCCTCCTTTTTTTCTGGTGTAGAACACGTTGGCTTTTAACAAGTGCAACTTCCTTTTATTTTCTAGTTTTCTATACTCTAACTGGAAAGCTACATGTTCAGGTTCTGTAGAGATCTTACTTTGAAGAGCTTTTAACTGTACATCTAATTCGTCACATTTCGAACAAGTATCAGTACGCGGATAACCAAAACTTATGTTAAATTTTTCATTAAAAATTTTTGTGTAGCTATCATAACTAAGCTTTATGTCAGGATATTTTTCCTCTGGAACATGCGGAACATTTTTGTTATGTTCAGTTCTTCAGGTAAATAAATTTTCGTTGTTTTATTTAAGCTGTGGTGGCTTGATCTACCCTTAAATGCTGAAATATGTTCAACTGCTGCTGCAATTGTTTCTTCAGATAGTTTGATTGGCCTATTCTTGTGCTTTCCTCTACCATCTTTGGATGCAGAACTCGATGCTTTTAAACAATTCTGTATTGTTTGGAGTCTTCTAGCCGTTATTCCATGAAGAGATAAAAAGGCTTTATAGCATACCTGAATATCTTGGGCCTCACCAATTTCATTAACACATCTGACTCTAAATTTATATGAAGATTGTTTAAAATGAACCACTTCATTTTCTGCTTTCCTAGGTCTTCTCCTTTGTACTGTTATTACTGATATCAGACCAGCTAGATATGCATTTTGTTCGTCGTAACTTTCAAGCATATTAAAATCATTAATAATCTTCTTTTGGACGTTCTCAGGAATTTGTTCGAGAAGCACTGTAATTTTGTACAACCACAGTCGTTGCCTGTCTCATGACTTTGCAAGCGAAGTTTTTTTGCGACATCACTAATTCTTCCATGTTTTTTGCATTTTTTTGCACTGCTCTCCATAACAAAAAATATTTTTAATAGATTAAACACTGATAATTAATTGAAACTTCTGACTTAAAAAACAGTCACACAATAAACAAAGAAATGGCGTCATTGTTAATTAGGGCTTGCAAAAAAATTTGATCATTAATTAGTTAGAAAAGTTATTATATTAATGGATCGAGCTGAAATGTTTTTTGTAACTTCATACTACAAATAGCAGTCCCTCCAAGAAAGTTCATGATCATACGAGGGTGGTTTGATAAGCCCGAGAACTTTTGAATTTCCCGCGCAGTAACTTTAATGGCAGCACTGCTTCCGTCAACTGCCATCTATCGGTAGACTAATGTAAAATTTTGAGCAAGCTACGTCATTTAGTTTATGCTTGACAGCCACTGAAAGCAGCTAACCTCATTAATTTCCACAAAAAATGGAAAAAGGTGAATTTCGTGTGCTGATAAAGCATTACTTTTTGCGCAAAAAACCATTACCGAAACCAAGGAGAGGCTTGATAAATACTATGGAGACTCTGCACCGTCAATTTCAATGGTTAAAAAGTGGTTTACTGAGTTCCGTTGTGGCCGCACCAGTACAAGTGACGCTGAACGTTCAGATCGCCCGAAAGTAGTCATTACGCCAAAAATCGTCGAAAAAATCCATGAATGATATTGGATGATCGAAGATTGAAAGTGCATTAGTTGGCTGAGGGTGTAGGCATCTCAACTGAACGGGTGCATCACATTTTGCATGAATATTTGGATATGAAAAAAGCTGTCCGCGCGATGGGTGCCGCGATGGGTGCCACTTCAAAGGAGTGTTTGGAGATGTTCAGACGCAATCAAAACGAGTTTTTGCGCCGTTTCGTTACCGTAGATGAGACATGGATCTATCCCACCACACCAGAGGCCCAGCAACAATCGAAACAGTGGATTTCTACAGGTTAACGTGCACCGAAGTGCTTATTTTGTGTGCCTTGAGGAATTATATTATTTAGAAGGAATAAAAAAAATTAGAAACACGTCGGACTAAATGTATCGAGCTAAAAGGAGATTCTGTATATATGGTATGCATGGTATGCATGGTATGCATAGTATAGACCTGATAGCCTGTTATTCAGCTTCAATTTCCTTTTTAAATTTTTCTCTCCGTTAATTTGTCCCGGAGATATCCGACTTTGAATGCAAAAGGATACTTTTGGCTTTAACCATCGATATCTCAGCAATTAGTCATCGGACAGTAAATTGAATGGCAGTTTCAGAATCTGGAATAAACTTCCTACAAGGCTATGTCATGTCGTTTTGAAAAAAAAAATTTCAACCTCAATATTAACCTGAAAAAAGTGATAAAAAGTGACTTTTTCACTTGTTTTGCTAGGTCGACCGCATCTTTGCGAATATTGATTTATTGATGATTGCCAATAGTCCTGCAAATCACCAGATCGATCTGTCGAATGGTTTCCCCAGACCGTTTGATCAAAATTTGAGAAAAAATTAAAGGAGCAAATTTCTGTTTCTGTTTCTGAGCACCCTGTAACTGGCGTAAAAATAGAAAATTCAATTTTTTTCCCACTTTTTCACAATTGGGCATCTTTACCCATTGAATTCGAAAAAAGAAAAAAACAATTTTTTTTTAATTTTTAAATCTTTTTTGAAAAAAAAATTGTTTTGCTCAAATTTTGATTCTTACTCATTAACCGCCGGCATTTGCATCACCCAAAACGTGGAGATTGCACGGTCGGATTTACCCTTCTTTTGTGCTTACGCACGTGTGTGTGTGTGTGTGTGTGTGTGATTATTTAGAAATTCTTCTTTTTTTTGATATTGAAAAAAAAAGCGTTTTTTCCAAACTTCTTCAAAAATTAAAAAAAAATTCAAAAATTGAAAATTATTTTTTTTCTTTTTCAAATTCAACGGGTAAAATATGCCCAATTGTGAAAAAAGTGGAAAAAAATTGATTTTTCTATTTTTACGTCAGTTACAGGGTGTTCAAAAACGTATATTTTGCTCCTTTATTTTTTTTCTGAAATTTTGATCAAACGGTCTGGGGAAACCATTCGATAAATCGATCTGCCGATTTGCAAGACCATTGGGGGTACATTGAGGTATAAAAATTCGTACAAACATTAGACTCCCCATCAATACTCGCAAAGATGCGGTCGACTTAGCAAAACAAGTGAAAAAGTCACTTTTTTCACTTTTTTCAGGTTAATATTGAGGATGAAAAAAAATTCAAAAAGACATGACATAGCCTTGTAGGAAATTTATTCCAGATTCTGAAACTGCAATTCCAATTTTCTGTCCGATGACTAGTTGCTGAGATATCGATGGTTAAAGCCAAAAGGATCCTTTTGCATTCAAAGTCGGATATCTCCGGGACAAATTAACGTAGAGAAAAATTTAAAAAAGGAAATTGAAGTTGAATAAAGAGGCTATAAGGTCTATACCATGGTTTCACTGTAAAAAAAAAATTCCAAGCCCGTGGACCGAGAAAGAAAACGCAAAAAATTTGCAAATTTTTTTTTTCGTGTTATTCCTTAGAATTGCTCACTAACCGTCCCTCCTAAAAAATTTCGGCCAAGAGATCTGAAAACTAGAATCTTGGAGCTTTAAAATGCTTTTTTTATCATCTCGATACGAACATTTTTCACATAAACGCAGCCCTTCAAAATTCACCAAAAAATCCACAATTTTTTCTCGCTCCCTTAATTGTTTGCAGTAGTTTAAAATATGCCAAGGAACGGAGATATATATCGAAAATGTGAAAAAAATACGTTATTTTTTTCACAAAATGTTAATTTAAAACATTAGCGGACGGTTTCAGCTCTATGGACCCCGCGCATTGTGTTCTACAAAATAAAATACATAGGAAACCGTCAAAACTAACCATATATCTATATAGTTAATTAGTGGGATGTCAAATGTTTCCAAAAAAAAAACTAATTTTCAGTTAGTCGACGTTTCGCAAAATTTATTTGCTCTCCTCAGGACCCTCTGCTAGCATCCGGTCCATAAGAAGACTCAATACGTTGTAAAAATGTCATATTGGCTATCGATGTTTCTTTGTCCAAGCTGACTCCCATTTATACTTGATTGTAATGTAGGATTAGTGACCTGTTTCCATATAACTATATAGTTAATTAGTGGGATGAGGTCAAATGTTTCCAAAAAAAAAAACTAATTTTCAGTTAGTCGACGTTTCGCAAAATTTATTTGCATCCTCAGGACCCTCTGCTAGCATCCGGTCCATAAGAAGACTCAATACGTTGTAAAAATGACCGGTGTGAAAACAGCCACGGTCGTCCATCCACAGATTTAATAATACAATTATCTCACAATTTTATCATTCCAAAAATTATTTTCCACGACGGTGTGCTATTTTATGACATTTAGTAATGCTGGCAATTACACACAAAAAATGGGAGGGTGGAAACTACCCTTAAAATTTTAAAATCCACATCTTATACAAATGCAGATGTCGATTAAATTTTTTCACGCAAATTGCTTAATTATGATGTTGTAAAACCCGCCCACCCATTAAAATCATTTCCCGGGCCGTAATAAGGGTGCATCAACCCCTAGAAGTAATAAAATTACTCCAAGCCACATTTGAAGATGTCGGGTAAATTTTTTCACGTAAAAGGCTTTATTTTACAATTAGCTAACCAGCCCGTAGGTTGAAATCATTTCCCGGGCCGTAAAAGGGTGCATCAACCTCTAGAAGTATTAAAATTACTCCAGCCACATTTGAAGATGTCGGGTGACAATTTTTTCACGTAAATGGCTTTATTTTACAGTTAGCTAACCAGCCTGTGGGCTGAAATCATTTCGCGGCCGTAATAAGGGTACATCAACCCCTAGAAGTCATTAAACCCGTTGTACTCTATCAGACTTGCTCGGATTTTTTCTCTATTGGGAAGGTTTTTTGATGGAACAGCTTCTTTTCTTTAAAAGATCTAAATCTTCGTCAACAAAGTGATTTGAACAAATTCTGTCATTATTAACATTGAATGTATCTTCGCGTTTACACAGATGCCTCCACTTTGCTTTTGATTTCTCGTCTTTGGGAAAGCCAAAAAACTTGAAATTGTTTTTAGAACGATTGTTCGTATTATAACCGTATACAGCACACCTCATTTTAACAAATTTTTGCTGTCAAAAATATAAAAACTAGCACAAACTTATCAAGATGCCTTCAAGAACAAACTCCTCGGATGACAAAAGTGGGCACAAGCTGACGTCACAGTCATGGCGCCCGGCTGCGCGATATCATACCTTCTATTTGTATACCGTGACTGGTCACGTATGATATGATAAGGTATGATATCGCGCAGCCGGGCGCCATGACTGTGACGTCAGCTTGTGCCCACTTTTGTCATCCGAGGAGTTTGTTCTGAAGGCATCTTGATAAGTTTGTGCTAGTTTTTATATTTTTGACAGCAAAAATTTGTTAAAATGAGGTGTGCTGTATACGGTTATAATACGAACAATCGTTCTAAAAACAATTTCAAGTTTTTTGGCTTTCCCAAAGACGAGAAATCAAAAGCAAAGTGGAGGCATCTGTGTAAACGCGAAGATACATTCAATGTTAATAATGCCAGAATTTGTTCAAATCACTTTGTTGACGAAGATTTAGATATTTTAAGAAAGAAGCTGTTCCATCAAAAAAACCTTCCCAATAGAGAAAAAAATCCGAGCAAGTCTGATAGAGTACAACGGGTTTAATACTTCTAGGGGTTGATGCACCCTTATTACGGCCCGGGAAATGATTTGAGCCCACAGGCTGGTTAGCTAACTGTAAAATAAAGCCATTTACGCGAAAAAATTTACCCGACATCTTCAAATTTGGCTGGAGTAATTTTAATACGTCTAGGGGTTGATGCACCCTTATTACGGCCCGAAATGATTTCAGCCTATAGGCTGGTTAGCTAATTGTAAAATAAAGCCATTTACGTGAAAAAATTTACCCGACATCTTCAAATGTGGCTGGAGTAATTTTAATACTTCTAGGGTTGATGCACCCTTATTCCGGCCCGGGAAATGATTTCATCCCATAGGCTGATTAGCTAACTGTAAAATAAAGCCATTTACGCGAAAAAATTTACCCGACATCTTCAGATGTGGCTGGAGTAATTTTAACACTTCTAGGGGTTGATGCACCCTTATTACGGCCCGGGAAATGATTTCAGCCTACAGGCTGGTTAGCTAACTGTAAAATAAAGCCATTTACGCGAAAAAATTTACCCGACATCTTTAAATGTGGCTGGAGTAATTTTATTACTTCTAAGGGTTGATGCACCCTTATTACGGCCCGGGAAATGATTTCAGCCCACAGACTTGTTATCTAACTGTAAAATAAAGCCATTTACGTGAAAAAATTTACCCGACATCTTCAGATGTGGCTGGAGTAATTTTAACACTTCTAGGGGTTGATGCACCCTTATTACGGCCCGGGAAATGATTTCAGCCTACAGGCTGGTTAGCTAACTGTAAAATAAAGCCATTTACGTGAAAAAATTTACCCGACATCTTCAGATGTGGCTGGAGTAATTTTAATACTTCTAAGGGTTGATGCACCCTTATTACGGCCCGGGAAATGATTTCAGCCTACAGGCTGGTTAGCTAACTGTAAAATAAAGCCATTTACGTGAAAAAAATGACCCGACATCTTCAAATGTGGCTGGAGTAATTTTATTACTTCTAGGGGTTGATGCACCCTTATTACGGCCCGGGAAATGATTTCAATATGTGGGCGGATTTTACAACATCATAATTAAGCAATTTACGTGAAAAAATTTAATCGACATCTGCATTTGTATAAGATGTGGCTTTTAAAATTTTAAGGGTAGTTTCCACCCTCCCATTTTTTTGTGGGACTGCCAGCATTACTAAATGTCGTAAAATAGCAAACCGTCGTGGAAAATAATTTCTGGAATGATAAAATTGTGAAATAATTGTATTTTTAAATCTGTGGATGGACGACCGTGGCTGTTTTCACACCGGTGTAAAAATGTCATATTGGCTATCGATGTTTCTTTGTCCAAGCTGACTCCCATTTATACTTGATTGTAATGTAGGATTAGTGACCTGTTTCCATATAACTATATAGTTAATTAGTGGGATGAGGTCAAATATTTCCAAAAAAAAACTAATTTTCAGTTAGTCGACGTTTCGCAAAATTTATTTGCATCCTCAGGACTCTCTGCTAGCATCCGGTCCATAAGAAGACTCAATACGTTGTAAAAATGTCATATTGGCTATCGATGTTTCTTTGTCCAAGCTGACTCCCAGTTATACTTGATTGTAATGTAGGATTAGTGACCTGTTTCCATATAACTATATAGTTAATTAGTGGGATGAGGTCAAATGTTTCCAAAAAAAACTAATTTTCAGTTAGTCGACGTTTCGCAAAATTTATTTGCATCCTCAGGACTCTCTGCTAGCATCCGGTCCATAAGAAGACTCAATACGTTGTAAAAATGTCATATTGGCTATCGATGTTTCTTTGTCCAAGCTGACTCCCATTTATACTTGATTGTAATGTAGGATTAATGACCTGTTTCCATATAACTATATAGTTAATTAGTGGGATGAGGTCAAATGTTTCCAAAAAAAAACTAATTTTCAGTTAGTCGACGTTTCGCAAAATTTATTTGCATCCTCAGGACTCTCTGCTAGCATCCGGTCCATAAGAAGACTCAATACGTTGTAAAAATGTCATATTGGCTATCGATGTTTCTTTGTCCAAGCTGACTCCCAGTTATACTTGATTGTAATGTATGATTAGTGACCTGTTTCCATATAACTATATAGTTAATTAGTGGGAGTCAGCTTGGACAAAGAAACATCGATAGTCAATATGACATTTTTACAACGTATTGAGTCTTCTTATGGACCGGATGCTAGCAGAGAGTCCTGAGGATGCAAATAAATTTTGCGAAACGTCGACTAACTGAAAATTAGTTTTTTTTGGAAACATTTGACCTCATCCCAGTAATTAACTATATAGTTATATGGAAACAGGTCACTAATCCTACATTACTAACCATATATGTTTCAAGAACAGTTTTTTGATGATTTTAGCTCCCTGCCTACTGGACTATCGGGCCGTTTCAATTTCCAACCTTCCGCCCCTCTCTCCCTGTCAGACGGCCGGGCCGCACGACAACATGCTCAGTGCGAACGCCCCGGTGGACGCTGGGGAGGGCGAAAAGCGCACTCCTCACCCCTTGCGCTGTAATACTTAAGTGCGGACGGGATTTGCGCCTGTGCCACCCCATCGATCCCATTTCAGTAGGGTGGTTTAGCTCTCGGACCCCTCTCCGCGCCGCTCGCTACTCAGGGTTTAGCCAGTTCAGTTGCGAGACGTATATAGTATATACATAACTCGCGATAAAAATTTTCGCGATTGCGTCATAATTTTTTTTGATGCAGTGCAGTTTTTGCGGTGCAGTTCGACGTGCGAATTTTCTATTTCGAGGTTAAGTCACCGACTCAGTCGATACACGGTGAGTATATTTGAGTAATTTCGCACGTTTGAGTAATTTCTCAAGTATATTCCTCATGTTAGATTTCGGAATCTAAACAAGGTCGTTGCGCTTTGTAAAGTTAAAAGGTAAAAAAAGTCGCAAAATGCTGTATCGTTCTTTTTTTTGTGTGCTGCAAATGCTGTAACTGCGTTTTGTGTACATTTTGGTTGTCCTAGTTTTAACGTGGGAGATATAAACAGGTGTAACGATGTTAAATCAATATTTTGAATCGTCACGGAGACGGTTTGGTAAAAAACATTTTTCGCCGTGCGGCGTATCGTGTCGCTTCTTACTCACTATACAGGGTGTTCTAGTGTTTGTTGTTACGCGCATATTAGACCTATGGGCATTTTAAGCTGTTGGGCTTTCTCAGTTATACACTTATCTTTTGTACGTTAGAAACATTAGACAAGAACATTGTACGTTCATTTCAACTGCAAGATTGCAATGTTCTGTAAGACGTTGAAATTAGAAATGTAGTTTCTACATACATACAAACTTATGGAAAATATTTGCAATAAGTAACCCAGTAATTGAAACAAATTTAATTTCGTAAAGCTAGAACTGTTTTTTTTTCATTTACAGGGTGCTGAGAAATCTTAAAACGATGCTTACATGAAAGCGACCGAAACTAGGACATTCAATTTTGGCATGTTATATATAGTTTCGTATTTTAGAGGTACTTTGTATATTTTACTGCAATTGGTAGATAAATTGATTCACTCGTTTTTTATACGTGGCTCCCTACTTTTTTTTATGGAAACATTTTATTATTTATTGTCGTAGAAGGAAAATTTGGCAATATAAGGTTTAATGTGATTATATACAGGATGTTGTATTTACTAGTAACAAAAATTAAAGGATATTAAAAAAATTCCAAATTTTTGGGTGATTTTCAACAAGGGATAACTAGGAGAAAAATGGTCGTACAGAAAATAAAAAAAAAGGAAATTGTAGCCTCAAGTGTCTAGTTTTCAGATCTGGAATTAAACATTTTTTTAGCGGGAGCGGTTCTCACGTAATCATCCGAAAACCAACAAAAAAAAAATTCCAAATTTTTGCTCGTCTTTAAAATGGTCTCTGGACTTCAAAAAATTTTGTTCGTCATGCGACCATAAAGCTCTTTTAGACAATTTAATCAGCTTTGATTTGACCTCTTAACGAGCTCAGTACGATGATTTGCCGCGGAGTTATCGTCGATCAAAGCAAAAAAAGTCCTTTTCAACTTTGACAATCAATTACTCGGCAACTAATGATCGTACAGAAAATGGAGGTAGGGTTTTGAAAACTGCAAAACATTCTCTAAAAGACACAATCGGGAGCGATTGAAAAAAAAAAATGTTTTTGAAGCGATAATGTGGGCTGAAAAAAAAGGATATCGTCGGTAATTTTTTAACCTCAGTGTCCCCAAAAAAATCTCAAAGTTGCAAAACGCTGCGATTTTTTTTTCTTAGTGCCCCGAAGGTTTAAAGGATCCCGCACCAATCATATGGATTTTGGTTCCCGGCCAATTTTTCTGGGGTTGAAATATGTTGTACTTTGAATTCCCCTGAACAGAAGTTTTCATGGCACCAAGGTCCAAAAAATCAACTCCAAGCGAGTTACGAGCCGTCGAAAGTCAGATATCTGACTTTCAACGGCCGTCGAAATCGGATTTTTTTGGAATCTATTGAGCTTAGCAAAAAATATCTAAGAACAAAAATGTCTTAGAATTAGTCAAAGAATACCCTCAAATGTTTTCAGAATTTTTGGAGGTGATTTTTTGTTTTTTTTTTTAAATGGCGAAAAATTGCAATTTTTTCATTTAAAAAATATTCTAAAAAGTCTGAAAAAATTTGAGGGTATTCTTTGACTAATTCTAAGACATTTTTTGTACTGACATTTTTGAAAAAAACTTTTTTGAATTTTTTTTCGATTTTTTTCCAACGAGTAATGTTTTTGAGCAAAAAAAAAATGGATTTTCGCCACGAAAATCATATTGAAGTTGAAAAAATGCATGAGAATCGAAAAATTGCTTGTTACGGTGATTTTTAGCAGAAACGATAAATTTAAACCTTCAGGGCGCTAAGAAAAAAAAATCGCAACGCTTTGCAACTTTGAGGGCTTTTTTGGGGACACCTTGAGGTTAAAAAATTACCGACGATATCCTTCGTTCATCCACTATATCCAAAGTTATACAAAATTTTTCAAATATCCTTAAATTCGCAAACTTTTAACTTTTTTTTCAGCCAACATTATCGCTTCAAAAATGTTTTTATAATGTCTTATAGATAATGTTTTGCAGTTTCCAAAACCCTACCTCCATTTTCTGTATGATCATTAGTTCCCGAGTAATTGATTGTCAAAGTTGAAAGGGACTTTTTTGCTTTGATCGACGATAACTCCTTGGCAAGGCATCGTACGGAGCTCGTTAAGAGATCAAATTAAAGCTGATTAAATTGTCTAAAAGAGCTTTATGGTCGCATGAAGAAAAAAAAGTCCACAGACCATTTTAAAGACGAGCAAAAAGTTGGAAATTTTTTTTTTGGTTTCAACGAGTTATCCCTTGTTGAAAATCACCCAAAAATTTGGAATTTCTATAATATCCCTTAACTAGTGTATACGGAGCATGCAAAAAAAAATATATATAAAACCAAAAGTTTCGTTATCTTCACTACAAACTACTGTCTTCAGAAAAAAAAACTATTGAAAGTTAGGGTATATTTTAAAATTATGCGATGCAAATTTGTTTTTTTTTCCTAATTATCATGCTTTGACCTCGGATTTCAGATTCTCGAAAAAATAAGGCCTTAGTACGGTTGTATTTTTTTTTTTTTTTTGGAAACAGGTTTTTTATATTTAAGACTGTTGTTCTGCCATTCACTATATTTCAAGAAATGGCAAATTGTAAAGATCAAGTAACGAAATCAGATTTTAGGGTGTTGTTACTAGACCTAAATAGAAGGCTAAAATAGCAAAAGAGCTTCAAACGAAACGATTTTTTGAAAGGGTGCACCAGATTTCTGAAAAAAAAATTTTTGATTTTTGTAGCCTTCCATTTGGGTCCAGTAATGACTCTAAATTCTGATGTAGGTCTTATGCTTCCTCAGGAAAATACGAGAATTTCAGAATTCCACCAACCGCCACTATTCGCATGTCCACATTTAAGAAAATATCACCAAGAATCATAATCTTGGTGACGTACGTACATACAGGGTGTCCCGTAAATGGTTGAGAAAAATTTGAAAGTGAACTCTCTTAGTAATTTTCGTTAGCATGTCTCCTACATTTTTTGATATGTGCCTTGTTTAAGGTGTTACAGGGTGTTTAAGTCAGATTTTTTTCCTCAGGAATAGTTGGTACTAACGACACCAAATTAAGTAAATAGTTTTATAGTAAGAATGCTCATCTAACATGATATTTCTTTGTTATTTCTACATTGTTTAGCGGGATTAAAATAAACCATCCCTTACAGTTTGTGCATATTTTTCACCTAAAGTTTTTTTCAACTATTTACGGAACACCGTGTACAAATATGTTAAACCTTATATTGTTGAGTTCTTTTTGAACAGCTAGAGAGTAATAGATATCTAATAAATTATGTTTCCATCTAAAAAAAATACGATAGCTCAAATATACAAAAACAAGTGAACCAATTTGCTTAGCAATTGTAGCAAAATATACAAAAATACGTCTAAATATAACATTCCAAATTTGATTCTTCAGTCGTTTTCATGTAACAGCACGGTTTCCAGACTTTTTAACAACCCTGTATCCTTCTTATTCGATTTCGAGATCTAGACAAATCAGGTAGTTATGCCTCGAAAAAAGTAAAAAATCACAACCATAAAGCTAATTAGTTTTTGGTTTGTTGGATTTTAGGTCCGGGAATAAACAACTATTTTATTTTTTCCAAAAGTTTGGATTCCATGTGATCCTTAATATTTATTGAAATGCCTCTGTGGCTGTGGAAATTTTGTGTCTAAAACATCTGTGATTTTTCTCTTTTTCTTCCGGTACAGAAAAGTTAAAGAAAGAAAAAAGTTTTGTTATTAAGTGTTATACAAGGTGTGTTAGGTAATAAATTAAAAAATTCGTAGTATTGTTGCAAAAATAGCAATAATTGGAAAACATTGAAGAAAAACAAATAGATTTTTTTCATGATTTTTTTTTCAGCCACTTAGATTATAGATGCGACCTTCAGACCATAGCTCAAAAAACTTTATGATACGATAAAACAATACACCAAATTTCATCTAATCAGTTTTCGCACAATAATGTTTCAATCCAGCCCTTTGTGAAAAAAACACATTTTCCAAACTTTATAGAACCGTCAAAAAAGCTTAACTAACCTTTTTTCGTGCATAAATGAGCATTCAAACTTCAGAACGTTTTTTGAAAATTTAAAATCCGATCGCATTTTTTTGCAGTCCTTAATTAACAATGACGCCATTTCATTGTTTATTGTACAATATTGACCGGGTTGGGCTAGAAAAATCATAAATCTCTTCAAGTTTGCGAGACTTAAAAAACGAAAAAAAATTAATTTTAATAAAAAAAATTAAAAATTAATTTAAATTTATTTAAAAAATTAAATATTTTGTTAGATAAAAGCTTTTTGCGATTGGAATCCAAGAGAAAAGATGCTGAAGGTGATGAGGATGACCCCTTTTATGGTCCCGAAATAGATGATTTTATATGTCATGAAAAAAATGTTTTTCGCAGTGTAAACATGTTAGTACAAAACTTTAAACGCGTTTTTCTCGAAGCCGCATTTTTAAAGTCGATTCCCACGATTACTCGGTCCCTAATCAACCGACTCTCCTAGTTTTTTTTTTTTAACAAAGCTAACAATATTTTGTTGTCGTTAACGGACATTTTTTTTAATATTTGCATTTTTAATATTTTTTTTGACACGCTTAAAGATGCAATTTTTCAGTCAAAATCGGTACCTGAACGACCGGCAAAAATCCTCATATTTAAAATGGCGTATTAATTTTTGCTTTCAAATAAACCCCGTCTTCAAAATCCTGGGAACCGCAAACCACGTTCGACGGAACACCTCAAATTCACGGGCCTCTGGAGGGGAGGGTGGGGGAAGGCAGCGTGAAAAAAAAAATTAATTCTGTACATTAACATGAGTACTTTCACTTACAGAAAACCCCATCCCTCTACGTCTCTTCGTTTGCTCAAAATAAATTATCGAAGAAAATAACATGAAAAACTATCTTGAAAGTTTGCTTCAAGAAGCGTATTTTAAACAAAAAAATGGGCGTCAAAATATTTAGTCACAATTCCGAGAATTTCGAAGCGGCAACGCTAAAACAATATATACGTCGCGTCAAAAAAGGTAGTCGCGGTCAATATCGTACAATAAATAAAGAAATGGCGTCATTATTAATTAAGGGTTGCAAACAAATTCGAACGTTAATTACTCGAAAAGTTATTAACGGATCGATCTGAATTTTTTTTTGTAACTTCATACTACAAATAGAAGTCCCTCCAAGAAATTTCATGATCATAATATGCCCTACTTTCGAAGTAAAAAAATAGTGAAAAAATAGCACTTTTTCAACTTCA
Organism: Aromia moschata; assembly: GCA_029963805.1. Lineage (NCBI taxonomy): Eukaryota > Metazoa > Arthropoda > Insecta > Coleoptera > Cerambycidae > Aromia > Aromia moschata. Next base: position 251,973 of record JAPWTK010000414.1, on the reverse strand, counting down.
GCAGTTATTTGCATGTTAACAATAGCACTTGGTGACTTAGGGTTAGGCTTAAAATTTTGAAAATTCAATAGGCTACAACTTCTTAAATTCACATGCTATATAAAATATGTCAAGGAACGGAGATATAAGCGGAAATGTGAAAAAATACGTTTTTTTTTCACAAATTGGTAATTTAAAAAATAAGCGGACCGTTTCAGCTATACAGACCCCGCGCATTGTGTTCTACGCAAAAAAAAAACATAAGAAATCGTCAAAACTAGCCCTATATGTTTCAAGAACAGTTTTTGATGATTTTAGCTCCCTTAACTGGACTACGAGTTATATCTCGAGAACCAATGCACGAAATTTAATTTAAAAAAAGAAGCATCTATCCGAGTACCTTTAAGCTATGTTTTTTAGATTTCATTTGATCGAAAATTCGAAAATACATTTAAATTATATTATTTATAAGCCAATAACAATGTAAGATTCCCGTGGTTCTCCTGAAGAACGGGTTTTAAATTTTCAAACAAGGTTGGAAAGCTTGAACGCTCTTTTATATGTAATAAAGGTATTATACATATTACAAGGTTGCTTAAGTTTTTTTACGACTGTATAAAGTTTTGAATATCGCGTTTTGACACAAAGGTCTGGATTGGCCAATTATTCTGCAAAAAAATATTAGACTGATTTGGATGAAATTTGGTGTGTTGTTTTATCATATCAAAATGTTTTCTGAGCCACGATCTCAAAGGTCGTATATGAAATCTAAGTGGCCGAAAAATTTCAGAAAAAGCTTTGCTTTTTGTCCATTTTTTTAATAATTGCCATTTTGCAACAATAATACCGCATTTTTTTTCCTTTATTACCTTATATCACACCCATAAAACTAAAAAATAAAACTTATTTCTTTCTTCAACTTTTCTTAAAATTAATAATGATCGAGTTATTTAGAAGAAATGAGGAAAAAGCGACTGTTTTAGAGATTCTTTTTTCATTTTGTTTACTAACAAATTGTCCACAACATTTTCAACTGGCACATATGGAAATTATCATTTCTTATAATATTTCAGACATTTCAATAACTATTAGATTTTCAATAACAACAAGAATTAGATTAGAATAGGGATCATTTAGAAAAATCCAGCCCAAAACAGATACCGCCTGGTCTATAAAAATAATTTGAATATTTGTGGGAATGGAAAACCAGTACGATATTCGGAAGCTCTAGTTTAGTTTTATCCTGAGTAACAAAAAGCGCCAGCAATAGAAAAAAGCGACGATCGAACAAAATTTTGTTTACAAAATCATCAAAAAAATAAACCGAGCTAAACAACAAAAAATTTACTCAGTCAAATTGATTGTTCCCCAGACCGATATGGAAACGCAAGGGTTGCGCACTCTTCAAAAGAAGAGAACCTCGAATTTTTCGCGAGGACGAGACCAAATTATTAATACAGTTGTGGGGCAGCCCCCAAATTCAAAACAAGCTGTACCTCACCCACCGTAAAGCCCCAGTCATGAGGCTGTTGGCTGCCAATATGCAACATCGTGGATTTTACAGAACCCCCGACGAAATCAAGACCAGGATCCGCAACCTAAAATGCCTCTATCACAGGATTAAGAGGTCGATGCAAACTGGAGCAGGCATAGGAACCGTCGACCCCGATTGGCCGCATTTCAAAGCCATGGACGAGATACTGAGCAAGAGGAACCAGAACAAGCAGCAGAATCTGTACAAGGACAACGTCTTCGAGGGGCCAAGATGTGAGGACATCAAGCAGGAGATCATAGACGACATCGACATCAACGATGACATGGAATCGTTTACCACGAACAGTGTGAATGGGTAAGTGGTAATCGTTGTTTGTAAATGCATGCCTAAGATTTACAAAAAGTGGAAAAATTTTAACACACTGGAAATTTTACATGGAAATTTTTTTTTGTTAAAATTTTCGATATTTTTTGGTAACATTTTTTGTCAATCAATAGCAGTCGACTTAAAAATGACGGTCATACATCAAACTATCACACGTAAAGGTAAATAATCCGAAAACGGGCATTTTCCAATCTTTTTATTGTTTGGGAACCAGAAAGGATCTTTCAAAATGACAGTCCTGGATTTGAGAAGAAATGGTGATTTGTATTCGCGTTAAAAAAAAATTCAGATCACTGTTAGCTTGTGTTATATAGAATAATGTTGCGTGGCTACAGATATTATCAGTCAATTTATTTGAAAAATGCCAAAATAGAAATTGGCTCGGAATTTACACGAGAGATTTTGCAAAATGGAGGATATGGACTGCTGAATTGAACAGAGGATTCCGTCGATTCTTTATAACATTGTAAAGAATGATATTGTTAGATATTCCGTAAGTACAGCAAAATGTTTTTGTTTTGACATTTAATTGACATAAGTGCCTCTTAAAAAATGTATACTATTTAAAATGGCGGAAATTTTGTGAAGTTACTTTCAAAGCATCAAAATAATTGTTTGAACGAATATTAAGAGTAATACGTTATGCATGCCTCACATAAGTTTTATGAGAATGAAAAATATGGAAATTTAAATATTAGTTAGTAAATATTAGTAAATCAAATATCAGCATCTTTATTTTAATCACACTTTAAACTTCGATAAAGAAACCAACAGTATCATCAACAAATAATTAAGATTTGATTACCTACCTACTTTGTAATTAACTTAAATGAAATAATGAAAAAAAACTGATACGTAGGTATTATGGAAACGATCACAAAAAAAAGGCCAACTTTTGAAATATCTTGAAAGTAAAACTGTCTATTTATTAAATATTGTTGTAATACTAGTAGATACATATGACTGAATCGTTTATTTCAGAAACAACATTCAGTAACCGCCAAAAAGTCTACATCATTTTTTATTATGTATTTTCTGCTGCAGCTTTAACCAAAAAAAAAAAAAAAACGAAACACTTCGATTCCGTCAAATTGGCAACCCCGTATTTATCATTTGAAATTTTTATTTGAAATTTTCGATCGATATCCACAAAATACGACTATTTCATAAAACATACAGAAAAATTGTTTGTCTATATTTTTGATTTCTGTTTTAAAAGGCAGAAGCTTCTGGCTTTAGTAAAGGCAAGTAAATTGATATACTCTACATAAATTATATTTATTTAGCTAGCAGTTTACTAGAAAAATAGACAGTGCATTCAGCAACAAATCGACCGAATTCCGAGTTCCGATTTCACGAAACTTGAAAATATTGAATATACCAAAAAAATATTAAATAGAAAAATAACTCATAATTAATATGCATTTGCAACAGTAAAGTGATAAAGGTATGTATGTTGCTGAACAAAAAAAATGTAAGGCATCGCGACTCGTCGTTAACATATTTTTTATTATTGCCTTAATTTTGAGCAAAGGTGAGTAAAAGTGATTTACCTTTCACAAAAAAAAAAACAGTTTATCTTTGGCCATTTCACCGATAAGTCTCATGAATCACTTCAAAACAAAATTGACACTACCGTCAATCATTTGTGTAGCTGGTTTAACAACAATTTATTGTTTCTGAATATTTCAAAAACAAATTATGTGGCATTCCATACGCGGCAAAATAGTAACATCCATGACGTAGATATACAAATAAATAATATTCGTGTTGAAAAAAGTGACCTCACAACATTTCTGGGTATAGATTTTGATAACACACTCACATTCAAAAATCATTGTAGTAGACTCACTAGTAACCTATACTCTAAATGTTTTCAAATCAGAACCTTAAAGAAAGTTTTGGATATACCTGGTTTATTATTATTTTATTTTGGACAAATACATTCTAGACTAACCTATGGCATCACTATATGGGGAGGATCCTCTTATGCACATGACGTTTTCGTAGCACAAAAGCGCATTATAAGATGTATGATGGGGGTACCACCAACTCATTAATGTCGTAACCTTTTTAAAAGTTATAAAATCCTTCCTGTACCAAGTGTGTACATTTTAGAACTGCTACTGTATGTTTACAAGAATCAACAAGACTTTGACAAAAATAAGTTGATACATTACCATAATACACGCAATAAAAGTAATTTTCATATTCCTCGTAGACGTTTGAATATATCTTCAAAGGCCCCCAGTGTCTTGGGACTGAAGTTGTATAATAATCTGCCATTAGCATATAAACATTTAAAAACTGCCCTTGCTTTTAAGACAAATGTTAAAGAATATCTTTTGAGTATATGTGCATACTCTGTTCAAGAATATTTTGATAATTTGTAATACACCTTAGATTTGCCTATGATGATGAATTCTAACAAAAGGTTATATATATATATAACTACTTTACTTATTTTACTTATTTTATTTATTTTAGTATATAAATATTTCTACTATAATTCTTTTGTATAATTTTACTTGTGTAATCTTATCATTTATAATTATCTGTAACTTTAATTTATATGTATTTTAACTCATGTTTTGTATACATTATGTTGACGTGTCCTATACCTAAGATATGGTCTTACGGGATAAATAAATAAATACAAAAAAAAAATTCTGAGAAAAAACTCACTTCCTGCGACAAATCGATCACCTTGCGTACACGTTTATGCCATTGACACCGAAAGTTCTTAGAAAACATTACTCTTCTTGATACATTTTTTTTGAACATGAACACTGTATCTATTCAAAAGAAAATAATTTCTGAAAATGTGATATTTTAGAGCCAAAAATAAATTAAATATACATATATTCAAAAATAGGGTTATACGTAGTTATTAGAATAATTGCAGTTTTAAGCAAAATAAAAATTTGTTTACAACCAAATTTCTAAATTTCTGTTATTGGGGGGTCAACTTCGCTCTGAAGAAATTTCTTGCGCTTAAACGTCAATAAACATTTAGAAGTAACATAATTCTTATGGGACAAAAACTGTGTACCTGAATTTTCCATTCCTCGGGTCCACCATCTCGGGTCTGCGCAGGTAGTTTTACAATTTTTAAATCCATCGGGTAGAAGACTGGAACGACAACGTACCTTTTCAAATTTTAAAAGTGATTTAGTTGCCATCCCGTCCGTGATACACGTGATACATTCTATTCTGTGTTTTAGTAAATCTCCAGTCAATGAAGTGTAACCAGAATGCTATTTACCGGAGGTACTTTAATCGCCATCAATTATTTTTATTTGTTAAAATATGGATTTTAAAATGTTATACTTGTGTTAGTACCTACCTATGTTTCTTTTAAATTGCAAAAAATGTCTGACACTATTTGATTTCATCGTCCAAGTGTAATTAAGTATTATCTCGTAGTATTATTAAATACAGGGTAACTGGTATTAAAGTGTACAAACGCTGGGTGGTGATTGTACACCTCAAATTCAACAAAAAAAGTTCATCTTGACCATGGTCCGATTCTCAAGCATAAGGGAAAAAATTTCAGGTTTTGTGTTTTTTTTCGGAAAATCGTGATTTTTCGCCTAAAACTAACCATATCTCCTGAAATATTGATCCTACAGCAAATTAAAAAAAAACATTGAAAAGCTCATTAAATCTTGAAATATTAAAAAGGAAACACACTTAGCAAGAGTCCTATTTAATTTTTGTAAGCACAGACACAATTCTAAATTTTAAAAATTTCTAAATTTTACAGAATTCGACTGATCAAACGATATTTTTTGTCTGTCAAAAGTGTGCACATTTCACAAAAACTTCCTTTCTTAATAAGCTTTCCAACGGCATACTCATTTTTTGAAAAATTCCGTATCAGGTAGAAGAAATCGCATTTCAAATGTAAATCGTGGACTTACTGCAAAAACCCGTTAAGCCCATATTTGACTGAAGCTATCTGAACTATTAAGCCGAAAATTCATAAAATAATTAGAATAATTACAATGAAATTTGCACTACCCTTTAAATGAGCTTTATATTTTTTTTCCTAAACTACATAGTTTGATGAAAAAAGCAGATTTTTCCTTTGAAAAAAAAAAATTAATGTTAGATATCTCGACAATTACTTTTTTCAAACTTAACGACTTTTTGCAGTAAGCTCACGAAATTAACGTAAAAACCCGTTAAACCCATATTTGACCCAACTAAAAGTATCTGAACTATTAAGCCGAAAATTAATAGAATAATATAATTAGAATAGTTACGATGAAATTTGTACTGCCCTTTAAATGAGCTTTGTATTTTTTTCTAAACTACATAGTTCGATGAAAAAAAGCAGATTTTTTCCTTTAAAAAAAAATATTAATGTTAGATATCTCGACAATTACTTTTTTCGAACTTAACGAATTTTTGCAGTAAGCTCACGAAATTAACGTAACCTAGATAGCAGGGGAAGATGGGGCAAAAGAAAGCATAACAAAACATTCTTCCATAATTCAAGTTTTTAATTTAACTATTTTTTTATCAAGTACGAATTAATTGTTTCTAAAGTTCCTATTTAATTTTTGTAAGCACACACAATTCTAAATTTTAAGAATTTCTAAATTTTACAGAATTCGACTGATCAAACGATATTTTTTTGTCTCTCTAAAGTGTGCATATTTCACAAAAAACTTCCTTTCGTAATAAGCTTTCCAACGGTATACTGAATTTTTTAAAAATTCCGTATCAGGTAGAAGAAATCGCATTTCAAATGTAAATCGTGGACTTACTGCAAAAACCCGTTAAACCCATATGTGACCCAACTAAAAGTATCTGAACTATTAAGCCGAAAATTAATAGAATAATAATTAGAATAGTTACGATGAAATTTGTACTGCCCTTTAAATGAGCTTTGTATTTTTTTTCTAAACTACATAGTTCGATGAAAAAAAGCAGATTTTTTCCTTTAAAAAAAATATTAATGTTAGATATCTCGACAATTACTTTTTCAAACTTAACGACTTTTTGCAGTAAGCTCACGAAATTAACGTAACCTAGATAGCAGGGGAAGAGGGTGCAAAAGAAAGCATAACAAAACATTCTTTCATAATTCAATCATTCTTTCATAAATAAACAGTCTTTTTGTTACGACTATTTTGTCTTACACACGCTCGCGCTCTCCGTCTCACTTCTGTTCTGGTGACTCGCCGTCATTGGTTGTTGTAGCTCAAGTGTAGCTGCCTGTATTCTCTGTGTGAATTATTCAACTGAGTCGACTTCTGTCTGGTATACACGAGTCATGTAGAAGCCCTAGACGAAGCAATCCAAGGGTATTAGATCTGGAGATCGAGCTGGCCATGGAACAGTACCTCCTCTTCCTATCTACCAGAGGCGCTACGGTTTGACCTCTCCTTCCGTCACTCAGTGTGTGCTTCACTGTGGATCTAAATTTCAGCTGTACTTGAGTGCAGGAAGCTCTTACAGTTTCATTGCAGTTATTCTAATAATTAGAATAATTACAATGAAATTTGTACTGCCCTTTAAATGGGCTTTGTAGTTTTTCCTAAACTATATAGTTTGATGAAAAAAGCATTTACCAGGAAACAAGACGTGGCAGAGCTGCCTGCACTCAAGTGCAGTTGAAATTTAGATCCACAGTGGAGCATACACTGAGTGACTGAATGAGAGGGCAAACCGTAGCGCCTCTGGTAAATAGGAAGAGGAGGTACTGTTCCATGGCCGGCTCGATCTCCAGATGTAACACCCTTGGATTTCTTCGTGTGGGACTTCTACAAGACTCATGTATACCAAACAGAAGTGGATTCAGTTGAAGAACTCACACAGAGAATACAGGCAGCTACACTTGAGCTACAACAACCAATGACGGCGAGTCACCAGAATAGAAGTGAGACGGAGAGCGCGAGCGTATGTAAGACAAAATGGTCGTCATTTTGAGCACCTTCTCAACTAAAAGACTGTTTATTTGCAAGTTTATTCTCCGTAACTTTAGAAACAATTCATTCGTACTTGATAAGTACGATTTTTTTTTCAAAGGAAAAAATCTGCTTTTTTCATCAAATTATGTAGTTTAGAAAAAAAATACAAAGCTCATTTAAAAGGCAGTACAAATTTCATTGTAACTATTCTAATTATTATTCTATTAATTTTCGGCTTAATAGTTTAGATACTTTTAGTTGGGTCAAATATGGGCTTAACTCGTTTTTGCAGTAAGTCCACAATTTACATTTGAAATGCGATTACTTCTACCTGATACGGAATTTTTTCAAAAAATGAGTATACCGTCGGAAAGCTTATTAAGAAAGGAAGTTTTAGTGAAATGTGCATACATTTGAGAGACAAATATCGTTTGATCAGTCAAATTCTATAAATTTTACAAAAATTAAATGAAAACCTTGATAAGTGTGTTTCCTTCAAGAAAATGTAATGAGCTTTTCAATAGTTTTTTTTTTTTAATTTGATGTAGGACTAATAGTTCAGGAGATATGATAAGTTTTAGGCGAAAAATCACGTTTTTCCGAAAAAAACACAAATCCTGAAATTTCTCCCTTATGCTTGAAAATCGTACCATGGTCAAGAGGAACTTTTTTGTTGCATTTGAGGTGTACACTCTCCACCCAGCGTTTGTACACTTTATCGCCAGTCACCCTGTAGCTGTAAATGATTAATTTTTTTAATTAAGTTTTATTTGTTTTATTAACCATACAGGTTTTACATACAAAAGGCGATTGATCGAAACCATTCATTAAAATTATTATGGCTTGTTGAAATGACCGATTTTTGAAAATTTGGACCTCAGCTAATAGGCCTGTGGCGGACTTGATGAAAATATTTTCAAGATGGCTGCACTTCCTGTTACACCTGAAGTCGGCACCAACTTCCTTATTTCAAATAGAGTGGTATATTTATAATTCCAGATTTCGACTCTACACGTTATTTTAGGTATATTTTCATGAGATTTCTCTATGCCTATCTTTTACCGTTTTTGTGAAATATTGGTTTTATGAAATTTTGTTCATTAGCGCCATAACCTTTGAAACTACCTGTAGCAGTCATTTTAGAAAATTAAGGGGTCTTTCTGGTTACGATTTTCAAAAAAAAATTGTTTTTAAACATTTTTTTTCATAGAAAGAATAGAGATATCGTTTTAAAAATTTGTAGGTATGTTTATTAACGTTTAAATATTATAAATACATTTTTTTAGATTTTTAAAAATTTGATTTTTGACATACCTACGGATTTTTTTAAAAAAACATCAAAAAATGACTACGGGCATGATTTTGGGCGACTGGATGACCTGGAAAAAAAATAAAAAATGGCAAATTATTCCTTGTTGATGTGGCTATAGCATGAACTAGAATATTTGTTTTTCATAAAAAAATAATAAAATGGCGGCCATTTACAATTTTTGAGGGTGGAAAATCGGAATATTTATTACCAATCAAAACGATTGTAGTTCATGCGATATCCATAAATGTATACAATAACATATTCAAAAATCAGAGCAATTGGTCAAGTAGTTTATCTTAAATCGTGCCCTAAACTCTAAACACTAAAAAACATGGATTCTAGAAAATCGCGTTTTAAATTGTTAAGGAAATTAAAAAGTATACGTTGCTTATAGATTAACACGTTGTGTAATATCAAGCGAGATGTATGTTATAGAAAGAGATCATAGTATAGAGTGAATCAGATCGAAGCAGATGTTAAAAACAGGTGGGGAGTCGAGATTATCGAAACACAGCCGAGCGTCGAAAAAAATGCTCTCTCACAGAGTCTCACTGTATACGCTTAAAAATAATTGTGTTTGAAGATATTTATTAGTAAAATCCGAAAAAAATATATTCGATTTTTTGAAAATTTGTAACCAGAAAGACCCCTTAAGTATCGATGTTAAGTATCGATAGAAAATTAAGAATAGATATTATTATTATCACTGTCATTGGTAGAACCCTAAATCTATGCAGCAATGCTTTTGTTATTCATTTCTCAATTATGTACATGATGTTTAAAATAGAAGTACTATCTAGATCTAGCCCAACTTCAAACCATCCACAATCAAGTTTTTTTAATACGATGTAATTCCATGCATATTTAGCATTCCCTATACCGATATTTAATAGTACTTATTTAGTTATTTATTTAGCGTTTTTTTTTAATTTGCTTATAACTTCTTACAAATCGTTTGATTTTTCACTAACGTGATGAAAATGATACTATTAATGATGCTGATGTTACTATTAATGCTGATATAATTATTGTTTTTCATATTTCCTTTATTTTCAATTGTTATTATTAAAAAATACGGATAGCTTCGTTTTATCTTAGCAAATGCAAAAAGTGAGTGAATCCAATAACATCCAATAATATTATTGTTAATCATAACAGCTACTCATATCGAATATTCTGTGAATGGGTAAAATAAAATTTACCTTCTGACATCTATAAAATACATGTTTATAAGTAATTATAACGAAAAATTTGTATAATGTTTTAATTACATATATTTTAGCGTTTTAAATAAAAGATAATGTAATGTATCTAAAAAGTTCACAGTTATGTATAGTGTCACTGCCGTTTTATTCCAAGCATCGGCATATTTGAATATTCTTGATTTTTCATGTTGAAGAACACAGAAAGCCAAGTCAAATGATTATTAAGTTATAAGTACATTAAAAAAAAACGCTAAATAACTAAAAAACTATTAAACATAAGTACCCTATACTTATATTGCATATAATGCTAATATACGAGCCTAGTCGCATATATATATATATATTGGACCACTGAAATTAATAACACAACTTTTATTTGTTAATTATTGTATTAACTAATGCAATAGATACAAATATTATTGACTAATTGCAAACACCACATAGTGCCAAATAAACTTACTTACTTTTGTTTCATCTACGATAAGTGTTTAAATAACAATACGAAAATATAATATTAGGTCACATATTTCCTTGATCCAATATTATAATGTGACTGGGCTCGTACAGTGTGGTCCATTTCAAATGGAAACAAGTCTAGAAAAATGGTATTTATTATCCGATTTATTTCGTGTTTTTTTTCCTAAAAGATGGAGCAGTAAAAACTATTCGGGCGCAAAATATTAAAATTCGGTTTCTATGTTCGAGACCTACTTCGAATTTTTTTCACTGTCACATTTTACAAAAACTGTCTAACGATTTTCTATTTCAAATCTAACTACGGCATTGGATTAGCATCCCCTAAAACGGTGTTATACCAAATTTCGTAAGTAAATATGTATTTAATATTGAGGGATTATTAACAATTTTGATGTAGGCTTCATTTGATTAAATACCTTTATAGTAATTTCCCAAAAAAATGTTGGGTATGAAAAAGGATGGGAAATTAATTTTACGCTCTTAATACAACAATACGATAAAATTAACATCACAATACAATGAGATATTTTTGTAGCTGCTACTAGGCCACCGTTGATTTCGATGCACTTTTCGAATCGCTTACGAATATTTTTTTGAACTCTGTGTACTTGTGGTAATTCTGTAATAATAATTGCGTGGTAATAAATAAATAGGCTTACCTTAACCCTTCGTTATTGCCTGGGCGTGACTGATAAACTTTTGATTGGATTTTATGACATCCCATAAAAATAAGTACAACGGCGTTAAGTCCGGGGACCTGGGTGGCCAGCTAATTAGGGGGCTATTTCTACCTATTCTTGCATTGTGGATAGGACGCCCATCTAAATGAAGATTAAGATATACTCTTTCTCGTACGGAAAGTTCATGTAATATATTCGACGATACCACTCCATTGGTTGTAAAAGTTGCCGCATAAAATAGTCGTTTGTCACTGAGGTACTCTCTTTGAGCCCATAAGCAAAATTCCATCCACCTCTCATCATCATCAGGTTCCAAGGTGTGTAAAAACTTGGGTATGAACGATTTAATTTTTTTTAAGGCATCCGCGGATATTTTCTCTGGGCAAATTTTTTTGTTGTGTTTTAATTTTAGTTTAATGCTTCAATTTACCGTTTTTATTTTACTTATTTATTTAAATACATAATTATTATTAACCGTTAATTATAATTTTTTACGTTTAATGTAATTATTAAAAGCGTAAAATTATTAGGGAAATTTCTATAAAAATTTAATCAAACGAAGTATACATTAATATTGTTAGAAATCCCTCAATATTAAATATTTATTTACGAAATTTGGCATAAAACCGTTTTAGGGGATTCTAAATCCAGTGCCGTAGATTTGAAATAAAAAATCGCTAAACAGTTTTTGAAAAATTTGACAGTGAAACGAAATCGAAGTAGACCTTGAACATAGAAACCATATTTTAAAATATGGGTCATTGTATTTACAAAATATAAGTTTGGATGATTTGAAGTTGGGCTAAACGGTAGTTCTATTTTAAACACCCTGTATAAAATTGAGAAATAATAAAGGCATAGCTGCATAGCTTCAGGGTTCTACTAACGACAGTGCTAATACCGATACTGAATTTTCTAAAATGACTACCACAGATAGTTTCAAATGTTATGGCGCTATTGAACAAATTTCGTAAAACCGGGAATAACTCAAAAACGGTAAAACATACGTAGATATAGGAAAATCTCATGAAAATCATGAAAATCTACCTAAAGTAGAATTGAAATATGCAATAAAAAAATGTACCATTCCGTTAAAAAAAGAAGTTGATGCCGACTTCTGGTATAACCGGAAGTGCAGCCATCTTGAAAATATTTTCATCCGCTATAGGCCTATGATTCCAGAGTCGAAAATATTCTAAAATCAGTTATTTCTACAATCCCTAATACTTTCAACGAATGCTTTCGATCAATTACCCTGCTATAATTGCTGCAGTTAACCTACTATACATGTTTTTTTCTTTCTCATACCATACGGAGTTGAAAATGAGCTGAGCGCGATTTCTAACGACGAGTAATAAAAATCGGTTAACAATAACAATAAGGTAAAAAAACGGTTACTACTACAACGTTGTTACGAATAACATAATGACAAGAACATTTAAGCAGTACGTATTTGAATATTTTCAAGATTCTTAAGATTTGTAACTTTCAGATTTGACCTTGAGGTGTACAAATAGGTTTCCGCCGTTTTTAATAAAAAAATTGGGAATTTATTGTGAAAGGACGGTATCTAATGTTTTATTCGAAGTATTGTCAATCGCTTGCCACTACTTTTTCTTATCGAAGAACGCTTCATCTTTCGAGGCTATCCACAAATCGACCCCATTTTTGGTATCTTCATATGATGTGAAGTGTTGCGCACAGAGGTCATATTTGACTTATGTAGCGGTAAATGTTGAAGCATGGCCAGGTGGTCCCCATGATATCTTCCTTTTTGGATTATCATAGTGTAACCATTTTTCATCACTGGTGGACTATACGGTGCAGAAAACCCTTTCGTTTATGCCTGGCAAACAGCATTTCACATGTGAAAAATCGGCGTTCAACGTTTCTCGGCGTCAGTTCATATGGACCCCAATTTCCTTGTTTTTGAATCATTCCCAGTGATTTCAACCGATGTGAAATTGCTTGTTGAGTCACTCCTAAAGGTGCGTATTCATTTGCAACAGAATGCTCCGAACGAACCAAACGCGCTGCGCGCGCTGTTACAAATTTGTCTAGTCAGTACGTTGCGCCAAACAGAACAGAATGCGCCGAACATTTTCCGAGGTTTGTCGGTAAACGCGATTTGCGCAAAGGGAATTATTCGTTCGCTGGTGCTCAGTGGATACGGACGTTTGGTGCGTTTGCTGTGTTCGCTGTGTTTGCTGTGTTTGTCGCGTTCCGTTCTTGGCGGACAAGTAATTTATCGAAGAAAATGGACTGGAGCAGGGAAACATGCCTTGATTGATCAGTTTGAAAGGCAACCTGTATTATGGGATCCTACAAACGGCTTGTATTTTAATAAAATTATAAAGCATGATGCGTGGGCGGTAATTGCTAAAAATATGGGATGCGCCCCAAATGATGTCAAAAAAAATGGAAAGTCTTGGCTATTCTAGGACCTACTAGACATATTAGATTCTCAAAGTCTTCTGCAGCCATCCTCGTAAAATTTTTCAAATGCATATAATACACACCTCCAAAATTCTTGCCCCCCCCCCCCCCCCCCGGGTATTTAAAAATCTAATTTCATTAAAGTTTAAACATGTATTAGATTTAATTTATTGCTTTATTAATAATTTATAGTCTTAAATGTTCTTATTTTGCTGCTTAAATTCTGGAAAAAAAATAAAACTAAAAAATATGCAAAAATGTATTTAATTTTTATAATAAAAAAATGTGAGGATACAACATAACAACTTTAATAATCAGTATGGTTGCCCCTTCTCTCAATGAGTTGACCAACACGTCTTGGCATACCGTGAATTAGGTTGTCAATATAATCTTGATGCATGTTGGCCCATTCCTCTTGAGCGGCTATAACAAGTCCCTGACGGGTTACAGGATTGTATTTTAATAAAATTATAAAGCATGATGCGTGGGCGGTAATTGCCAAAAATATGGGATGCGCCCCAAATGATGTCAAAAAAAAATGGAAAGTCTTGGCTATTCTAGGACCTACTAGACATATTAGATTCTCAAAGTCTTCTGCAGCCATCCTCGTAAAATTTTTCAAATGCATATAATCCAGGTCACTGAGTAAGGCCATATTTTTACGTCGCAAAAAAAAGGCGTATTGCCCACATTTTTCTTTCTTTTCTCTTCTTTTTAACGCTCGTTAACGCATTTATAATTAAAAAAGCACCAGCGGCTACAATCACATCATCAGCATCCATGTCGACGAACACACAAACAACACTGATTACTGGTGGGAACGCAGCGAACACCGCAAACACTCCAAACAGCCCGAATTGTCCGCGCATGTTTGTTACAGCGCGCGCGGCGCGTTTGGTTCGTTCGGAGCATTCTGTTGCAAATCAATACGCACCTTAATGTAAGCGCAAGTTCTTCTTGCGTTTGGCACGAATCTTGATCCAATAATGCTTCCAATTCCGCGTCTTCGTACACTTTCGGCCTTCCGGTACGTTCTTTGTCTTCGATGTCAAATTCACCGTTCTTAAACTTTTGAAACCACTCACGACAACTTCTCTCACTTAAGGCAGCCTCACTATATATGCTTCTACAAGCAATCGATACGCCTCCGCTGCAGATTTCTTCAAATTGAAGAAGTAAATCAAAAGTTCCCGCAAATGACGGTCAAAACTCGACATTTTCGCACACAAAAGAATATATTATACTGATAAAAATCGCTAATATTTTAAGGTTATGTTGTTGCCTGATGTCCAACGTTACGATAATGACGTTTACATCTGACAGTTTTAACCATACCTTACTGGTGGCGCCAACTTCTGTCAAACGGCGGAAATTTATTTGTATACATTTTCGGCTTTTTTTTTCACTGCCAAGGAAAGATAGAAAATGTTTTCAAAAAATTCCTCGAGCGTTAAAAAAAATTGGTAATTAGATAAAAAATAGTGCAATTTAAGTGCACTAGTTTTGGATGAAATCAGTTTGTAGGAACATAACCAAAAAAATTCATAAACGTGTGAAAAAACGGTTTTTTCACTTTTAAGTACCAAAAAAAATAGTTCAGAAAAACAAAAAAACAGCACGTTATAGCGCTTAAAAAGACGAAGAAAATCAGTTTTTAAAAAATTAAAATCGGTTCACAACTTTTTGCAAAAGAAATAAAAACCTTTTTTTTACTTTCTAATTACTCGGCCTACGAAAGTCGTAGGGACTTCCGCTACTTTTCGGCGGCTACTTACAGTAAAAATTTTATCAAAAAATATTCATAACTTTTGGCGCAATTCGAAAAAATGTAAAAAAAGGTGTTTTCGGAAAATGGCCCGGCAATTGTCAATAACAGTCCTACGGTAATTTTTCAAAGTGCGTTTGGTTCGTGAAGAGGTGCTCTACAATCATACAATGGACCAAGTTTGTCAAATTTGAGGAAGTATCTCAAACACGACATTGAAAACCGGGCTGTTTTGACCGACCTAGGCTAGCCTCTTCCTAGCTTCTTTCCTAGGCTAGACCCTGTGACGCGCTGTACGTAACGAGAATCCGATTTCAGATCCGACGCTGAGTTCGAGGACGAGGCGCACCACATGCCGCCCCTCACGCCCGCCCCCGCGCCCTACGACAAGCCCAAGGACAAGGACGACGCCGGCGCCACGGACCTGGTGAAGATCGCCCCGAAGCCGCCCCCGCCGAAGGCCAACAGCAACCTGCAGATCCCCATCCAGACGGGCATCAGGACGGCCAACGGGATCACGCCGCCGCTGCCCTTCCCCCTCCTGATCTTGAAGGGACTGCCGAACGCGGCGGCGCCCACCGCCCAGAGCCTGCAGGCCATCGGCGCGACGAAGAAGACGGCCAGCTGTGCGGGCGCCGGAACGAGCCAACCTGGTTTGTAATCATAGGGAATTCAATATAAGCGTTACGCCATCTCGTGGTCGCTCAACAGACTAATTACTGTGCCATTGTTTATTGAAACGTCCGTTGGTTTCTGTTCTTGTGTTATACCTAGAGTTCGTGCGAACGGGGAATGTAACAGGACCGTAGTCAGTCAACGAATGAAAGTATTAATATGTTTACATAAATTATGTAGCAACATAGTACTATTTTTACCAAATAGTATGGTTAAGTCAAGGATAAAATACCTATATAAATTAAGATAACACGTAACAATGGCAACATTTACCCGACAGACGTCAGTGTTGAGACAAGGTTCCCATGGCAGGTTGGCGGTGGTTAGAACACATTATTATGTGTTTTTCTAAATGTTCTGGAGTGAAACGGCGACGTTTATCACTTAATATTAACATGTATGGAAAAGGACCGTTCAACGTCTACTGTTGACAAGGGACAGTATGAGAAATTGTTGAGGCATGAATTATATAATAATATATTTTCTGGTAACTTCTGATATTTACATATGTTTTCCAAAATGAAATATCCTGGATTTTTTTTAACACTCTTTGCATGTCACTACATTGTAAACCTGATCGACATATACATATGCAAGTCATAACGTATTTTCATGAGGAATTTTTCGGTCCATATATTTTTCTAAAAACGTACGTAACTTGGAGTTCTCTAGTTTGTTTAATGGAATCTTTGCTTGCAACAAAGGCTTCTGTAAGTTCATAGAAAAATACGGAGTCATCATTTACGGGCTCAAGAATATGCAGTTCCACGTTTATAAAAATAACCTTGACCTTGAAATGACTTTGAGGGACATAGTCAAAGTTAAATTCGAGGTTATCAATGGATAACCAGGAATAAACCTTTTGTGATATTGTCTCTCTTGTTTGCCAAAAATCATTTTCCCACGATATTATGAGATTGACTTCCGGGTGGTGACCTCCACAATTTGAAATGAGGGTAATCAAGGTCGGATCTGACTGTAATTTTTCCCGCTTTTTTCGATTCCGGGGTCGAAAATGGGTGTTCCCGTTTGAAAAACCGACCATGACCGACATAGACATACTTTATAGGAAATGGTTTTACTTTTTCAAAACAAACATATCCAACCCAAAAATGTATCTTATTAATTCTTATCTTATTTCTATCAAAACTAAAAATCAATAAAATCATGCCAACAACTTATACATGATAAACCTTGATATACGAGGTGTGTATATTAAGTAATGAGACTGGCGACGTAGCGCTCGATCTAGCAACACTGCGGAGACGGGACGGGACTTGGAAGGGCGGTAGGTTAACATATAATGCACCTTCAGTGCAAGTGTGAACTTGTTAGTCATTTGTTTGTTGTTTGTGACTGTTTTCGTAAACCGGGTTTTTTCTAATGTGTCTTTAAAAATGCGTTTTAAAAATGAGTGTCATTAATTTTGAGCAACGATGTGCTATCAGATTCTTCCTCAGACTTGGACACAACGCAACGGATACAATTGATTGAGTACAACTCGGAAACCAAGCGCCAAAGCATGGAATGGCACTTCAAGTTCTCCAAGACCCAAAAAAGCAAGAATGAGCAAGTCGAAGATCAAATGCATGCTGATTTGCTTTTTGATAGCCAGGGAATTGTCCACACAGAGTTTGTCCCTCCAGGCGAAACGGTATATCAACACTTTTACAAAGAGGTTCTTGAAAAACTTCGAAAAAAGGTCATGCGTGTGAGACCAAACATCAAGAACTACTGGATGTTGATTCACGACAATGCGCCTTGTTATATAGCCATTTCAGTAAACGAGTTTTTAGCCAGTTAAAACAATCATGTGGTTCCTCGGCCTCCTTATTCGCCTGACTTGAGTACTAGTGACTTTTTTTCTCTTCCAAGATTGAAAAATCATCTCAAGAGACGTCATTTTAGGACCATAGAAAACATTCAAACGGCTGTAACTGACCAGCTGAAGCCTATTCCATTATATGAGTTCCAACACTGCTCTGAGGAATGGAAAAACCGTCTCCAGCGCTGTGTGGCTTCCCAAGGAAGTTTAAAGGAGGCAATACTTAATTGTAATTATTCTACTCGAATATAACAATTTAAAAAAAATCAGTCTCATTACTTAATTTACACACCTCGTACATACATTATCACGAATGGGGTCTTAAGGTAAAACATAATAAATGCTACACCAAAATCATAAAATAAAGCAACAAATTGAACATGAACATAATCACTTAGTCACATTAAACACGACGTAACAACAGAAAATTAATGGCACAGTAATTATCATACACCCACTTTGTAACGGTTGCTTAAATTCTTAAAAAAAATCATTTTTTACTACAGTATGATTTTTTTGTTTCTGATAGGATTACAGATTACAGCTCGTGAACTTCTGCGTCTGATAAGCCCAAGTTGAAGGTAATATGCCGATATGTCAAATTGTGTGAAAATTAGGGTCTTAGGGTATTGGTGTGAAAATTAATTTACAAGGCGCTTAAAAAAAATACGGTTTTTGTATTTTTTTTTCAAAATGGCTCAGTTAATCAGATAGATACTCTGAAGATTTCTCTTTAATATCAGTCCAAAAACTTTGAAAAGGATTTAATATTTACGTTTTTTTTGAAAACATCGCGTTTTTATTTTTTTGGCGATATATTTTCATACAATCGATATGTCACCTTTAACTTGGGCTTATTAGACCAGGTTCACGAGCAAAATCAATACTGTACTTACTCGAGTACAAAAATTGTCAGAATGTAACCAGTTCACTGGTATTGTATCATATTGTGAAAAAAAATCGTTCCAGTTCTAGTACTCTTATTATGGTGGATCTAATATGGCGGACGAAAATAAAAAAATGTGCGAATCTAAAACGCTATATGTAGGAGGTCACTGATAACAAATCTGAACATATTTATAAAAAAACTCGAAATTTAACCCCATCCCCTATTTTTCACCCTTCGGGGGCAGCAGAGCCAAAAAATAACTCTTGCAATCGAATTAAGGATACAAACAACCCCGTATACAAAATTTGGAATGGTTTGGTAAAGAATTAAAAGAACTCATTTTTTTCACTCAAATTTCATCCCAAACCCCTACATTTATCTCTTCGAGGGTGGCAGATCGAAGAAATAACTCTTGCAATCGAATTAGATTAGACACAAAAAAACCTTGCATACAAAATGTGGGTTTGGTGAAGATTTGAAAAAACTCAAAATTTCACCCCCAACCCGTATTTTCAACCGTTGGTGGTGGTATATCCAAAAAACCTTCGGAATCGATTCAGTGACACTGATTCTAGTTCAGATTCGTATTTGGAAGTCAAAATACAGAACAGGATAATGTGTTCGAAACCCCAGCACAAACTTTTTTTTTGTGAACCAATAACACAGGTCTACAAAAAA
The DNA here is from genome assembly GCA_029963805.1 of Aromia moschata. Lineage (NCBI taxonomy): Eukaryota > Metazoa > Arthropoda > Insecta > Coleoptera > Cerambycidae > Aromia > Aromia moschata. The sequence goes on along the minus strand of JAPWTK010000414.1, from coordinate 232,252 downwards.
AAAAAGTTCTGTCTTTGCGATCAGACCCATCATTTTCTATGTATTTTGATGCACTGAAACCAAATTTGGCAAAAAAAAAATTCTACCGCATCATTTTTTCTCTCCACCCCCATATAACCCCCATAAACTCTTATAGAGGAAATTTTTTTAAAAAAATGTTTATTTTGATTTTTTTGGGTCGCTGATCACGAATCTGATGTCAATAATAAATTTCGACTTAATGACAGCTGTCAACGAGCAGTCAAATTTCACTAAAAAGTAAAAAGTTGATATTAAATGCATATTATTAAATTTTTCGGGTTGCTGATTACGATTCTGAAATTAAAAATGAATGATGTCAAAAATCATTTTTCACCACAGAATCGTAATCAGCAACCCAAAAAACTGGGGGTGGAGAGAAAAATTGATGCGGTAGAAAATTTTTTTGCCAAATTTGGTTTCAGTGCATCAAAATACACAGGAAATGATGGGTTTGATCGCAAAGACAGAACTTTTTTTTTTGTAGACCTGTGTAATCAATCTCTCTTAATACTGAACACTTTTTGCAGATATTTCCAGTATACTCAAAAACCTGCTGGAGGTCCAGAAAGAGAACCTCGAGGTCGAAAAGCAGAGGCTGGAGCTGGAAAAACAGAAGATGGAATTCGAACGGCTGGTAGGCACGCAACTCCTCACCCTCCTCCCCATGTTCGGCGGTCTCCTCCAGCGGCTGGCTTTCCCGAACCTCCCGAGCGACAACGGGAATTCCAGTGACGCGGACAGCCCACCTAAGAAAAACAGCCGGAAGCGACAGTCTCCCGACAGCGGTTTCGACATCCTGAAGGACAGTAAGATCCTGAGAAATGTCCTGGAGCAGGGAATCAAAAAGTACATGTTAGGGGAACACCACGCCAACAGTAACAGTGACAACGAGGAGGACAGTGGGATCCACAATGACGAAAACAGCAGTGCCAGTAGCAAATAGAAGAATTCTATTGTGGTGTGTGATTTTGTAACTATAATGTACATTCCAAAACCATTCCGATGTTTCTTTTAAATGTGATTTTTCTAGAATAAGGATATTTATTTTATTTATTTTTTCTACGTTGTTGTAGTTTGTAGTCGAAAAACGACACAATAAAATGACCATTTTTTATGTTGTCCTTATTTTTCTAAAAAAAAAAAATTAATAAACGAAAATTTCGGTTTTTATTTTTTTAACCTTTCACATACATGTATCAAAGATTCAAATTGCACTTTAAAACATTGTATTTTTATTAGATGTGTTCACAGAACTATTTCTGATAGTCTCCAATTGTTAGAAATATTGTTCGACTCTTTAACCCTTTAACGCCCAAGTGTACTGTCAAGAGACATGAACTTAGAGGCTCATATTACTGATAGAAAAAAATAAAGAAAAAATAACTAAAACCATGAATTCCTATTTTTTCGAGGTCGCTCTTTCGAATGGAATCGTTAATATTTGCAAAAAAATTGATGTAACCTTAAATTTTTAACAAGAACTATTAAAAAATGCGATTTTTTTCAAGATTATGTTTTTTAAATCGCAATTTCAGCAATGTTATCGTCCTTTATACCACTCGAAAACAAATAGAAACGTGCACTCGAGACCTGTACTTGAAGAAAACGCAATGAGAACAATTTAATTTTCTCATTTTTTAAGGTTAGAATAACTACATATGGCAAAATTCAAAGGGTGATATTTCTCATTTTTTACCAGTTGCGGAATCATTGACACAAAAGAAGAATTTTGAAAAATTATTAGTACTTGAGGGGTTTTTGGGGTCGCTGATCACGATCCTGATGTCAGAGTTTTAAAATTCAAGATGGCGGATCCGATATGGCCACCATCCCGAATCAAATTTCAAATTATTCGATTCGATTATTTTGCCTCAAACTTTGTAAACTAGGGGTTTTCGGAGTCGCTAATCACGATCCCGATGTTAGAATTTCAAAATTCAGGATTTCGAAATTTGCTTCAAAATGGTCGCTATGCATCTACCATCCTGAATTTTGAAATTCTGATATCGGGATCGTGATTAGCGATCCCGAAGACCCCTAGTTTACAAAGTTTGAGGCAAAATAATCGAAAAATTTGAAATTTGATTCGGGATGGTGGCCATATTGGATCCGCCATCTTGAATTTTGAAATTCTGACATCAGCGACCCCAAAAAAACTCAAAGTACTAACCATTTTCAAAATCCTTCTTTTGCGTCAATGATCCCGCAACTGGTAAAAAAAAAGGAAGAAATATCGCCCTTTAACTTTTGCCATATCTAGTTATTCTAACCTCAAAAATGAAAAATTAAATTGTTCTCATTGCGTTTCCCTCAAGTACACGTCTCGAGTGCACGTTTCTATTTGTTTTTGAGTGGTATAAAGGAGGATAACATAGCTGAAATTGTGATTTAAAAAAATAATCTTGAAAAAAATCGCATTTTTTAATAGTTTTTGTTAAAAATTGAAGGTTACATCAATTTTTTGGCAAATTTTAACGATTCTGTTCGAAAGAGCGACCTCGAAAATATAGAAATACATGGTTTTAGTTATTTTTTCGTTATTTTTTCTATCAGTAATATGAGCCTCTAAGTTCATGTCTCTTAAAGCACTTGGGCGTTAAAGGGTTAACTTGTTCCATTTACTACAAAACTTAGCTGGAACTACTTCTGATAGTTTGAAACTTTCACAAACTAGTTCTGCAAACAGATGTATTGTTTCCAATCTCAGTTGTAGATCCAACATAATGTGCTCTCAAGGCATATGAGTTAGGAAAATTAAGCCCAAATATTACATATACTGGGTGTTTATATATATAACTCAAAATTTCTTAGTCAAAGTGGGACCGGTTTTGAGAAAATAATTTTTGAAATTTTCAAATAAACTTTTATAGTCGTGTAATGTGTATATGTCTTGCGTCATGCAAACAATTATTGTTTTTGTGTTAGTTGTAAAAAGCTACCATAGATGAAAACAATCAAAACGTTGCAAATAGGAGAGATGTGTACAGTAACGCGGAATTAACCAGACATGTTGGCGTTTACTTCATAGCAGAAACAATGTTGATTATAAGCATTAGATTGCTAACAAAAATTTAATTTCTGCAACCGTATATAGAATGCATGTCACGCATAAATTCATTTCACGTCAAATTCGAATTCACGCTAAACAAACAATTTTGACGTAATTTCCTGAGACAGGAAGAATTTTTTGTTTTGATTTACTATATTCAATATAAAGGATGAACCATCTGCTAGTGATTGTCATCGGTAATTTTGCTTCTAGAAAATGTCATTTTGGTAACTTTGATTCTAGAAAACACACACCTTAAATTTATAATCGCAAATAAATTCATAGACGTAAAAACTGTTTTTTTTTCGCAATAGTTTTTACTGATGATTGTTTTACACACACCAATTTTTCTCATAATAAATTGTACAAGTTGACCTTCAATTTATTAGAATACGTGTAAAACAGAAATTGCACCCAATTTATTATCCACAATAAATTTTAGGGACATTTAGTAACTTTTTACATTTATTTAATTGCTAATTTTTTTTCTTTCATCGGGTAATGTTTAGTACCAAAAAAATGTTTCAGGCAGAAGACAAAAATGAGCTATTTTTAGCAGTTTAAGGGTTGTTTTTATTTTTTAGGGGTGAAGAGATTTTATTTTTAAATCATCCCGAATCTCATTTTTTCTAGTTTATAAGTATTTTCAGGCAGAAGACATAAATGAGCTATTTTTAGCAGTTTAATGTCGTTTTTATTTTTTAGGGGTGAAAACAGACAATTTTCCAGTCAGATTGATGTAGATAGATAGATAGATGTTTATTTAACTACTTTATGTACATATAATACATTTGTAGCAAGTCCAAATATTAACATAGTTTTATATAGGTATATGTATAAATATCTAAATAAGTAAATATCGAAAAACAATTTATACAAAATAAAGTTAGTAACAACTATACTGGTATGAATATAACAGAAGCACACTAAGAGAAACACAAACAAAACATTTAACAGTGAGTATTGCTGTTTTTTTTAATTTGTATCTGCAACTATACTGATTGATCTATTCATATATTCTTCGATAGAATAAAAGCAAAATTTCATGACGTGATCTCTAATTAGACGTTTAAATTTCAAATGGTTTAGCTGTTTTACTATGTCAGGCAATTTATTGTATAGTTTGTAATTTAGTGAATTGTTGATCGATGTACTGAATACTTCTTTTACTAAAAAAGTTCTTCTTTTAAAGTCAAAAGATATGGGCTATAGCAGTTTACAAGTTTTTTTTTATATTTAGGGGTGAAATAGACTTTCCCCCAAACAAGTAATATATTAAGAGTAACTCCATAAATTTTTTGACCATATTCAATCATTTTTTTCTGGGTTTCAAGCGTTCCCAAGATACACCCGAGATCAGCAATTTTTTAGGAATCGGAAATAAGACATTTGGGGGTGGTTTTTATATTTTTTTAAGGGTGAAAGTGACATTTTCTCATCGATTTCATATTTTGAAGACTTAATGTTATTATTTTTAAAGCATCCCCGACTGTTATTTGTGGTTTATATGAGTTATACTATTTCTAAAGTGAATGTGAGGACATAAAAAAAAGCAAGGTTGTCAGATATATTTTCTAAAACTGCTAAGCTCACTATACAATTATACTTCATACTTCAGTAAACTCTTAGTTCGTGACGTTCTTAGAAAGCTAGTTTGGAAATATTTAAAAAAAAACATAGACATAAACTTATTAGTTAGCATTAAAATAAGGCGTTTAAAATTGCTGGAAAAAATAATTATAAATTAAAACAATTTTATGTATATTACTATACTCTAAGAAAATTTGGAAGAGCCGGCAACGCGCTCTTCGCAACTTCGCTCTTTCGAAGGCAGGTGTTCATTTGCAGTGACCCATTAGAGTGTTGTGTTTTAAATCGAATACATTCGATATTTACGACGTTAGCTGTTTATGGGGTCCATTGTGTCGTTAATATTATTTACGACTTTACAAATTCCCTGGTCTTTCCGCCAGTGCAGTGTTTGTGTTTGTGTCAACTAGGTTTATTTTAACTTCTGAATAGGTTAAGGTGAATAGGCTAGGTTAACTTTTCCGAATAACGAGTGAGTTTTATAAATATAATTTATTAGTAAATAATTAGTATTGTAGGGTGGTTATTAAAAGATAATTATGGCGTTTTGGAGACCATTTGAAACGACAGTTCGAGATGATCTATCGCGGGAATCTAATAATTTGGTGCCACAGTCAAATGAATTAGCAATAAATGATACTGATGATAGGGCCGAATTTAAAAACAAAGATTTACATGTTCAGTGTCAGCGCGTTGTTTTAAATATGTACGCGTGTTTGAAAAAAGAAAATTCTGAAATGTCTGACAATGCGGTTATCGCGAGAATTCATGAATTAACCAAAATCGGGTTGACGACAATTTATATAGTAATTAAATTAGGCACTGTTAGGGATCATTCTTTAAAGCGAAAACGACCAAATCAAAAACTGAGTGCGGTTGACAATGCTACAAAAAATGTTATTCAACGGATCGTTTACGGGTTTTACAAGGACAATATAATACCAACTTTAGAACTGATTCGTGCTAAATTGCGGGATGTTCCTGAATATAATTATCAATGTTTGTAAACTCTGCGCGCGGTTTTATTAAGTTGTGGATTTAAATATAAGAAGTTAGATAATCGAATGGTAATAATGGAATCTCGGCGTATCGTTGAACTTAGACAGGAGTATTTGCGCAAAATAAAAGGGTACCGTGATTCAAACAGAACTTTAATTTATTTGGACGAAACTTGGTTTGATACGCATGATGTTGTCAAGTACGGTTGGGTTGACGACACAAAAAACTGTTCTTTAAATACGCCGTGTTCGCGAGGAAAACGCGTTATTATTCTTCATGCCGGAAGTAAAGATGGCTTTGTACCTAATGCGTTGCTATTGTCGGCCAAAAATATAACAAAGTCTTCTGCTGATTATCACGAGGATATGACAGCCGATTTGTTTGAAAAATGGTTTGTCGAACAGCTTTTGCCTAATATTCCGCCGAATTCGGTAATTGTTATGGACAATGCGTCGTATCATTCTCGAATATTAAATAAAATACCCAATAACAGCACGAAAAAGGACGAAATTCTAAAATTTATGAAAATTAAAAATATTAATATTCCTGAAAAGATTCCAGTAAAAAACGAATTAATTAATATAATAAGAAGTCGGAACTTCCAAAATGAATATGTCATTGATACTATTTGCAGTAGGTCCGGTCATACCCTTTTGCGATTACCCCCATACTATTGTATCTTTAATCCAATCGAAATGGTTTGGGGTACTGTAAAAAGTCGTTTACGGAAATATAATCAGTCGCCAACTTTGAGCGCAGCCGTCCTTGATAATATTCGGAAAATACTTAGTGACAAGTATAGCGATGTATGGCAAAATTGCGTGGCTCATGTTATACAAACAGAAAACGAATATACTGTTTTACCGCCTATAGCACCAGTAGTTATCCAACCTGGAAACGATTCTACTTCAGAAGATTCTGACAATTCCAGTTAATAAATTATTTTACATCGATTTCCCTTGTATGTATCTTAAAAACGCGTTTTTTGTTTCTTACATATTTCCAGTAGATACCGTATTTTCCAAAGCCAATAATAAAAAAAAATAAAAAAAAATTAAAAAGCAAAAAAACAACAAAAAAATGCAAAAAATTAAAACAAAAAAAAAACTAACTTCATATTCTTACTAACATGCCCGACCCAATCCTTTTTCCTGGCAAGAAAAGCTCATACCTCCACGTGGTTCTTGCTGGGCAGATTTTTTCAGATTGTCTGGCTAAATGAGCGTCATTTACAGAAAATTATATTACAAATATTATGAGTTTTGTATGCAGGCTAATTTTAATCTCCTACATTGATTTGAATGAAAAAAAAAAATTCACATTTTTCGAATTTATAAAAGATATATGCACGCCATTGGGCGGCGTTAGCCATCAAAGGAATTTAAAATATATCTCTTCACATTGACTTTAGAAAGACTATACTAGCTGACCCGGCAAACGTTGTTCTGCCATATAAATTATTTCTCTAAAATCGCGATTAAAAAATGGGAGGGTGGGGGTAGGAGTGTGAAAATTTGAGGTTATAGATATGTTTTGATGCCAAATAAAAAATTATACAAAAAAAATTTTTGTTAAAAAAATTTTCTGGATAGGGACACCCTAATCACCTAGCGGTATGGAATATACTATACGACCTATTCTCATACCTACCAAATATACATAAATAATTTCATAAAAATCGGTCGAGCCGTTTCGGAGGAGTGCGACCACAAACACCGTGACACGAGATTTTTATATACGAGTATTAGAAGAAGATTTGACCAAAACCGAAAATTATCTATTTTTAGCAGTTTTGGGGTGGTTTTTACAGTTTTAGGGGTGAAGTTGACATTTCCCCAGCCATTTGAAGTATTCAGGGGTCATATTTCATGGTTTGTGACAGCAATAAATCATTTTTTCTGGGCTACATGTGTTCCCTCCGAGCAGCCAAAAATCGGCTATTTTTAACGTCCTTTAAGCAAATTATCGAATTTCATCGAGTGTCATGAAATAATGGCAGGACAGTTGAATGTTATCTGGAATCACTTCACACAATATTTTTTCCATCACTTTGGTTTAACATAGGTGGAATTTTTGGTTTAGCGTTTCAAGGTATTTTTTTTACAAACCAAATGTTTGTCATTTTATAGTGTAAATCAGTAAATTTAACCAGTGGCGGTGCGTGATATTTCAGTTAGCCAGTTCGATTTGTTACAAAATATTTTTGTTTCAGAAAGTTATGGCCATTTTAATTTTGGGAAACAAAATGTTCCTATAAAATTAAAATTAAAATGGCCATAACTTTTTGAAAAAAAAATATTTTGTAACAAATCGAAAAACGTCTCCTTATATTTGTTTCTAGATTATGAAAAAATATATACTGCAAATATTCCACAGAGTGTTACTGAGAACCCAGGGAGTGCTCCAGTGTTTTTGAAAATTTTTTCGCAAACTTTGCTGACGGTTTTTTCACTATAAATCCTTTCTGTAAGAGGTGTATAGTCATCACATAAAAAGTGAAGTGGGTCCCATGCGTCGTTTTCAAGATATGGCTAACTGAAATATCACGCACCGCCACTGAATTTAACTATTAGGTTGTTACATAGGAAATTGTAGGTAAAATAGGTTTTTTATAACAACCTTGTTTAACTGTTTTCTTTCAATAAATGTTTAGAAATTGTTTATAAATTACATATCATTTTGTTACGTGCTCTTTCTTGCCGTACCAAAATGTTTATGAATCATTTTTATTGTATCAACTTTTAGACACTTATGTCTAATTATGAATTTTCGCGATTTTCGTATACTTTTTTCTGTATAAATGGAAAAGTGGTCATAGCGATTCAGCAGGCGAGCCGCTCGAAACATCAACACTGCATTTGTAGATGCTACTGTCAACGAACGTATAGTTCAACGCTTGTTGAAAAAAATTGCCTTGTAAACGAACCACGCGGAAGACCAGAATCGGCCCTCGATCTATGGCCGGACTAATTCATTGTAACTTTTTAAATGCTGGCGAAACAACAACAGCGGAGAATTCTAGTGCAGAAATTAACGTCAAAAATTGCGTCAAATGCAGCCGGTATTGGTCAATCGAAAAGGATCCGTTTTGCTCAAAGATAACACACGACCACATGTTTCATTGATCGTAGCAAATAAGTTGGCCAATCTAAAATACGAGGTTCTACCGCGTCCACAATATGCACCGGACATATCGCCAACTGATTATCACTTCTTCAGACTTCTGGAGCATTTTCCCCGTGATAAAAAGTTCACCAACCTAGAGCGGATCAAAAATGACTTTCAATCTTCCATCGACACCAGTGAGCCAAATTTATATGAAAGTGGTATTCGAAAACTCGTAATATGTTAGCAAAAGTGTGTTGATTGTGATGGTTTTTATTTTGATTAATAAAATTGTTTTTAAAAAAGAGTTGCTTAATTAAATTGACAACGCAAAATCCAAATCGTGGGGCTACTGCCAGACAATCTGAATACTGCATTTAGCCAGACAATCTGAAAAAATTGGCTGTTTTAATAAATCTAGCTGAAATAAAACACAAACACGTCAGTGGCGGAAACAAAACGGAATTACTAATGTCGTAAATCATTTTAACGACACAATGGACCGCATAAATAGTTAACTAACGTATTCGATGCAATGCAAAATACTCTAATTGGGTCTCTGTAACTCGTTGGTCGTTGTTAGCTGTTGGGTCGCTGTTGCCGGCTCTTCAAAATGTTCTTAAGTATAGTAATATACATAAAGTTGTTTTAATTTATAATTATTTTTTCCAGCTATTTTAAACGCCTTATTTTAATGATAACTAATAAATTTATATCTATGTATTTTTTTAAATATTTCCGAACTAGCTTTCTAAAAACGTCACGAACTAAGTTTACTGAAGTATGAAGTAACATTTGTATAATGAGCGTAACAATTTTAAAAAATATATCTGACAACCTTGCTTTTTCTATGTCTTCACATTCACATTAGAAATAGTCAAGAAGACTAGAACTAAGGAGACCGAACTCGTTCGGTATCTAGGGATCAAATATGTCCGCCTCCAGGAGGCGCTGTAAACAGTAATGTACTAGAGTCACGTGATGAGCAGCGGTCAGCGGTCCACATGTGAATGTTTATCATAGAAAACCATGCTATGGTTTTATATGACGTCTATCATTAAGCTGTCAAAGCGGGTGCTTACATGCCGTTTGGCTTTAACAAAAATGTATACAAAAATAAATATGGTTCAAAAGTGCTGTGTTGCATTGTGTGATTTAAGAAGCGGTCCAAATAACCGGCCATTATTTCAAATTACTGATGTATGTATGAAACGAAATATTTTCCTTTGCTGTATTGTTAACGTTGAAGCACGTAACATGAAATATTTTGAGTACATTTTCATATTGATCATTGCGAAAATTTGTAATTGCAAAGACATTACTTCTGTAAATTCAATATAATGTTCAACAACAACAACTTAACGAAAAATATCGAGCGTCTGTCAAATGTATTCACACCACGGACATTCATACGGACTCTAACCACTAATGCACACAGATTAGTACAGAACCACGATATACGTATAGATATCTGTTTATATACCGAGCAACCAGAGTACACAACTGTTTACAACGCCTCTGGAGGCGGACATATTCGAGCCCGTCGCGTTATACAGCTAAAAGCCGCAGTTCGGTCTCCTTAGTTCTAGACTTCTTGGAAATAGTATAACACCACTGTAACAGTCTAAAAAAAAAAAGCTTTTTTTGATGATTTTTTTTTCGGATTGAAGGAAAGGTCGTAAAAAAAAAAGCTTTAAGGGTGCTATTGGTCACATATTGAAGTACAAAAAAAATTGTTTTTCATCCATAAGTATTGCAAAATGGCGGCGCTAAAGTTATTCTCCGCAGACACGTTGTCGTCGAGGCGCTTCGCGGCACGCAGCAGAACTGGTGCAGAAGTTGATTTGGAACAAAAAAAAAACCTCTCAATCTACATGAGTAGAGCTAGTGAAACACATACGGAATTTTAAAAATATCGATTTTTGTGTAATTGGCATGTTTTTGAAGAAAAAAGTCAATTTTTTGACGAAAAAAAGTGCAATTATTTGTTTATAAACATTGTTTAAATTAACTTATCGAAAAATCCGTACGTGTTTCACTTCAAAATGTTTTAGAGATTTGGTTAAAATTTCAAACTAAAATATTGAAAATTGTTGGAGTTATGCTGCGTGCCGTTTTGAAAAATCGTGTTTCGAGAAAAACGTGTTTAAAGTTTTAAAATGAGTTGTCGACATGAAAAACGAGAAAGTCGACTACTTAAAATTTTTTACCATTAATCTGCGATCCCCGGACCATAAAGCTGTCCTTCCACGTTCAAATAATGAGGACTACCGTTTTTGTACTCACCAGTTGGCGCCACTGTCGAGTAAGGTCCTTAAGATACTATAGAGTAAGGTATTCTAATCCTGCAATGCATGATGGGAAATGTGTCAAGAGGTCGCGCCGCCACACGTGTGTCTTGAAAACTAACTAATACCTAGCTATATTCATGCAACTCCCAGGGCAATGAAAATTATAAAAAAAATAAATCAACGTCGCAAAAATAATTTTTTCATTGCAAATAATATGAATTAGCTGTAATTAGTAATTTAAATACCAAAACTAAATAATAATATTATATGATTTACTTTTAAAGTTGTAGGAAACGAAATGAAGCCTAGGTATAATATAAGTTAGTTTTCAAGACAGACGCGTGGCGACGGGACCTCTTGACACATTTCCCATCATGCAATGCAGGATTAGAATACCTTACTCTATATTATCTTAAAGGTCCTGAAGTATAGCTGTCAAAGTTTATTACTACAGGCGTGAAAACAAAGTTTACATTTGAAACATATTTAATACCTTAAAACCGTACCGTAAAAATATCGAGCATGCCGCAGTGTTGCGCAGTCCCGTTTTGTTCGGAAAAAAAGGAGGACATAAGTTTCCAATAAAATTATTATTTCTATCATAGTCTTGAAGTCTGTAAAAAAGAAAAAACATAGCTGTAACCTCGGTAAATAAGCATACTTTTGACAAAAAATGTGTTTGTAAACAGTTTGTAAACAAACTTACCTCTGAATTAACTGTTCTTTCAAACCGTTTAATTTTGCACCTCTTTTTCTTAGCTCCGCTTTTAAAGCACTGACATTAATTGACCCGTAACTCATATTTGCCATAATTAATCTCATGTATTGCAAAATATTCACATTACTCTAATTAAAAATAAACCCGCGTAATCCACCACAAACAGTGACATTTGACATTTCGGAGACCTCACGCCACACTAGCGCCTCTAGCGGCGAAGTCATACGCGATAGCCCTCATTCTCCTCGTCTCATGTTCTCGATGATTTAATGCTGAAGTGCGCCTCTTTTGCTGCATTGATCAAAGAATGCTCGACGTAATTGACACGCCTAGCATTGGCTACCAAGCAAAAATTGTATGACCGCACATCGCTATCCTTCTCTAGAATTTTCATGATTTGTAAAATGCTCTTCATACCAATCTTCATTCCTTCATTCTTCCACCATCACTCTTCATTTTCTTCAGGCCTACACTAACGTACTTTCACTAGATTTTTTTTTCAAATTGAGTAAACATAGTTTCTAACAACATCTAGTAGTATATCATAGAAGTTAGAAATCAGTACACTCAACATCCACATATCCGAACTTTTCCGTTCCGCAAACTTCCACATTTCCGAACTCTCGTCACCTCGGGATAACCGAACTGCTGGCGCATGCGCAAAAGGGTTCTTCTGGCTCATTCTAGTGCTTTTATTTGTTTATCGAAGTTTTTATGCAAATGTAATAAATACATACATGTGTACATGTTAATAAAAGATTTTTTTTTAAACAAAATAAATGTCATGTGCAAAGGAGAGAGTGATGCAGGTAATTATTTTGTAATTCAAAATAAAGCGTTTGTTTCATTGAACATTTTGTACACGTAACCTATAATAATTTAAAACTGAAATGAAAAATGATGAGAAAATATGTATTTTTAAGAAAACCGTGATACAAAACAAACATTATTGTACTGTTTATTTGCAGAGAAAACAGCCTGCTAAGAGGCTAACCTTGGAGCAAAAGCTGTGTTAAAAATTGGTGTTAAAAATGTTGATCTATGTAAGATGTACAATATTTGTAAATCGCAGTGGCGGTGCGTGATATTTCAGTTAGCCATATCTTGAAAACGACGCATGGGACCCACTTCACTTTTTAGGTGATGACTATACACCTCTTACAGAAAGGATTCATAGTCAAAAAATCGTCAGCAAATTTTGCGAAAAAAATTTCAAAAACACTGGAGCACTCCCTGGGTTCTCAGTAACGCTCTGTGGGATATTTGCAGTATATATTTTTTCATAATCTAGAAACAAAGGAGATGTTTTTCGATTTGTTGCAAAATTTTTTTTTTTCAAAAAGTTATGGCCATTTTAATTTTAATTTTATAGGAACATTTTGTTTCCCAAAATTAAAATGGCCATAACTTTTTGAAACAAAAATATTTTGTAACAAATCGAAAAACGTCTCCTTATATTTGTTTCTAGATCATGAAAAAAAATATACTGCAAATATTCCACAGAGAGTTACTGAGAACCCAGGGAGTGCTCCAGTGTTTTTGAAAATTTTTTCGCAAACTTTGCTGACGGTTTTTTCACTATAAATCCTTTCTGTAAGAGGTGTATAGTCATCACCTAAAAAAGTGAAGTGGGTCCCATGCTCGTTTTCAAGATATGGCTAACTGAAATATCACGCACCGCTACTGGTAAATCGTCAGTGGCAGAAATTCTTGGGAAAAAAGAAATTTACTTGTCGGAAGTTGAAAAAAGACGAAAATTGAGTGGACGGATTGACACAAAAAAGTGCACCGGTACTTATGATACGCCATTTGAAATAAGTGTTTTCCACTGGTTTGTACAAAGAACTCTTGTAGAACCTGTCTCAGGTGTGCTGCTGAGGGAGGGCGATTTCCTCTTTGCTGAATTCTGTGACAATCGAAATGTTTGATAATTATCGCATTATTGTGTTTACATTTTTTTCTCATTTTAAATTTCGCGGTTTTTTGTCGTCAACCAATCAGCGACAAGTTCGGTTATGTGGAAGTACAAGTTCGAAAATATCGTGAGAAATAGTTCGAAAATATCGTGAGTTCGGAAATTTCGAGTTCGGATATGTGGATGTTGAGTGTAGGTAAGTGGTTACGTAGTACCTTTCGAGCAGGTATGTCGTCGCAGGCAGGCCTATGAAACTTCTGAAAAAAATTGGCTGGTGAATGTCGCGGCCACTAGTTGGCGCTGTAAGGAAAGTCCGCTTCTCCGCTCCCCTTGTAGCCTGCGAAGTTTGAATCTTATATGTATTCAACTTTACAACAGAGCGGACTATAAGCCTTGCAGTGCCATCTCGATGATTTAGTTCTTCCCCACTTTTTAGCGAATTTAACCAGCCACGGAAAATACATTGCGAGCATAGGGAGTTTCATAGGCCTAGTCGCAGGTATGAGTCGCATTAGAGGCGTTCAACACGCTTTAGGAAAAGCGCGAAATATCAAACAAACAAAATTTTCTTTCATGTATAAAACTTTTCGCCTCATATTTTAGAAGATTCAAGGTATATTTTGAGCCGAAAAAAAAAACAAAAAAATTGATTTTTTTGAAAATTCTACAGTGGCGTTACCCCTTAAGTAATTATATATAACATTCAACTGCCTTCACATAATTCCATGGCACACTTAACTCCTCTAGCGGCTATAAAATTCGATATTTTGCTCAACTTTCGGATTGAATAGAAAACAACACCTTGTATATATTTTGTTCAAATTTCGCATATGAGGTTTTGAAGTGTCCTGATGGAATCAGATTTTAAATAAAAAATCGCCATGTGTGGTTATATCGAATTTTGGGGAGTATTAAAAATCGTAGCAAGCCATGAAGCTGCAGTTTAAAGGCCACAATAGGGTTAGAAGAAGCAGTTCTCGATGCCCTTCAAGACAAAGACAAGTTTAATCGATTATCTTGAAAAAAAAGAGGATTATATGAATATTAGACTGGCAGTTAATTTTGAAGAAACGAGTCTCACCCCCTGAATGTCTTCGTTTTTATGCAAAATGAAAGGTGAGGTGATTTGAAGCGAAAAAAAAATTGTTTTAACCGGCCCTGTACGAGGATTTGAGTGTTTTTGCGATTTTCCGGCACCAGATTTGTCGAAAACGACTTTCCTCGATATTATTGACACATAGCCGAAAAAATGCCGAGAAAACCTATATCCGATGTAAAATTTTCCGGGAAACACGATCCCGCTAGTAGTTTTGCAATATTTCATCAAATTTTTCCCGGAAAATTCGGAAAACCGATTTTTACGAAAAAACATATCTCTATACCATACGCATAAAAACCTTTCGAATTTCGACAGAATACTCTTCGATATACCGAGTGTAACAGGATCATGGTACACCCCCTTTTCTCCTTTAGTTTTCAAGATAATTGGTTGACATTTGGGATATCCTATATACATAATAAGCGGCACTTATGTTGCAATAAAGTTCATCAAAATTGTTTTTGGAGCAGAACTCAATTTTTTTCAAATGGAACCATATTGGTACTGTAGTACCATTTATTATTACTATTAATAAGTAATTTATTCTTATGTCGTATTAATATGTGAGATAAATATTAACAAAATTACAGCTAAGAGAATTAATTTGATGAAATTAATTTGCTGATAAATCACATAATTTAGTATTTTTGACGGGATTTTGATTTTTGAAGCATTACATAGGTCCTTTAGAATAAATCGGAATCATCATGGCCCACTTAAATGGAAAACTAAAAATTATAATTGTAAAAAATATTGACGTTTGAAATGTCACTTATTTGGTATCGTTGGATTCAGAAAATTATCAGAATTCAAAAATGCAATAATATACGGGGTGTTCTATTTAAAAATCGAAAGTTAGTGTCACTTCCGTCGAAACCGGAAGTGGAAAAAAATCACTTGTATGTCAGACAGTGTCGCTTATTATGTATATAGAATTTCAAATTAATTATCTTGAAAACTAAAGGAGAAAAGGGGGTGTACCATGATCCTGTTACATCTAGTATGTACTTTGACCTGATATCAGTTAGAAATGTGTACTCCTCAATCAGAATCGAATTTCACTAGAAAAGGAAATTAAAATTGACCGTAATGCAGTAACGGGCTATGAATGGGCTATAAAATTGATGAGTGACTACAATAACATATTGACAAATGATGAAGAGCAGAGACAGTATATTCTTCAGGTGGCCAAAGAATGCCGTAGAATATTCCCGACAGCTGATAAAGCATCACTAGTTACTGATCTGTATTGATTACTGATAGTTTGTTCGAATAAAAATTACCAAAAGTTTATGTACAATAATTTCATATTGGTTGCCGTTTTATTATTTGATTCACCTCTCGCCTAGTGTCGCCGGATTCCTAAAGCTTTACAGGGTTTGTCCGGAAAGTAATGTCAGTGAATTTTTTTCCCGAGACTGTACGCGCCAGCCCGCGCTTTACGTGCTGGGATTGTGGTGGGGGGATCTGGCAACAAGATCCAACAAGCGTCGGTTGGCTACCGGTCGTTGTAGCGGTCGCATCACTCGTTCTTTGAGAGTCGTTACAGTGACCCGGTGCAAGAAAAAATGCAACGTTCGCTTGAGCAACGGATGGCGACCAAGTTTTGTGTGAAACTGGAGAAGAGTGCTGCGGAAACCATTCCAATCTTGAAGAAGGCTTTCGACGTCGATAGTCTTTCGGACAGGCAAATTTTCCTGTAGCACAAGGCCTTCGCAGAAGGTCGGGAAGATGTCAACGACGAGAACCGCGCTGGACGGCCACCAACCTCCAGTTCCGACGACAATGTGACACGTGTGCGTGCCTTGTTGAACACTGACCGTCGTCTAAGTGTCCGTTTAATTTCCGAAACATTAGACATTACGAAAACCATTGTTCACGAAATTGTGTCGGAGTCTTTAGGAATGAGGGAGATGTGCGTGAAGCTCGTGCCAAAAGTGCTAAGGGACGATCAAAAAGCGAGGCGCGTCGAAACCTGCCAAGAACTTTTGGATACCTGCGAAGACAACCCCGCTTTCCTTGATGACGTCATTACCGGGGACGAAAGTTGGGTCTTTGAATACGATCCGGAGACGAAGAGGCAAAGTGCGGAATGGCACACGTCGAACTCCCTCGCCCCAAGAAGGCCAGGATGTCCAGGTCAAAGATCAAGACAATGCTGATTATCTTTTTTGATTGCCGGGGATTGGTCCACCACGAGTTCGTTCCGCAGGGGACAACCGTAACCGGAAAGTTTTACGTCGAGGTGCTGAAGCGGCTGAAACGCAAGGTGAATCGCGTCCGCCCAGACATCTCAAAATCCTGGAAGCTTCACCACGACAATGCGCTTTCGCACACCTGCTTCCTCGTGGCCGATTATCTCGTCAAGGCAGGCATCACCGTTGTTCCCCAGCCTCCCTACAGCCCCGATGTGGCACCCCCAGACTTTTTTCTGTTTCCACGCCTCAAAACCCCAATAAAAGGAGAGCATTTTGGGTCGGTGAAAAACATTCAGAAGGCTTACACCGACGCTTTAAAGGCGATTCCGGAAAACGACTACCGTGCGGCTTTTGATTAGTGGAAGGCCCGCTGGAACCGATGTGTGGACGCAGGAGGAATGTATTTTGAAAGTTTCTAAAGATTTGTACACATAGAACCAATAAAAACCATTTTTCAAAGCTCACTGACATTACTTTCCGGACAAACCCTGTATATTATCATGGCATGCACCTGATTTGGCAAACTATTTTTGAGAAATAAAGTAAGCTGGATCTTCATGCAGAAATTCAGCAGTTTTAACTTTATTTTCCAGTGAAATTCGGTTCTGATTGAGGAGTACACATTTCTAACAGACATCAGGTCAAAGTACAAATATCGAAGGGTATTCTGTCGAAATTCGAAAGGTTTTTATGCGTGTAGTATAGAGATGTTTTTTCGTAAAAATCGGTTTTCCGATTTTCCGGGAAAACTTGATGAAATATTGCAAAACTACTGGGGGGATCGTGTTTCCCAGAAAATTTTACGTCGGATTTAGGTTTTCTCAGCATTTTTTTCGGCTATGTGTCAATAATATCGAGGAAAGTCGTTTTCGACAAATCCGGTGCCAGAAAATCATAAAAACACTCAAATCCTCGTACAGGGCCGGTTAAAACAGTTTTGTTTGCGCTCCAAACCACCTCACCTTTCATTTTGCATAAAAACGAAGACATTCAGGGGGTGAGACTCGTTCAAAATTAACTGCCAGCCTAATGAATATGTACATTAGGGTGGCCCAAAAAAATGGAATATTTTTTTTATTTGTGTCTCGTGTGAAAATATATTAATTCATCATGTTATAAATGCCCCCGTAAAAAATCAGCTCAAACAAAATTTTTGTAGGTTGAAAAAAATGTCGATTCTGAAACTTTGATATCAATAGTTTAATTTCTAAATGTCACTCATAATTTTTTTACTTTTCAAAGTAGAGTACCTAAAATGTTTTCGAAGCAATCTGTAGATATAAATATTAAGGAACTATTTTTTTTTATTGAATTTGACGTACAAAATAATAGAAATAAAACACGACACTTAAAAAAATTTATTAAAACTGAATAAATTAAAAAATTATAAACATTTGGTACTTACAATGTGGTAGTCAATTTTGTCTCGAGAAATTTATTAAGTGTCTCGTGTTTTAGTTCTATTCTTTTGTACGTCACATTCAATAAAAAAAATAATTAGTTCGTTAATATTTATATTTAGATTGCTCAAAAACATTTTAGGTACACTACTTTTGGAGAGTAAAAAAATTATGAGTGACCTTTAGAAATTAAAATATAGATTTCAAACTTTCAGAATCGACATTTTTTTCAATCTACAAAATAATAACGACGAGGAAAAAAATAAAAAACGATCACTTAAATTTTTTACGAATTTGGAAATTTTTAAAAATTTTGAGCGACCTCAAAAAAATTTTTTTTGAGCTGATTTTTTAAAGGGGCGTTTATAACATGATAAATTAATATATTTTCACGCGAGACACAAATAAAACAATATTCCATTTTTTTTGGGACACCCTAATGTACATGGATAACAGTAAACACCCTGTGGGTTTCTTCTTCGTGCGTCAGTAAATAAAAGTTTTTATCCTTGACGAAAAAAAACTAGGAGTGAATATATAACTTCATTTTATTTCATTTAAACCTAAAGTGTGATATATTGTATTTATAAATTACTTATTAACACTAAACTAATATAAAGAAATAACTAGTACATCCTTTATATCACACATCAATCACCATACAAAAATTACACTGCACAATTAACAAAAAAAAATCCCATTTTGGGCGCACATGACATACCGAAATAGAACTAATCCTAGAGAAATCAAATTATAAACACCGTCAACGCCATCCTGTTCAGAATTAACGTACTAAATAGATCCAAGGATTGTGGCAAAACAGACGTACGAATCGTAGAGCTGTCAGAAAGACCAAGAGGAGCACGGAAAGCCGATGCGGTCAGGAAAAAGGACAGATAGGGCGGCCCGTTGTCAAAAAGACCTCGTTTTTTTTGCCAAAATTAGTAACAGCACGAAAATATACATAAAAATCGGATAAATTTCGTAGAATTGAATAAACTGAATTGAAAGCTGACTTTCGCCGCGTGATATTCAAAATGGCGTCCAAAGTTGGCCAAAAACACTTTTTTTCGTTTAAAAAAAAAAACTATGCGCCCTACAAAAAAAAATCAAATAAAAGTTGTAGAACTTATTAAAACAAACAATTTGAGCCTAATTCGACTTTAATAAACAAATGAATAAATTTTTTATTGCAACAAAACAGCTAAAAATCGCGATTTTTAAATTGTTTATGTCTTTGAAAGATATAATATTTTTCATGAAACTTGGGGAATGTATAGTCCTCGATAAGTACATAGAATAAGCTGATATTTATCTCGGCTCCAGAAGCTCGTAGGGTAGTTTTTTTTTTTTATTTGTAAAAAAATAGCAGCTATCGAATGGCAGTAACGCCACTTCGATATAATTCTTTTTTGAAAAAATTAAATTTTTTCGGTAAAAAAAATGGCCTTTTGCGCGGTTATTTTAGCATATTAGCGATCATATTACGATTCGCGCTTTATTTGTACACGAAAGTACAAGTCTTGAAGAAACTTTTAAGTCCTAAATGAACTCTAAGTGCATTTATGTATGAATTATTTATACGAGTTTAAAAAAAGGCATTTTTGCGAAAAATGCGATTTTTGCAAAAACTATTAGGAATTGCAATTGCAATGTAAAAATATCAGCTTATTCTACTTATCGAGGACTATACATTCCCCAAGTTTCATCAAATAATATTATATGGTTTTCAAAGATATAAGCAATTGAAAAAATCGCGGTTTTTAGCTGTTTTTTTTTTAAATAAAAAATTTATTTATTTATTTATTAAAGTCGGATTAGGCTTAAATTGTTTGTTTTAATAAGTTCTACAACTTTTATCTGAAACTTTTTTTTTGTAAGACGCATAGTTTTTTTTTTTAAACGAAAAAAAGTATTTTTGGCCAACTTTGGACGCCATTTTGAATATCACGCGGCGAAATTCAGCTGTGGAAAAGTAGTTTCTTCAATTCTACGGAATTTTTCCGATTTTTGATGTATATTTTCGTGCTGTTACTAATTTTGGCGCGTAAAAATGTATTGGGCTTGGCCTAAGACGTCTGAGGCCGTCTCTGGCAGGAATCAAAGCCAATATAAAATGTAGAAACACACATCTGACAGAACATTAAAATTATTGATACACAAAAATCTAGACAGCCAAAAAGTGTCCCGATATATATTTATACTTTCGGATCGGTCTAATAAAATATGTTCTCAATTAAAGAAACCTCGCAAACCATCATACAGAAATCGCTTGATACAAAATTTACCCGATTCATACTTCACATAATATTCCAGATACATCAACCGTTTTAATTTGACTTTTATGTTTCAAGAGTTCATTCACTGTGACATACCAGAGCCATTGTAAAATTGGAATGACCTCATTCGAACAGGATGTTTTCCAGAAACTGTACACGTCTTACAATTCCAACCGGTGGAGCATAAAAAGAATACCGCAAAAAAAGATACAACGAGGCATTTCGGTGACCTTTCTCCCCGTTTTTCATTGATATATTTTTTTTTGCTATCGGCTTCTATTTGGCAACTGCAATTGTTTGAAATTTGGGAAAAAACACTTAAAACATTTCACAATTTAAGAGCAATATTCATTTCTTTAGGCTCTTAACCCGCTTCGGCCGAAAACGCCACTCCCAGTACATCGCTCTTCAGCGCCTCATAACTAATACTATTTGCGACAGAAAAATTTGAGGGACATATTTTCAAAGTTTAAGACGTGCCCTTTCCGATGGTGTCCGTGAAATTCCTCCAAAAAATTATTAACTATGAAAAAAAAAAACAGTTTAAAAAAAAAACACGATTTTTTTTATACAGTTTTTTCAAGGGGTTTCCGGTCTGCAATGGACCTGGAACCTCACTAACCGGTGGAATAAATTTTTGAACTTTAAGTATACGTGGTTTAAAGATCGATTTTTTCCTTCAAAATGCGTTCAAAATGGCGCCTGAACTGCAAAATTTTTGCGTAAAAATTTCGATACTAATTTGATCTTTAGAAATTGTTTTCTCGAAAACAATGCATTTTTACTATAAATTGTCAAGAATAAAAAAGTTCTTAAAATCAAAGTCAAATAATGCACTGGATTTTTTTTCGGAATTTTTTAAGCAATTTTGAAGAAATTCTAGTGCATTCATTTTTTGGGGGGTAAGAACTTTTATTCTTGACAATTTTTTGTAGAAGTGCATCATTTTCCAATAAAAAATTCTTGAATTTTTACGCAAAAATTTTGCAGTTCTGGCGCCATTTTGAACGCATAAGGGAAAAAATCGATCTTTAAACCATGTATACTTAAAGTTCAAACATTTATTCCACCGGTTGGCGAGGTTCCAGGTCCATTGCAGACCGGAAACCCCTTAAAAAAATGTGCAAAAAAAATCGTGTTTTTTTTTAAACTGCCTTTTTTTCATATTTAATAATATTTTGGAGGAATTTCATGGACACCATCGGAAAGGGCACGTCTTAAACTTTAAAAATATGTCCCTGTCAATTTTCTCTGTTGCAAATAGTATTAGTTATGAGGCGCTGAATTCTAAAAAAATGCCGAAAGAATGAGCTATCAAGAAATGAAAACCCCCTAATCTTAATCACTCAATATGATCGATATATTGAAAAAAAAAACACGTTTGAGTCATAAAAATGTTGTGTCAATTAAACGTGTGGTACGGCTTATTCAAACTTAAGTAGAATTTTATTTCATAACCACATTATAGCATTTATTAATTTGAGATATATGTGTATACACATTTATACTAAAAAATGAGACGACAAACATTTTCTACGTTATAAATCAGACGAAAATTTCGGAAATATCTTAAAACTTTAGTGGATATCTCTCCGCAGATAAAACAGAATCAAAGAGGGGAACGTAATGTCAAAAAACATTCCCATAATTCCTCGAAAACGAACCGAAAACCAACATAACCTCAAAGTCACGAATAAAATGAAACGAACGCTAATAGATGGAACATAAACGAATGTCCCTTCAAAAATCCGTGTATTAGTGAACCCCACATATGTAGCTCTCCCGCAGATCGTGGAATTCCCGGCAAACCGTGCCACCACCCGAAACAACTGGTGAGAAAAAATGTAACAGAAATCGAAAAGGAAAGCTAATAGTTTTTACATCTGTTGAATCGATAAAAAGTAGAGAAATGAAGGTGTTGGACTCTCCGCTTCTTGAAAAGTATATCCGTCATCAACGAATACTCCACATGTACACTAACTATGAACGTCAAAAGGAAAATTGTGCTAAAAAGAACACACTGACGCCTTTAACATAATACAATGGTTTCTTTAGATGTCCACATGGGAGGGTGAGCCGGATACAGTTTTCACGTTCTTGCTCTTTCTCGGCTGCTGCTGTTGGCTGGGTGGGCAGTACGGAGTTCTGGCTAGCGAGCTGAAAAATAAAAGCAGCGTTGTTGAGTTAAGGCGGTTTTACACTTATCGCAGTCGTGTCAAATGAATTCACGAAGTTAACCTTAAATAAATGTGATGATTGTTAAATACGACTTTGATATCAATGAAGATCAATGTCACTCATTTGATAAACCAGAACATGTCCTATTCTTCCTGAAATATAAATATATTTAACGTATTTCTAAAATGTTTGTTGTTTTCGAAAAAGTGGAGAGAACGATAAAAAAAAGAACTTTGACTAGTAGTCCATGTCCCGAAGAATATTTCAAGTGCATGTTTTCTGGTAGAAAAAAAAAAAATTGAATCCTATGCAGAATTTCACCAGGAATACGGGAAAAATAGTTTTGAAGCGATTAAAAGTCGGGAACATTTGTTTATTTAACAATTTATAAAAAAATAGCAAGTTTTTTTTTTTGGTTTTTTTGCTTATATCTTTGCTTCTAGAGCTCGTAGCAACTTTTACGGCCACCAACTTTTTCCTCATCAAATTTCCTACCAGATAGGCCACTTTGCCAATCGATTTTTTTATTGTTTATTATAAACAAATTGCCAAAAAATCGCAAAAAAAATAGATCGAAAATCTTTAGAGTAACGTAAAACAAGATCTGCTTAATGAATTTTGATGTTACATTGAGAATTTATAGCTCTCAACTAACTTAACAAAAAACGCTTTGCGGATTTTCAAAATAATGCTTAGTTTTTTGTAAATTAATTTTTTAAAGTGAAACTTTGAGGTCTTATTGCAAAATTACGCCATAATATATCGTAATTTGGCCTCGGTGAACACATTGCAATAATTAGCATAATGTATAATTTAATACAAAAAAATTGTTTTTTTAATTTTCAACGTTTTGTCAAGAAAAAAAACAATTTTACAATTTACACAATTGCAAATATCTCGACCATATTTTAATTATTTTTTTTTCAAACCAGTGGCGTAAAAAACATACAATAAAAAAAAAGTTACTCTACCTTTCTCGGAAGCCAAGATGAAGCATGTTTTGACGTTTTTTTGAAATTACAGCCAAATTTCAAAATATTTCAACTTGAAAAAAATTACCATATGTTCTAGTATTATGTTATACAGTGACCAAAACGTTTTTTGAGATATCTTGTATAGCTTTGCAAAAAAAAAAATCAAGAAACTGCCATTTTCCAAGCTAGCGCTGGTTTTGCGCTCTCAACTCCTGCCCCATCACTGGTCACTCGATAGCAGAGCAGCTATTCTATCGTTCAGAGCGCAAAACCAGCGCTAGCTTGGAAAATGGCAGTTTCTTGAATTTTTTTTGCAAAACTATACAAGATATCTCAAAAACGTTTTGGTCACTGTATAACATAATACTTAAAGAACATATGGTCATTTTTTCAAGTTGAAATATTTTGACATTTGGCTGTAATTTCAAAAAACGTCAGAACATGCTATCTTAGCTTCCGAGAAAGGTAGAGTAACTTTTCTTTAAATATGTGCGTTTTTTTCGACGATTAAAATACCACTGATTTGAAAGAAATTTGATATATTTGCAATTGTGTAAATTGCAAAATTGTTTTTTTCTTGACAAAACGTTGAAAATTAAAAAAATATTTTTTTTTATTAAATTATACATTATGCTAATTGCAATGTGTTCACCGAGGCCAAATTACGATATATTATGGCGTACTTTTGCAATAAGACCTCAAAGTTTCACTTTAAAAAATTGATTTACAAAAAACTAAGCAATATTTTGCAAATCCGCAAAGCGTTTTTTATTGTTAGTTGAGAGCTATAAATTCTCAATGTAACATCAAAATTCATTGAGCAGATTTTGTTTTACGTTACTCTAAAGATTTTCGATATTTTTTTTGCGATTTTTGACAAAAAAACAATAAAAAATTGATTTGAAAAATGGCCTATCTTGTAGGGAATTTGATGACGAAAAAGTTGGTGGGCGTAAAAGTTGCTTACGAGCTCTAGAAGCAAAGATATAAGCAAAAAACAAAAAAAAAATCGCTATTTTTTTTATAAATCGTTAAATAAACAAATGTTCCCGGCTTTTAATCGCATCAAAACTATTTTTCCCGTATTCCTGGGAAAATTCTGCATAGGAATCAGTAATTTTTTTTCTACCAGAAAACATGCACTCAAATCGTATTTTTTTTAGCTTCGGGACATGGACTATATGATAAAATTTTGCATTTTAGTATAAAATGGGGTTTCGAGCAACTTTTCTTGACACTTGTTACGAAAAACGTTAAAAAGGGAATAGTTTTTAAAATTTATTTTAACTTTAGTTACGTCACGTGACATGAATTCATTTTTTATGAATATTAGTTTAAAAACAAGCAAAACTTATAGCATAGTAGAACTTGCTGCACACACATAAATACAACTTTTTCACATGCGAACATTTTGGAAAGCATGGTATATCTGCATAAATCGTTACACACACTATACAGCGTGGCAAAAAAATCGCGCATAATACCAGTAGATATAGATCCGGTGTGCGCGCTGGTCATTTAATTGTTACCTCTTTCATGTACTTTAATTGTACCTCTTTTAAAAAATAAAGTTGGTCTTCATAACAACAAAACTCGAAAAGACAAAATTATTTTAAATTGACATGGACATGGTATAGAAACTGTTGAAAAACTTTTATTCGGGACTTTTTTTTCATATGCAAAAGTTACAGACATGTAAGCGCGACTTTTTAACCACGCTGTATGTACTTATTATAAACAAAATACTTGACAGCGATGATCAAAAATTTTTTTTGCTGATTGTAGAACACAAAACATGCTAAAAATTACAAGAATTAAGTAATGATGACGATGTAACGAATGTTTTCTTTCAAAAATGTGAAATAATAACATGATAAGGGATAAATATAGGATACATTCCAAGTGAAAGTATATTTTCAATGCTAGGATTTCATATTTACTCACTCGTTGATTTGCACAAGTATAAATTTAATAACATTTATACGAATAAATCTTTTAAACTAACAAATTAAAAGCTGAATTTTTATGAAGGGAAATTATGTCGGCTTGTTGGCAAACACACCATATAGAAATCGAGCGTATGTGTAAAAATATCCACATGTGTAAAAGAGTCCAAACATTTTCAGTATGCTTTCCGTTATACGGGTGTCCCAAAAGTACTTAGATAAACCATTATCTCCAAAACATCGGTTAAGAAGTTTTTGCACAAAAAAAATAAAAACCAATGAAAAATGCCCATTTTTTGAAATCGAATTACAAGGTTCTAATTTCTAATCTAATGGTCTAATGGTCGCAGAAACTTTTGCTTAAATTGTAGCGTTTGGTAGGATCTATCTGCAGTAAAAATTGCATGCAAAAATAATAAGTACTTTTTGCATAAATCGAAAAAAACTAAAAAAAGGTCTTTTCGAAAAACGGCTTGAACAAGCCGAAAAATGGTCGTAGAGTATTTTTCCTGGCCTTAAATTACTTGTCATTAAATTCCCTACAAATCCATTATCGTGGCTTGTGGGAGAGGTTCATTCAATCGACCGAAAAACGCGTTTGAAAAAATCAAGCGTCACGTTGCTTCGAGCGTTTGGGTAAGCGAGTGGACGCGTGGTGGAAGAAACCTCTCCCGCTGCAGACTTCTGTCAGCGCGTCTGCGGCGGGAGAGGCTTCCCCCACCACGCGTCCACTTCCCCTTCACTCGCTTACCCGAGCGCTAGAAGCAACGCGACGCTTGATTTTCAAACGCGTTTTTCAGCCGATTGAATGAACCTCTCCCACAAGTCACGATAATGGATTTGTAGGGAATTTAATAACGAGTAATTTAAGGCCAGGAAAAAATGCTGTACGACCATTTTTCGGTTTGTTCAAGCCGTTTTTCGAAAATACCTTTTTTTAGTTTTTTTCGATTTATGTAAAAAAGTTCTTATCTTATTAGAAGTTTCTGCGACCATCAGAACCCTTGTAATTCGATTTCAAAAAATGGGCATTTTTCATCGGTTTTTATTTTTTTGTGCAAAAACTTCTGAACCGATTTTGATCACCAAAAATCGTTTTTTTTTCAAGCGCTACAACGTGCTATTTTTTGTTTTACGAAAAAAATTATTTCGTATTATTCGTCCCTTAATCCGCAAAAAAAAACGGTTTTCGGCACTTTTATCGATTTTTTTTACCAAGGTTCCTACATACCGATTTTATCCAAAACATACACAACCAATTTCGACTATTTTTACCTAATTATCGCGCTGAGAAACCTTATTCAGGACTCTTTTTAAAAACTGAGCACTTTTCTGCTACATTGCCTGGATTATTATTGGAGTTTTAAAAACACAATGCTGTTTAAATTTATGACTTATGATGATGGAGCTGATGTGCAAATTGATAAAAGAAAAAGGCATTTTAAATCATTTTATGCTAATTCTAAAGAAACAGTTCAATTTGTTTGCCAACAAAAAAAAAAGAGAGATCAGCACACCAACTCGAGACACGCCGCACATTATATTAAGTTATCTGCCAACAAACTCCCAAGGAAAAAATTAAAACAGCCTCCAGGAACCGGTTTCTAAACAGATAGAGAATTAAACGTGCTGGTGCTTGGTTAGGCGAGCTGTGCATGCACTACATCCTACTTTCTACAACACAGAAGCCGACGATAAGGTGCAAAACTGCAAAGCGACAAGAAATCACAGCGGCCCGCCTGTTGAATTTACTACGTTTCTCGATATAAAAAGATTACAATAAAGATACATTTGAAACTATGCAGGACATCGTCGAAAATATGTGGTTACTTAATATTTATTAAGCCTGGTAGAAATTGTACCTAATATTGTGCGCCTTTATAGCATTTAAACCTACCTTACACG
This sequence comes from Aromia moschata, assembly GCA_029963805.1. Taxonomy (NCBI): domain Eukaryota; kingdom Metazoa; phylum Arthropoda; class Insecta; order Coleoptera; family Cerambycidae; genus Aromia; species Aromia moschata. The sequence continues at coordinate 204,585 of JAPWTK010000414.1, read as the reverse complement.
GTCAATATTATTGTGTCAATATCGGATACTGATCAATATATTGAACGTGTAAGGAGTATATTTGATTATATATACATATTATATGTATACCGGGTGGTACAAAAGTATCAAATAATGGCTTTAACTTTGTTATTTGCAAAGTTAAAAAAAAAAGTTCAATATAAAAGTTATTTTGTTCATTATCATGTATGTTTTAAGTTTTTTAGTTTGTTGATATCTTCTTTTGTTTTGTTCCTATGGCAACCTTTTTTTTTTAAATTGCACCCATACTTTTTTTTTCGTTATGAAAAAAACATATTTTTCTCTATTCAGGCACAAAATTTTGCAATGAAAAAAAATAAGCGAGAAAAAAAATTATTTATTACTATTCGCTCACAATTAATCAATTAATTACAAAACTAAAATTTAGATCAAATTAAATTTAAAGAGTAACAAAGGTAGGCTAATTATTAAAAAAAAAAACAGCAATACTAAATCAGATGTTCAAACTGAGCTCCGTTGACGGCCAGGCAATGATCTAAACGGTATTTAAATTCTACTGTAGTAGCCCTGTGTAACACCTCTGCAGGTATTCTACGCATTTCAGCAGTTATTTAAGTCCTCCAAATTGCGAGGTAGTTGTTTGAACACACTATTTTTAACATGACCCCACAGGAAAAAATCTAAGGGCGTCAAATCCGGAGATCTGGCAGGCCACTGAATATCTCCTCTTCTGCCGATCCACCTGTTTCGAAAAACGTGATTTAAGTACTCTCTAACATGTACCGCTAAATGTGGAGGAGCTCCATCTTATTGGAAGAAAATTCTATTGTCAATACCTCCATTTTCGCCCGGGAATAAGGCTGTGATCGCAGGTATGACCTGAGTTTGTAGCAGTTGAAGATATCGATCAGCGGTAAGGGTTTCATCAAGAAAAAAATGGGCCTATGATATGTCCTCTTATAATGCCTGCCCACACATTTACTTTTTGCGGATATTGTGTGTGTGCTTCTTGCGCTCAGTGTGGGTTCGCTCTCGCCCAATACCGACAATTATGTCGATTTAATGTGCCGTTTAGCATAAAGGTCGCTTCATCTGAGAATACAATATTTGAAGCAAAATTCTCATCTGCATTACATCGTTCCATCGTGTACTCACAGAAATCCATCCGTCTATCAAAATCATCTTCATTCAATTCATGTATTAAATGAAGCTTATAAGGATGAGTTTTTTCTTTTTTTAAAATTCTAAGCACAGAAACATGGCTAATTTCTAAATTGTCTGCGACTTCCCTCGTTGACACTTGTGGCGTTTCTTCAATTGTCAACAGAACATTTAACGCTTTTCCTCATTTGTTGCCGATTTTGGTCTGCCAGTTCTTTTTCACGTCTTTAACGTTACCAGTTTCTCGAAAATTTTTAATTAGTTGACAGACTGTTCCTTGAGATACAGGAGTATCTGGGTAAATTTCGTTGAATACAGTGCACACTTCGCTTTGAGTCCTCTTCCTATTTCCGTACCCATAATCATTAATATTTCAATACGTTGTCTCTCACTTAAATATGCCATGTCTTCAAATTTAATAATTTGCAAGAATGTCAAACAAAAACTTTGCTTTAAACCGACAATAATTTTTTATTCTTTGTTTGTATTAATTGAAATGTCAAATTTACATGGCAGTATTTAGCAAAAGTAATGTTTCTGTTTTAAAACTGCATGAGTTTTTCCCTTATTAGAGGTGACAAGTGAATCGTAATAAATAATTTTTTCTCGCTTTTTTTTTTCAAAAAATTGCAAAATTTTGTGACTGAATAGAGAAAATTCATAACGAAAAAAAAGTATGGGTGCCATTTAAAAAAAACTTGGTTGCCATAGGAACAAAACAAAAGAAGATATCAACAAACTAAAAAACTTAAAACATACAAGGTAATGAACAAAATAACTTTTATGTTGAACTTTTTATATATTATATATATAAATAGTAGTTTATATATTATTGAGTCAATATATATATAGTAGATATATTGGCTCAATAATATTGCTTCAATAATATTGACCGTGTAAGGTCCACCTTATTAACGTGAAACGAAATAATAAAGTGCATAATGACACAGAAATGTTATGGTATTGTTCTGAAGTTTAAAATTTATGTGAAGGTCACACGTAATCGCAATTGGTAAACACAAAGATCAAAATAATAATTAATAATAGTAGTAATTAACAATTGAGCAATAAAATGGTCTTATTAGTTACTGCTCATTCCTTTCCAAAAAACTGATATATACAGGGTGTTCCATCCATAAGTTAATTTCTTCCATAACTCTGTTATTGTAAAATAAATTTAAGACAAAAATGTTTCAAATAAAACTTGCCCGAAATTATGCCGTGCACATTTGTAAAATATTTCTAATCCTACAAGGTGCTCCATTTCATGTGACTGCTACAGCTTCGTCATTTTAAATGGAATACCCTGTATATTTGTACAGTAATGGATAGCCTATTAAATTTTACGTCGACTTTATTAACCATACACGTACCTAAAACCCATCGTTTTGGAGATATTCAACTGTTTTTGAAAAATATCACGACGACAGCGCTCGAAATATTTCTAAATAACGTCTAAACCAAAAACCGAGACTTGCGGTTTGGACTCTTGAATTCGTCACGAATTACTCCATCATTTTCATTTTTGCAATATGTTGTCCGTATTCAGTATCACAAAAACTGATATCTGGCAATTTTTCAATAGCAATAACTTTTTTTAAATACCATTGGATGCGAAATTAAATTACCTTTTAATTGATAATAAGAACGAAACACGAACGAAAATAATACAATCTGGAAGGTCCCCAGATCTCACCAATTGTGACTCCTTTTTAAGGGAATTTATAAAAAATAAAGTTTACAATTATTCCACCAACGACTAGGGAAAACATGGATCATCGTTATCACAGTAGTCTTTCGGGAGTTACTCCAGAAAAACTAGCCAATGTAAATAATGTTGCCAAAGCCTACTTGCTTCTTTTAAATCTCCTTTTCGACGAAGTTTAGAACATTTTTATGGACGACTTGATATCAATTGAGAGGTAATTTAGTTTCGCATTCAACAGTATACGTACGCGACACTGAATAACGTACCTACAACATTTCGCAACAATGAAAACGATAGAGTAACTCGTGATGAATCGAATTGTCCAACCGCTAAAGCAGTGGTTCCTAACCTTTATTATCCCGTTACCCACTTGGCCTTTCTAGATTTGCATTGTTACCCTTTCAAAAACACATAACTAACTAGACAACCAGCGGTGCTACCCCCTCTTATCAGTATTAGCCGCCAATAGGTCATACGAAAAAAACCCCAGCGTAATTATCATCCTTTCATTACCCCCGGCAAAAGCTCATTTTACCCGTTTCTGGGTAATTACCTCCAGGTTTGGAACCAATGCGTTAAAGTCTAAACTTTTTTGGTTTAGACGCTATTTAGAAATATTTATTAGAGCACTGTCATCGTGTAATTTTCCAAAAAACATGTTGAATATCTCCAGAACGATGGACTATACGTAACATGTAGTGTTAATAAAGTAGACATAAAGTTTAGTGGGTTATCCAAAAATGTAGAAATATACAGGGTGTCAATTGAACATAACTAAGTTGTATAATGATGACTTGGAATAGAGTACCCTGTATGATTAGACATATTTTTAGAATATACACCGCATTAATTTTGGCCAATTTTTATTTGCAACATTTTTTTCTTAAATTTACAATAACACAATTGTGGAAGAAAACATTTTAGATGGAATGATGGATGAAACGGTGCCCGGAAAATCAAAAACCAATATTTAATTGATTCACATACACAATAATTAAATTTTAAACTCATTACTCATATTATTGACATTATTTTTGTGACATTCACAATTTCACAGTGGATTTGGACACAATATTACCGGCTGTACGTTGCCCTACTTTTAACATTTTTTGGGAACATCACGCAAATAAAAATGATTGTGTTATACATTATCCAATTGAGGTGCCATGATTACTATTTTCGACATTTATATTTTGTATAATTATAAAAATAAATGTCAAATAATGTTGCAAATACAAAAATACAATTATGAAAAAACATGTGTAGGTATTTGCATCTATCTCGAAAACGTATCTACATTCAACAGGTAGACTGAACATAATAATATATCTAACGCTTTTATTGCATAAAATTAATAAACCGATTCCAATATTCCCTACATTTTTTACATTATACGTACGGCTATTTACAGTATTTTTATGTATTATTATTTATGGTATTATCCCGTACTTTCCAATGATGCCGGAAAAGAACTGAACCTCTACAAAACAAGTCAGTTAACTAATTTTGTAATTTTTATAGTGATTTTTAGCACACCGCAATAATGGAAAAATAATTTAACAATTTTTTCCTTCTTACACATATAGAAAACGGCAAAAGTAATACACAAATTAAAAAAAAGAGGCGTTTTCGCAAAAAAAAAAAACAAGTTAACTTTTAATTACAAAAATGCACGTATTGACTGTGATATCACCTTTCGATCGTCAACTGTTTTCGAGATGAATTCATCCTCAATTTTTTTCAAATGGATGTCTCCTATTTTTTTATGTTGATTTTGGTACATAAATTATTTTCATACAACGACGAAAACAATTTTACCTACCTTGCATTAGAAAATTTGCGAAAAGATATGATGACTGCGCGAAAAGAGGTCGCTAAAAAAAGTAAAATAGCTATATTTTCAAAAAATCGTGAATAATTCGGAAAATATTAAATCCTTTTCAAAGTTCATGGACCAATATTAAAGGGGAATCTTCATTTCTATATGACTATCCATTTTGGAAAAAAAAATCCTAGATATAAAAAATGTATAAATCTGAACCAAAAACGTTAAAAAATCAAAACTACCATCTTTACTAGAGTTTTCGTAAAAATCATTGTTCATGAAATTTTAATAAAATAGCGAGATCTGGAGGGATATTAATCTGTGATTTTTTTTAGTTTGTATGTGTGGCGTAGAGGACTTTTTTGAATGTTTATGATTTTGGTTCAACTTTAGAAATTATTCATGTCTAGATTTTTTTTTCCAAAATTTAATATTTTCGGAGTTATTCACGATTTTCTGAAAATATACCAATTTTATTTTTTAGCGATATATTTTCACACAATCGAAATTTCACCAACTTGGTCTTATTAGATGCAAAATTTCACGAGGTGTAATCCTCCCTGAGCAAAAAAAAATACTGTAGTACCAAATTTATCAGACGTTCAAAAAGTGGATGTGTGAAGAATGTTGATGCTGACTGTATATCTACAAATTAATTGAGTCCTACATTGTGAGCGATTCCCGTAATTTTTCTAATTTCGCACCATAATGTGTTCTTTAACCCTTTAACGTCAAAACTACAGTTTTTGTATATCCTCTCTTTAGCAACGTGCGAAGTACAAGAAACGATGGAAAAAAAATCGGGAAATGCCTTTCCGAGTATTTCGGGGGTGCTCTTTCGACTGGCACCAAAAAAAATCATAATAGTTGAAGTTGAAGTTAATTTTTGAAGACGATTTGGCAATTTTACCGATTAGCCATTTTCTGAACCCCGCCCCAACCCAAAACACGTCAACAGGTTAAAGAATTTTTTTGTGCAAAACCTCTTGGACATGATTTAAGGGAGACGTGCGAATTTTTCCAGAATTTTCGGTCTTTCCTGCAATTTTGGGTTTCGGCCAATTTTTGGAACATTGAAATGAAAAAATGGAGAATTTGGGGACATCCATTTTGGCGCACTCTATTGAGTATTAGCCAAGAACACGTGTATTTTTTCCCAGATGTCTGGAAATTATTGTGAAATTTTAGGAAAGACCATTTTTTGAAACCTTCTAACGGAAAAATGGCCAAACTGGGCCAAATTTTTTGTTGAGAAATTTGTTTAGGGCTCTTCAAGCGAGGTGTGTATTTTTTTTTCATTTTCGGATTTTTTGGAAAAATGGCCAAATTGAAAATGGCCAAAACGTGACCAAAAATTCAGAAAAAAATCAGGCGTGCTCTTTGGATGAATCTGAACACTTTTTGTTCTCTAAACTTTTGCCCCAAAATTCTCCAGGTTTGTGTAAAAAAAATATGAAAGTTTCCCCGTCCAATGTGTCCTTTTGGTCGAGATATTGGACACCCCATGTTGGATTTAATTTTTAATCCTCTTCCGTTAAATCCTCTAAGTTTTATGGTTCGATGGTGTAGACTGACTTTCACCATCGAATATCTTAAAAAATAGTCTAGGACCGTAAGATTAGGAAATCTTAATGAATTAATTTCTATACTCGTAGAACTTTTTCCCGATGAAAATGAACATGATTTACCAAACACTGCTGTCTGGTTTCAGTAACACTGCGCACCACCGCACTCTACCCAACCTGTTCCAGATTGGACAGAATTTTTTCCTGGACGATGGATTGGTAGAAGCGGGACAATAGAGTGACCTCTAAGATCTCCAGATCTGACGCCCTAGGACTTTTTATAGGATTTAAAGAACAAGTTACATTGGAATTAATTAGACAAATTAGAACAATTAACGAAACAAAAACAAGGAATGAAATTAAACAAATTACGGAAGAAGGCATCACAATGTACTCAGTGAATTTGTAGACTTGCCTATTTTAAGAAAGTCAATGGTTAATCTGAGAAACAATTGCCCTGATCTTCCATTTTATTTCTAATATTTCAATTAAGTTTTAGTAATGATACAGTTTGTTTTACAATTTTTATTTCAAATTTCCTCTAAAAATTTCTAATGGAAGGTTTTAATTTTTTATGTAGTCGTTTTAAATACTTAATACCAAATTTACCAAAATCAATACCAAAAATAGGGATTTGTCATTTAAAAAAATTTAGGATGACGTCACCTCTAGAAAACAGTCGACTGTCGAAAAATGATATGGCAGTCAAAAAATGCAAATTTGTAATTAAAATTTGACCTGTTCTGGGTTTTTTTGCAACAACTTGCCTATTTCGGCTAGTACTTTTGCTGCTCTCTGTATACAAAGTACGCTCAATGACGCAGTGTGTGAGATTCCATTTTGAATTCAACTTTCATTTTTCGTCGAACTTTTCTATTTACTATCACAGTTTTGTCGTCAATCATATACATATGTATATTAACCAAGAAATCAGTCTGATACATTAACGCCAAGTAAGTAGGTTTGATGTAAACAACAATAACGTAAATGTATTTAACCTCAATACTGCCTAAAACTGATCAATCTGATCATGATTTTGATCATTTTTAATGGAGAATTGTTGATTTTAAAGGCTAAGTTAAGTAATTATCATTTAATGCGCACACTTATTTTTGTCATTAGGACTTTAATTTTTATACTATGCACACTGTGAACATGGTAAAAGCAATAAATACAAAATATATCGATTTGTTCCACATTTTTAAAAGCACCAATTTTTAAAGCAAGTAAGGTGTCAACACCTTATTTTTAGCACGTGGTACTAAAGTTTTACGAACTTTTTTTATAGTTCTGCTGAGAAACTTTATTGACTACACATCACTTTTACAGTTGCGATATACAAGGTTGCTAAAAAAGTCTGGAAGCGGTGCTGTCACATAAAAACGACGAAGCTGTGAACCAACACCACCGTGATACAGACTTTCTTGCAATCTATTAGACATTTATCAACCCTGTATATTTTATGTAGTTTTGGATGGTATACATTTCAATTATACCAGATAATACAGGAGGCCCGAAAATCGAATGTCTCTAACCTTAATAAATCCGGGAGCAATGTTGGCACATGTTTTTTCTGACAAAAAATGTATTTCCAACAACTTCATATGTAATACACGTTGAAAGATCCCAACAAATCCAGTACATACAGTGTGTCCACGTTAAGGACTTACTACCCTTGTAAAATCTTTATTTTTCGACCGATTTTGATGAACTTTTTTTTATTAGGTATGTAGATATTCAAAATGCGCATCCACCGAGTGGGTAACTTTATTCTTGGTCTGTAATCATGGCCAACTACGACCACTTTTATGGGCTCAAATGTCAAAAGCTACTATTAGGGATTTTTTTATCTTCACCCCTTTAGAGGATTCGCTCAAAAACACTTTCCCCCTGTCGAGTTTATTGCGTTTACCAAATTTGAAGACAATAGCTCAACGCATTCGAAAGTTATCAATGTTTACTTTTTCTTGCTGTTTGACAAAAAAAGAGGTGTGCTGTGACAACAAAAAAAAGTTATCTTAGTTACCAGCTGTCAGATACTAATAGTTCATACTGTTCTAATGAAGTAAAAAGCATAAACATGTCTTATTCTTTACAAGAAAAAGTAGAAATATTAAGTTTAGTTGGCGACGGAACACGTACTTTTCGTGAAGCAGCTAATGAGTTTAATCGACGACATCCAGAACGCAATATTAACCATGTAACAGTTTAAAATATTAACAAATATTTTGACCAATATGGTACAGTTGGGAGACTTCCTAACCAGCATCGTGATCGGGAGCGAAGAGGAAACCAAATGATTCTTGATTATTTTAAGTTAGTTTGAAAAAAAGCGGTAAGAAACCATTTAAGTCCAAAATTTCTTCATTCACTTGAAGCTGGAGATACTGAGGCAAGAATGGAATTTTGTTTATGGCTACCTAGAGAATCCTGATCTTTTACAAAATATTTTATACACGGATGAAGAAGCTACATTCACGACGAACGGTATTGTATCGTCACAAAATATCAGAATGTGGAGTGAAAATAATCCACATTGGGTAATTGAGTGTAAGAGACAATACTCCTCGAAGGTAAATGTTTTCTGTGGCATTTTAAATGAAATGATTATTGGGCCATACTTTTTTTATGAAAATGTGAATGCTGCCAGTTTTCTCAGATTTTTACAGACGGAGTTTACCGACGCACTTGATGAACTTCCTCTTGATTATCGCTACAATTTACATTTACAACTTGATGGAGCACCCATCCATAATGCTGTCATAGTGAGAAATTGGTTGAATAAGAATTTTCCTAATTGCTGGATCGGAAGAAGTAGTGCTCTCATTCGTTGACCGCCGAGATCCCCAGACATTACGCCTCTTGATTTCTTTCTTTGGGGGACAATAAAAAAAGTATGTACAAGGCTCCGTCCCGAGGAAAACTTTCTAAGTTTGCGAAAATCGAATGCATTCGCCCAGTTAATTAAACCCGAATATCTAATTCGATATTGAGATAAAAATTATATATTTATTATTAGTAGAAGAACTTTCTGATGGGCAACGCTTAATCTGCAGCCATCGCCCCTCGCTATAATTTAAATTGTACTAATAATATTGATTTATTAATTCGATTTCTAAATATGAATTATACCTACGTAGTAAAATAAATATTCCCACACTACTTTTGCGTTAGGAAGCATGTCAGAGTATAACTCGACAACAGTTACGAAATGTAATGAGGAATAATCGTCGACGTATTGAAAAATGTCTAAGGGAATTGGGTGGATTAATCGAAATGACTACGATTTAACTTTTTTACAGACTTCCCTTTTGTTGTATTCTAGTTTCTTAATTTTGTAAAAAAATTGTAAGTATTCAATAATACAATTTAAAAAAGGAATCCGTTTTTTTCTCGGAGACCTTGTATTTTAGAACAATGAAAATCGGTACAGCTATGGTTTAAGTAATGATAAAGAAGAATTCGTCATCAGTTATTTTCTAAAAAAAATCCCTAATAGTAGTTTTTAACATTTGAGTCCATAAAAGTGGTCGTAGTTGGCAAGTCCTTAACGTGGACACACTGTAGAGCAAAAACAGCTAGGTTTTGAAAAATAATCATTTTTTCAACATTTACACTTTCATTCAAAAGAGGCTTTTCATTCGATGACACTTATCACCCTTAGATCAACTGTTTGATAAACAAAGACAAAGATGATAAACTCATGTCATGTAGCCAAATGAATCAAAATACATTAGGTACGAGTTTCGCGAGTTTCAAAATAGGCATTAAAAACAAATATGAACATAATAACTAATCGACTTGGGACTTGGCCTACTGCCAAATGACAAGTAGAGATATGTATGGGTCTTTGAACATCTAAAATAATTCGACGTAACATGCTAATTCTTTCTCGGTTGATAACCTTGCTTTTGTAAATTTTTACGATCCTAATTACATTTTATACAACCAATAAACTGGTTGCTGGGCTACTCTATATTTTTTTTAGAATGAATGTCCCGTATCCTTTCCGTCAAGTAAAATTAAACTGAATTAAACTAAAATATATAACAAAAAGAACCCAAACGAACGGGTACGTTCAAAAAACTTGTTTTGGAGTTCCTACATGTTTCCATCATATTTTGAAAAAAAAAATGAATTCCATCGCACATGTCGAGTTTTAATATTCTGACTATATTTAATTTACATTAATTCTAAAAAATATAGTATAAAACATAAAAATAAACACTAAAATTTGTTGGATAGAGAACTTTTCGGGCACTGAACCCTTCGAGTATGGGGTGTTTATTTTAATTACATGGTGTTACTGTGTAAACATTGTATTTTCATCAGTGACGGCTGGTGATAAAGGGCACAAGGGAACACGTGCCTAGCCCAAATTTCAATAGAAAATATTTCTTTTCTGTTAATTTACTATAAATTACTGTTACAATAATGTCAATTAATTGTATACGACAAACTATTCATATTCTAATTATTATTCCTTTTATACCACAAGTAATGATTTTTATCACATATATATGACAGACTATCGATCGAGCACCGAACCACCGTACTCTCTCCGGATTCTCTCCGAGCCACCGTATTTCTCGCATTTCGCGCGCGTGGGCACACAATTTACCAGCCCTCGTTTTTAATCGGGCTTTTCGGTGACTGGTAAGAGTTTGGCGAACGATTGCGGACACAAGACGTCGTTAAATCGATCGAAAATCAGCTGAACGGGTCACACTTGTTGAGTGACCGTTTTTGTTTATTTTCTTCGCTGAGAAGTGTGTTTTTACTGTTTTTGATTGTGATACGTTTCAAAATGAATTCGGTGGACTTTTTATTGACTAATAAAGATATTACATATGAGATCCGAACGGAAATTAAACGGTTAGAAAGGCAGATACCCGATTTGATTATTTCCAAAACAGACGTAGGAAAATGGCGAATTTATTCACGAAATTTTAATAGTAGTGTCTACGACAGATTTAAGTGGTTATGTGGGTGTCCTAAAAGAAAAAACTGTTTTGTTTTATTTGTTTAGTGATGGGTGGCAACCGAAGTGCATGGACTCAAGAAGGGGTGAGTGATTTAAAACATTTAAATGAACGAGCTAAAAAACACGCATAGCTACAATGAAAAACATTTATATAACATCTTAGATTTTAGTGTGTTGGGAAAGGTAGACAGAAGGCAACAGCTTTATAGTGCTTATCGTGAAAATATAAGACGTAACAATTAAAATGTGGATAAAAACAGACATATTTTAAACCAAATAATTATTAATTCTATTAAATTTTTGTTAACAATAAGGAGAGGCGAGCTGATTTCCTCTACAAATAACGGTAAGATACCTATATCAATTTTTCTATGGGTAGAAGATAAGCAGAAGTAATAAACCATGGCTTTGCGACCCATTATTTTAATATATTTATGCCCTCAATATTCGTGATTAAATATTATTTCAAAAAGCTACCAAATCCCAAAAATTATTCTTGTGAAAGTCTATATTTTTGTATAAAAGAATTTTTCATCGAAATTCTGAAGTGTCAATAAAACGCATGAAACCTTGAAAATATTAAAAATTTTGCTGCGGCTGATGGTAGCTAATGAGTAATCCTACTGACACACCCTGTGCCCACTCATGTAACACACCCACGAGCCGCCACTGATTTTCATCCGAGACTTTTAGTTCAAAATGTTCAGATGAAGCCTATTCAAGTAAACCAAAACAATACGAACAAATCGATAGTCTGAATAACCCTTTACAATATTTAATTTGGATAATCGAGGTTGTACTGTAATTAACTAAAATACAAGGTTATCATAAAAGTTAGGACTATACTCTAAGTTCTTACACAGTTTTAGGAAACTGAAATAATTGCAAAAATTTGACACTAAAATAATTTTAAAGTCAAAACAAACGATTGCAATTTTGTAGATTATTCTCAGAATAACACAAAACCTAATGTAAATTCAAAAGATTTGAACTTAGATCTTAACAATCTAGCATCAGTTCGTTCTAAAACTTAAACACGTGTTTGCTGACGTGAGTCGGTTTTTATTTTGTATATATGTAGTTCCCCTTAGGCACTACGGTTCTGTTAGAGTCGAATTTCGGTGAATTTCTCGACTCTAGTGATTATACACGTAGTGACCTGAACATAAATCAAAAGTCTACACCCATGGCTCAGACTTCACAAAAATCGGAATATAGTTCTTTACTTTTTTACAAAACAACTTAAAAACGAGGAATATCTTTTGATATTTGTTAAAACCTAAACAGCCGCCTAGAGATGCAATTTTTCCCCATTTAACTAAAGTTACGTATTACGATCCCAAAATTACGACGCTTCAGGCAAACATTAGGTTACCGTTAGGAAAAACTACACCACAAATTATCACTAGAAAGCAACTCTAAATGCCACAGGAAAAAAGTAGATACACAATTTTATAATGAGCCTTCTTTTTAAATAAAATTGGAAAAATTTTTACTAAAACTCGGATATTTTATAATTGGCCTCTTTCGCCGCCCCAGGTAGGAATGGATAAAATAACAGCAGAATATGTTTTAACAAGTTTTAAATATTTCCGCAAAACCGGAATAGTATTAAACAAAAAATTCAACGAAAAATATCAGTTGTACATTTCCGGAACCACTAAAAATTAAAACAAATGGAATCAGTTTAATTTTCATATGGTAGTATACGTGTGATTACTTACTTGAGCCTTAATATTGAACGAAGATTTGGCAAATTTTACTAAGTGTTTTTTTTGTTTCTAATTGTGTCGCGATAACCTGGAATGATACCAATCCCAATGAATAGGGTTTCAATTTTAGAAACACGATTGATGGAGGAAATTGTGAGGCTGTGAAGTGACAATGTATGTAGATGCTGAAGAACTGGGATGGATGACCAAGAACAGGATGGCTAATTTTTTTCTTTATAATAATGGAAGACGTACCGATTTTTTAGGGTAAAAACATTAGCGGCAATAAGTAAACATATTTTGTTATGGTAAACAAAAAAGTGCGACGTAAAAAGTCTCTAATAGGCATATTTTTGAACATCCACAAAATTAAAATGGCAGCACGCTTTTTTGCTGCAAATTCTAATGTATTTTTACATTACAATTTATATTTTTATATTAGAAACTAATGTATTTTTTCTGGAGAATCCAAATCTGCAATAAAAATTTGGGGTTCCCTTTTGATATTTTAAAGTTAACCCCCGACCTCACCCGCAGGATGTAGGGGAGGGGGGATTAATTTCAAAGGGGGTCAAGTTCAAAAATATTGTTTTTTTTTTTTATTTTCTAATTCACAGTGTATTTCTCGAGATATCTAATGGATTCCATACTTTACAGACACCCTGTATATTTTTATCATAACAGTATATCGGGTGACAGCATCAGGGGATCATCGTAAAACCCCTTTTTTCTTTTTGAGAAAAGATTTTCAAATTTTTAGCATCTTATATCCACACACACATAATTTCCGATTTTGACGGAAGTTCTACCAACCACAATTTCAAACCTTATAAGGTATAGCTTATAAATGTATTCTTTTGCAAACAGAAATTGTACGACGATTGGATAACATCTTAAAGTTCAAATTGTGAATTGATTTTTATAAATATACGAAATAATAGGTTTCCGGTTGGCTCACACTACTTTATCTCATAATCGCAATGAGGTTAGTTATTATTGCTACTATAGACATCCAAAAAAAAACGTCATCAACTCTGGCTATGAACGAGAGATGGAAATAACGGTCATGTCTAAGCTTTTTGGTTATGTCAAACTTTTGACAAGTGACTGTCACAATTTGTAAAATAAACAATGGCTGTCATATGATGTGACAGTCTTGACAAGTAAATAAGGTTATAAATTCGATTAAGAATAGAAATACGTCTTTTTTTTCGGCCAACTTTGATGACGTTTTTTTTGGATATCTCTATATTATTCATATAATCCATGGTTAGGTTATGTATCATCTAATCCAAATTAGGTTAGTTCCTGATACCGGTAATTTGGTTATATTTTTAATGTATGCACGTTTGTAAGTAGAATTAAGTAAATTTCTGTGCTAATTTTGTTATAATATATTTATTATTTTATTTGTTACTCTTTTCTGAATTACCTTTTGGTCATCTTCTGTTTATAATTGGAAGCGAGTTCTTCATTCTTCAAACAAGAATATTTAGCATTGTCAGGCACCAAACTGTAAAAATATACCATATGATAGTTTTTCAGAATCCGTGTTAGTTCAGATTGAATTTTTTAGTCACAGATTCATTTAACAAAATTAAATAACATTTAAAAACTTTTCGGTTTTTATAGACATTAACACGGCACACGACCTTTGAGTCTTATTATGTATAAAAGCGCTGTGTACAGGATGTCTCACTGCCAATATTTTGGTTATTTTTGAGTTAGAAACAAATTTTAACGCAGAGGTTGTGTTGAATTTTCCAACGAATCTGAAGTTGGTGCTCGAGATTATTATATAGGGTGTTGTTAAAAAGATATTCCCCCCAAAAAAAAAAAAAACGAATTTTGGACAATTGTCAAAGTGTGTTGTTGTGGACAAGTCAAATTTCAGTGCGGAATGTTATTATAAGATATACACGAGGTATTATAAAAGTGTGACATCCGACTTCCGGTTTCATCGGAAGTGACTATTACTTCATCAGTATTTTGAGTCACCCTATATATTTTTCATTTTACTTATTCCTTCCGTCTTCCTGAATCTCCAGATAGTTACGACCACGGTACTGAAGAGAAAAGGGGCACAGTATGCTAAAAAGAAATGCATAGGGCGATAAACGTTAATCCAATAAAGATTTTATACAAATATAAAAAACATAATACTGTATCACTTTTTTACTTGGTAAAAGCGTTTATTGTTTAATTACAATTAATTTGATCACGTTAATTACACAACTATCAACTTAAAATCGCACTCTAAATATCCCTACTAAATATCGCTGTCTAAATATCACCCGGTATATCACTTTGATCTTCACTGGACCAAGTTCCAATTCAAAACTAAAACTTTGAGGCTCGCTGTCGTGCTTGTATACACCATTCGAAGCCTCTGGAACAATCTTCTAGCTGCTTTTGAATCGTCGAGAATCTCTGTATTGTTCTCGCTCCTTCTAGTATTTTCTCGGACGTTATCTTGTTGGCCCCAATTACTTTGATTGTAATAATCTCGTATAGGCAACCAACAATCCACCGATGTTTTGCTGGTAGAATATGTCACAATACATTGTCTTACAAAAACCTGCACTACATATTATAAAAATGTACACGCAGACTAGACAATAAGGACACTTTAATTTTAACATTGAATGTGAAGAAAATGAACAGTTCTTTGAATGTATATTTGCCTTCAACATACCGCCACATTTTCTCGGCATGAACCCAATGTTGGCAAATTTATACCGGCTTCTCTTGCACATTGCATTTTTTTAGCTGGTAATATTTGCTATGCCCAAGTCAATATGAGCCGATCCTGTACTTTGTGAATAAAAAAAACTGATGAAGTAATAGTCACTTCCGGTGAAATCGGAAGTTGGATGTGACAACAGACACTTATAATACCCCTTGTATATCCTATGCCAGCCGACAAAATTAAGCTGACCCTCTGACCCAGAAACCAGAATATATTTTTCCGAAGGTTTTTGATGCACTGAATCCAAATCTCTCAATTGGCTCTAGTTTTCGAGATATCCTAACCTAAAAGTGCAAAAAAAAGCGATTTTGGCCTATAATTGAGGTTATGAAGCATAGCAATTTTTTTCTCAAAAAACTATGAACAACATCTTAAAGTACTTGCCTTGCCCTTTTAAATGACGACGAATTTACTCAAATATCTTCTTTTTTTTTTTCGCTGCGATATCGCATTTTGAAATTTTGTGAATTTCTCTATAATCACAGGCCGACAAGATTTTAACCCAGAAACCAGAATATATTTTCCCAAAGGTTTTTGATGCGCTGAATCCGAATCCGAGGTCCAAATCTCTCAATTGGCTGTGGTTTTCGAGATATCCTAACCTAAAAGTGCAAAAATAATAATTTTGGGCTATATTTGAGATTATGTAGCATTTTTTTTCTCAACTATGAACAGCATCTTAAAGTACAAGCCTTGCTCTTTTAAATCCGTTGAGTTTGCTCAAATATCTTTTTTTTTTTCGTTGAGAAAAATTTTTCTCTATATTTGAAAACCCATGTGTACATCAAACAGTTGATTGGTTTTTTGCTTGGGAAACACTGAAAATGTTTGAAATTCAATAGCAACTCAATGTTTTATGTAAAAAGACCTGCTCGTTCAGAATCCAAGGTCAAATTTCCAAAATTTTCCTCGAAAATTTTTGAAATGAAATTCTAAAAAAGAAACTCTAAAATTACAAAATGCGATATCGCAGCGAAAAAAAAGATATTTGAGTAAATTTGACGTCATTTAAAAGGGCAAGGCATGTACTTTAAGATGTTGTTCATAGTTTTTTGAGAGAAAAAAATTGCGATGCTACATAACCTCAAATATAGGCCAAAATCGCTTTTTTGCACTTTTAGGTTAGGATATCTCGAAAACCAGAACCAATTGAGAGATTTGGATTCTGGTTTCTGGGTTAAAATCTTGTCGGCCTGTGTAATGCTCCAAAATTGTCCAACACCCGGTACAATAATTTCGAAACCAAATCCAAATTTCTTGAAAAATTCTGCAATACCTCAGCGTTTGAATTTTTGGTCTAGCTAAAAAATAACTAAAATATCTGCAGTGAGACACTAAATTGGGACAGAGACACTAAATTGGGCCACTACGTTATAATAAAAAAAAAGTTTTAAGTAGCACCCCCGCCCCCCTAAAAAATCAGGATATGAAAATGTAGTAATTTCTAGAAAAAAATGAGTGAATAAAATATTAAAATATAACAAAGGAGAGTTTAAATCCGGATTTTCAATAAGCTTTTTAATGGATAAAAGTACTTCGAAAATGGCAGGCACGTATCCCGCCTTTCTCCTCAGTTGGCCTTAGTTTAGAAGTAATGAACGTTTGAAAATTTAATGTCCTCTTAAGTACAAAGAGTGTGGACGTTGACTTTGCAGCATACAGAAGGTGATGGACTTTGCAAACCCGGATGTTAAGTTTCGAATCCAACGCAGAAATGTTTTCCCTCTTGATAGATTTTACTGATTTTCGTAAACTACCATTATGGGCAGATGCAATAAATTCCTGCCATTCATAATTTTTTTTTTCAAGAAAAAATGTAAAAATAGTCCAATATTTTAAAAACGACGAAAATATAAGCATATTTTTATTTCATCTATTTGTAAAATACTCAACTGTTTGTCATTTTTGCCATGTAGAATTATGATCCTCTTTCCATTTTACAAAAAATGTAATTAAAAACGTCCAACCATTACATTATACGCAACAAGTGAATAAATGCATCTGATACTGAATAAAATTAAATAGTATGAACGTAGTTAACTTTAAAACCCGACACAAACATAAGAAATCGATGGAGGTATGTCCTATATACAGGGTGATTGATCGAAAGCATTCATTAAAAGTATTGTGGCTTGTAGAAATGACTGATTTTTGAAAATTTGGACCAGCTATGGTTGTTTGGCCTATGGGATGATGAAAATATTTTCAAGATGGCTGCACTTCCTGTTATACCGGAAGTTGGCATCAACTTTCTTATTTTATAGGAATGGAATGGTACCTTTTTTATTCCAGATTTCGATTCTACACGTTATTATGTATTATTATGTACAAGATCTTTAAAATTGAACTACCATTTAACCCAACTTCAAATCATCCAAACTCAAATTTTGTAAATACCTGTACAAGGATCCATATTTTACTTCCCAATGTGGAATTAATTTCTACATCGATCTATATTAGCACCTATTAGATCTCTATACCTACATTTAAGAGTTTTTTTAGTTATTTAGATTGTTTTTTTTAAATCCACATAACTTTTAATAAATCATTTGACATTTCAATGGGATGCCATGGAAACTATTGTGCTAATGTTACTGTTACAAAGCCCAATTTGTGTCATCTTCGAGTCAATTGAGTTGTATAGTGTCCTTTTTGTGTTTAATTTATTATACGCTTAATATGCTTGCAACAAAACAGCACTGGCTTGGTGCAAAACAGCAGTAAAAGTTCACACTTATAGTAAATGTGAACTCTTTAGATACATTACATTATCTATTATTTCAAACATTAAAATATATAACGTTAAAAATAAAAAGATAAACTTTATTTTACCCAGTCACAGAATATAAATATGAGTAGGTGTGGTTATGATTAACAATTATTATAATTATTGTTAATACAATCAATATTATTGGATAGTGGCTTCTGTGACAATGTTAGGCCATACCCACCTTCGAGATGTGATTCACTTACTTTTTGCATTTGTTAAGATAAAATAAAGCTATCGGTATTTTTTAATGATAACAATTGAAAATAAAGAAAATATGAAAAACATAATAATTATTAGCATTAATAGTAACATTAGCATCATTAATGATACTGGGTGACTCAGTTGTATTGTCCCATTGGCATATCTCCGTTAGTTAACCCATTAACGCCCAAACAGACACAATTTTTCGTCCTATTTGGAGCGTCAATCTCGAAGGGAAATTAATGAATTCGCTCAATAAAAACCACTTATCCTACTGTTTTCGGATATGGTCTTTCGATTTCCGGGGTCAGAATTGTGATTAAATGCACCAGAAAAAAAATATGGCTGACTTTATGGAGAAAAGTACTGAAAATTTGGGGATTCTTTTTTTATATATATTTTTTTTTAGTCCAAAAAGTACTCTAACCTACTCCGGATTGTGGAGGGAGGTGGAGGCAATAGTTGGAGTTGATGATAAGATTTTTTTTTGCCGACCTCAACTGACTCTAATCTTTTCAAAATGGCGGACATTGCATAAAATCTCATGAAATATGAATTTTTCTCTATTATTAATGTTATTGTGAGTCTGTCTTGATCCACAGTCATTTTCCTCAATTAAAACAATACTACAGAATATATTTGACTAAATTTTCAATTTTCAATTATGGCGGATTCAAAATGGCGCCCGGATTTCTCAAGAAATGGCGCGTTTTTCATAATAAAAAGTAAATAGCAGTTTGTAATTATACTTTTCCTATGTTATTTCATGTTTTAGTAACATTTTGAGTTATTCCTGGTGAAAAAAGTCTGAAATCCAAGATGGCGGATTCAATATGGCGGACATCATTCTTGAAAATTCAAAATTTGAAAACAGAAAAATTACAATCATATTTTACGTAGAATTCTGATGGAAAATGTCCTTTCAATCTTTTTCATAAAAATGCGTTCTACCCGAGGAAAAAATTATTTGTAATTCTAACCTCAAAACGAGGTTTTTTTTTCCGGTGTTGAGGTTCTCATGATGAAATCATGAGAATGATATTTTTTTGGGAACCTCCGCATATAAATAGAAAATATATATTTTGAATTCGGGCGCATTGACGAATTTTTTTTTCCGGAACTTCCTATATTTATTCAATTCTCTTTATATTTCTTGAATTTTACTATTCAAAGAATAGTACGTAGAACGTACTTTCTGGTGGGTGTGAGAAAAAATCGTATATGCACCACGAGAAACAAATAGGCTGTGTACTTCCGGCGAGTAGTTTGCGCCCGAGGATTCCTAAGTGCATAATATATAATTCTCATGATTTATATGAGATTTATATGATCATGAGAACCTCAATACCGGAAAAAAACCTCGTTTTGAGGTTAGAATTACAAATAATTTTTTACTCAGGTAGAACGCATTTTTATGAAAAAGATTGAGAAGACATTTTCCATCAGAATTCTACGTAAAATATGACGTAATTTTTCCGTTTTCAAATTTTGAATTTTCAAGAATTATGTCCGCCATCTTGGATTTCAGACTTTTTTTCACCAGGAATAACGCAAAATATTACTAAAACATGAAATGACATGGGAAAAGTATAATTACACACTGTTATTTACCTTTTATAATGACAAACGCGCCATTTCTTGAGAAATCCGGCCGCCATTTTGAATCCGCCATCATTGAAAATTGAAAATTTAGTCAAATATATTCTGTAGTATTGTTTTGATTGAGGGAAATGACTGTGGATCAAGAAAGACTCACAATAACATTAATACTAGAGAAAAAATCATATTTCATGAGATTTTATGCAATGTCCGCCATTTTGAAAAGATTAGTCAGTTGAAGTCGGCAAAAAAATCCTATCATCAACTCCAACTATTGCTTCCACCTCCTCCACAATCCGGAGTAGGTTAGAGTACTTTTTTCGACTAAAACAAAATATATAAAAAAAGAATCCCCAAATTTTCAGTACTTCTCTCCATAAAGTCAGCCATATTTTTTTTCTGGAGCATTTAATCACAATTCTGACCCCGGAAATCAAAATATCACATCCGAAAACATTAGGATAAGTGGTTTTTATTGAGCGAATTCATTAATTTCCCTTCGAGATTGACGCTCCAAAAAGGACGAAAAATTGTGTCTGTTTGGGCGTTAATGGGTTAATAAGACATAAATTTGAAATTTGGGGCATCTAATTTACACCTAAAATTCTTTACATAGAGCCTAATATTAATATTCAGTCACTTCCGGTTTAACCGGAAACGACCCTAACTTTCTTATTTCAAATGACACCCTGCATATTTTTCTCAAAATTTGAATTCTACGCCAAATTCCCCTTTCCAGTGATGTATCACACTTTGTATTTTGGATTTAAGAAATGAAGCAAAATCGAATTTTAAGGATTTTAAAATCGATTTTGTCGAAATTTATGAAAATAATGTGCTTTGCTTTGGATTTAAATTATAAAGTTGCTAAGATACACTTTTCAAGATATGCATGTTTAAGATCTGTCAAAAAGAATAGTTACTTGGATAAGGGTGATTTACAAATATTTTGTTGAGAGTCAAATAATAGAAAAATAGGTACGTGAAATAAATTACAAGGAAATATTACGACACTAATTTTATTTTTGCGAGAACGTGACTTACGAATATCTAATTGATACAATAACCATGAGCACCAAAAATTATGCTAAAGAAACTGTTCAAAATGTTGTCCATTTGATTCAACGCAACATTCGGCTCGATGCAAAAGTTCACAAGTGGTAACACTTCTTAATAACTGGACATTAAGAGCTTCATATTCATTTCTAATTCTAAGTCTTCTAAATCTGTAAGAGGCGTCTGGTATACTTTATCCTTTAAATACCCCCAGAGAAAATAATCAATCGGCGTTAAGTCGGATGATCTTGGAGGCCATCTTATTAGTCCGTGGGTTCCGATCCACTTATTTGGAAAAATTTGATTGAAATAATCATTTACAGCTCTAGAATTTTGAGGGGGTGCTCCGTCTTGTTGAAAATGCATGTTGATATGTATCTCCAGTGGAAGATTTTCGAGAAAATCCAAAAATTCGCCCTGAAGGAATACCTCAAGTATACCTCACCAGTTAATGTTCCTCCATATATGTAACTTTGGTCTAATAATGTACCCATCGATTATGCCACACCAGACATAAATTCCCCAAATTAATAATAACCAATAACGACAATAATTGTGCCGATTTATAGATCCATTATTACGAAAACTGCTTTGATCTGTCCATAATATTGAGCTAATGTTGCCATCTTCATGAGCAGTCGCTAGCCATGCAAGAAACACCATTCTTCTCTCACACTCGTAATCTCCTGGTTCTAATCCTTGATGCAGATGGATTTTAAAAGGTCGTATTTTGGCGTATTTTAGGATTCGCTGAATAGAAGAACGAGAAATATCGCATTCTGATTCAATTTGTCGAATTGAAATATGTGGATCATTAAACACACTTCCTAAAACACCAACACTATGCTCTTAGCAGGCGGCAAGCCGTAAGATTAAGCCCAATAGGAAATAATTCCAGGAAATCTGGAAATTTTTTAACGCTTTACTTTTATCTCTTGATAGACATACCAAGTTTTCCCCTCGAGCGAGGTCGGCGTCAGCCGCCATATTGGAAAAAAGGCACCGAAATTCAGTTTTTTGCGAATACTTCCTAAAATGTTAACTTTTCGATGAAAACACCCATTACCAAAATTGATCCCCATTAAATTTTCTACAAAAAAGGTCCTTACGAACTTTACCGTAAAACGTACCTTTACGGAGATATTTAGCCGTAAATTTGGATAATCCCCGGCACTCCAGCTAAAATCTTTTTTTTTTACTTGTTATATATTACTTTTTGTGCATAATGCATATTTACTTTAGTTTCACGGTCATCTGAAGCAAGACACGCTTAGAACATCAGAATAGCAAGTGTGTACTGTGTACGCTGTACAGCCGCCGCCTCGTATCTTATCCAGATATGTGAGCTACGTCAAAAAGTACTTCAAAAAAAGTGCATCGTTTTTGATGGGTATCCTGATGACCCAGCAGCTTTGGCACGAAATCATTAGAGCGTCATCGACGATCACGAAGGCATGCTGGAGCTACTGTTGTTTATGAGCGATGACAGCAACAATGCCACAAGACAATTCTTGTAATGATAAGAACAAACGTCGTCTTGTCCAGATGTTGAGTCAAAAACTCCAAAATGAAGGATTTCCAACGAAACAAGCTACCGAAGATGCCGATGTACTAATCATAAATACCGCTATTGACTTATCACAGTCCAACCCTACCGTTGTTATAGTAGCTGAGGACATAGACATTTTAATCATTCTGACAGCGTTGGAATATCGCGACCCAACATTTATTTTATGAAACCGGGCAAAGGAAAAACAAATAGAAGGCTTTATTGCACCACCAGTTTGAACCTCCCATCGGAAAGTAACAAGAAAACATTTTATTTTTACACGCGTTTAGTGGGTGTGATACAATATCATCGTTTTTCGACAGGGAAAAATGAATCTTGTAAAGGTGTTGAAAGATGAAACCAGGCAGCCGCAGATGTTTTCAAAAACCCAAGAGCACATCCAGATGAGGTGGATAAAGCGGGACAGTTCGTTATCGCAAAGCTTTATGGAGCCAACGACGATGGAAGCACATTAGATACATTAAGGTACCAAATATTTGCAAAGTCATTAGCGAAAACGTTTTAACCTTGCAAGCTTACCACCAACTCAAGCAGCGGCCCGTCAACATGCTCTTCGAACATACCACCAAATACAAACATGGTTTGGAAATAATAAAAATCCATTAGACTGGGGATGGAAAAATTCCAAATATGGTTTGGTTCCGATTACCACTACCAAGAGCCCGGCTCCAGAGTCACTTTTGAATACAATATCCTGCACATGTTCAAAAGGATGCAAGGCATTCGGTTGCAGGAAAGTGGGATAAGATGCTCCACAACTGCATCAATTGCGCACAAATGTAGAAGATGTGGAGGAAAAACGACTATTATGACGTCGATCTAGAGCGTCTAACGGACCAGACCGAAGACAATGTTTTTGAATCGAGATGAAAGTGCTGACAATAAAGAAATCAACAAAGTCAGCCTTTATCGTCGAAACGAAGGAAAATAAGATAGATTGAAAATTTACCGTGGATTAGGCCTACAGGGGAAAACACTGAAAAAAAACGCGCCATTTACTCTACCGCAAGGTGGTGGAAACGAGTATTGTATATTTTCTGTGCATAACTCTTAGGTACATGCTTGATTTCTTACTATAACTTAATGGAAATCAAAATGATGGACAACAAGTAAATAAAATCGAATTTAGATGAAGTACAAAAGATTATTCAAATTTAAGGCTAAGTATCTTCGTAAAGGTAAGTTTTACAGTAAAATTCGTAAGAACCTTTTTTGTAGAGAATTTAATGAGGATTAATTTTGGTTATAGGTGTTTTCATCGAAAAGTGAATAGTTTATGAAATATTCGCAAAAAACTGAATTTCGGGTGCTTTTTTCCAATTGGTACGCCGACCTCGTCGAGGGGGAAAACTTAGTATGTCTATCACGAGATAAAAGTAAAGCGATTAAAGCAATTTCCAGGTTTCCTGGAATATTTCTTATTCAACTGTTGCCGCCTGGCCTATCTTCGTCAGTAGCAGTCTTTCTTTTAAAAACAGTTTGTGTTTTTGAGAATGCCCCACGTGGCAAAATTTGAAGCCAAACTGGTAAAAAACTCTCTCCATAAACACGTAACGCAGCACGCCTATTTTTCCTACATTCCCCACAAATTAGGATCATATCTAACTTTTCTACATTTGAAAAATTGTCGTTATTCATTATTAATACCACTTTTGTTCGAAGCAATTTTAAGTTGTAATACAAATCAATAACTATATAAACTGTCAAAGTCAAACAGTTAACAATTATTCAAATATTTGCAAAGCCTGCTTTAGTTTTCCAGGGTTGATCGATTTAGTTTCGATCATTTTTTTAAAATCTTTAAAATTCGATTTTGCTTCTTTTTCGTAAATCCAAAATATAATGTGTGATACTGGAAAGGTAATTTTGCGTAGAATTCAAATTTAGAGAAAAATATACAGGATGTCATCTGAAATAAGAAAGTTAGAGTCGTTTCCGGTTAAACCGGAAGTGGCAGAATATTAATAATAGGCTCTATGTAAAGAATTTTAGGTGTAAATTAGATGCCCCAAAGTTCACATTTATGTCTTATTAACTAACGGAGATACAGTAAGCAACGAAAGTTATCATACACCCACTTTTTTGAAGTTTGCTTAAATTCTGATAATTTTTGTATTACAGCCTTGATTTTTTTTGCTTCTGACAGGATTATAGCTTGTGATATTCTGCGTCTAATAAGCCGAAGTTGAAGGCGGTATATCGATTGTGTGAAAAGATATCGCTAAAAAAGTAAAATTTCAATGTTTAATAGGTACAGGGAATACCAACATAGATGGATTCAGAATTTAATTCTACATTTAAATGGAAAATAAAATATGGGACATCGTATTTAAAATAAATTATAGTTTAAAAAAACTAAAAAAAACGCTTTAATGGCAAACCGAACTAAAAAGTAGAAAATAATTTTTAAGTATCAAGAGCTTATGTTACAGCAATAGAAAATTCCAACAATCAATTACGACTAATTAATTTGGAATAAGATTAAAATAAAATTTAAATTATCAATAAAATAATTCAATTATAGTAAAAAAAGCGTGGGGTGCTTGATAGTAAATGTTACAGTTATTTCAGTAGGAGCTGTTTATAATATTAGTCATTGTGAAAATATAATAAATTGCACCCCACGCTTTTTTTACTATAATTGAATTATTTTATTAATAATTTAATTTTTATTTTAATCTTATTCCAAATTAATTAATCGTAATTGATTGTTGGAATTTTCTATTGCTGTAACACAAGCTCTTGATACTTAAAAATGATTTTCTACTTTTTTAGTTCGGTTTGCCATTAAAACGTGTTTTTTTTTTTAGTTTTTTTAAACTATAATTTATTTTCTTAATTTTTAGTCTCAAAACGATATCAAAAGTAATTATATAAAAAAAAAATTCTCAAAGCTCTTGTATCAAAATCTTTTTCCGAATTATAAAATTTTTTAATTTTTTTACTTTCTAATTTATTAATTTACGGAATTTTAGATATTCAACTCCTCAAAATTTTCATTCAAAATTCTTAAATCAAAATTTCTGAATTAAAAATTTTTCCAAAATTGTTAAATTTTCAAATTTTTGAATTGAAAATTTCCGAAGATTTTTATTTGAATTTTTTTTAATTGATCAAATTTTTATTTGTTTCTAAGTTTTTAATTTTTATTTTATTATGTATGATTCTATAATCCAAAACTGTATTTCGAATTTTTTTTTTTTTTAATTTAAAATGTCAATTTTTTTAACATTTATATTTCAAAACCTTTTTCAAAATTGTAAATTTTAAATTTATAATTCTGTATTTTTAAAATTTTCTTAATTAAAATTTATCGTTTCAAAAATTTCTGTCGAAATAAAAATTTTTTTTGACGATTTTTTCATTTTTTTTTTCAAAATGTTTAAATTCAAAATTTCTGTTAAAGTATAGTTTCGTTTCCGTTCCAAGTTTTTCAATGTAATTTACAATTGATCTGAAGGTTATTGATTTAAAATTAATTCAGTTATTTATTAACTATTCCTATTATTTTTTCCGCAAAATTAAAATTATTTCAAAAAAACTTAGTGTAGTCCATTGTAATACGTTTGACTTAACAATGTAATCATTTCAAAATGCATGTAGAAACATTCCGTAGTGACATCTATGGTACCACAATCGTACCATTAATTTTAATTAAATATACTCTAGTGATAAGAATTCTTTTTTTTTATTTATATCGGTAAAGAAGAATGTCATTTACCGTCGTTCTATGCATTGTATACACTTAACCTGCAAACTATTCTAAATAGTTTCTTTTTTATCCTGATGATTCTAGTCAGGACATTAGAACAAAGTTATAAAATAATTGTATTGTCATCAGTCCTTGACCCCTGTGCAAATTTTCAAGCTGATCAGACTTCTGGAAATTGGTAAAAATTACGCTGAAAGATTCCGTTACATACATACATACATACATACATACATACAGGTGAAGCTAATAAAAGCGTGTTAAAAATGATTTTGGATGGTTTGAAGTTGAGGTAGATGGTAGTTCTATTTCAAACATCCTGTACATAATTGAAAAATAATAAAAAGTATTGCTGCATAGCCTTAGGCTTCTACTAACGACCGTGCTAATAATGATGCTTATTTTTCTAAAATGACCACTACAGATAGTTTCAAACGTTATAGCATTATAAAAATGTACCTAAAACAACGTGTAGAATCTAAAACTGGAATAAAAAAGTACCATTCCATTTAAGAAATGGAAGGTGATGTTGACTTCCCGTATAATCGGCGGAAGAGCAACCACCTTGAACCTATTTTCATCAAGCCATCAAGCTTCAAAAGCCCCAATATTATTAAAGAATGGTTTCGATCAATCACCCTATACACCGTTCATAACCAAACCACCCCAAAATTCTAAGGCATCTTCTGATTCAACACACCTTGCAAATTGTACAAGGTTTCTACCTATTTGGATGGATGTTCAAAAACATGATTTTAGATTAAGGGTATCCGAATACATATTATTTTTGGTAATATGCTTAAGACTTACATATGGGGCATTTCACGCCAAATGAGTGAGGTCAAAAAAAATTTCTGTTCGAAACATATCAGAATCGATAGAACTTGCTAAAAAAACTAACTTCCCTAAAATTTTTGATTTTTTGAGCCACAAGGAGAGGGATGGTGAGAGTGAGAAAATAAAAATTTTCGTTTAGACTCTACTTTCAATTTTTCTCGGTAAAAAAATGAAGAAAATTTAAAAAAAAGGGTGCAATGGTTTTCGATGTTTTTTTGCGTAGAAGACGATAAAAATATTTTCAAAATTATTGGGGGTAGTTTTCGCCCTTATTTTGAGGATTGAAAGTTTAAAATCGAAATTTCGAAAAAGTATGACACGGTTTTTTTTTCAATTTTTTTTTTAATTTCTTTTTTTTTTTTTTTGTACTTTCGATTAATTTTTAATTCATAATGGGCGTCGACCAGGAACTGGCCCAAAAAAAAAACGGCCCAAAGGTGAAAAAACGTGGTTTTAGCGTATTTTCTCATCCTGTAAATGGCAAGTGAATAATATATTCCAAGGTTTTTGGGGTCGCTGATGACGAATCTAACGTCTTAAAATTTCCCATTGAATACGATGCTATTTTTTTAAATTTCAAAATTTAGCCATTTTTTAAAAGTTGACTGCCATACTAGAACCGCCATTTTGTTTTTTGAAAATCTGACGTTAGATTTGTAATCAGCGACCCCAAAAACCTTGGAATATATTATTCACTTGCCATTTACTATTTTCGCCTATTTACGTTTTTTCACCTTTGGGCCCTTTTTTTGGGCCAGTTCCAAAAAAAGAAATTTAAAAAAATTTAAAACAAATCGTGTCATACTTTTCGAAATTGCAATTTTAAACTCAATCCTCAAGATAAGGGTGAAAAACTACCCCCAATAATTTTGAAAATATATTTATCGTATTCTACGCAAAACAATACATCGAAAACCATTGCAAACTTTTTTTATCGAGAAAAATTGAAATTTTGGAGTCGAAACGAAAATTTTTATTTTTTCACCATCACCATCCCTCTCCCTTGTGGCTCAAAAAAATCTAAAATCGTAGGGGAGTGAGTTTTTTAGCAAGTACTATCGATTCTGATATGTTTCAAACGGAAAATTTTTTGACCTCAGTTGGCGTGAACCCCATGTACTTATTTGTACATCCATATCAAAATATGTTTGTTAAACATGGATGGAATTCGTTAGCGTTATGATCAAACAAAAAAAAAACATCAAATGGGCAATGACCTTCCTTTAGCACAAGTACAAGGCGTTCAAAAATGTATTACATAACGCGAAAATCGTCTTCAAAGGCGGATCCGCAGACACATAAAAAAAAACAGGCGAAATTCGAAGGTCGTAGCACTATTTTTGGACAGCGTCTCGTCGTAATTCAGTAGTACACGAGTTGAGAGGTGCATACTATTTATTTTTTAACTGTTGAAGTGAAACCGATAAAAAAAAACAAATGTAATAATTAGCAGCTGTTTTCGAGAGATTTTTTTGGAACGACTTCAAGAACGTCGGCCTTCAATATTTAAATACAATGTGCATTGGTAAACAAAAATCAATCATTTTTACGATGCGAAACGTGGAAATACGCTGCGTGAGGAATCACTACTTCCGCATCCATTTGTGGATTAGATTACCTTAAAAGTACAAAACTTGAATTCCTCGACCTTAAAAACGTATAAAACCACACTTGACCGGAATTCATAATTCTTTAAATCTGATTTATCGTGTACACAAAAAAGGTTAACAGAAAGATTGGCAGACATATCGATCGACAAAGAGATTTATTTTCATTTAATAAATTATCATAAACCAAAAATTTCATAAAGATAAATTAATGTAGTTTGTGTTGACACGATTAAGTCTAAAGTATTTTAGAGATCGACAAATGGACAGTTCTTGAGTTATATCGTGGGATTACTGCAAATGTCCGTTAAGTTCGAAGAAGTAATTGTCAAGATATCTAATATTAACCTTTTTTTTTCAACGGAAAAATCTGCTTTGTTCATCAAACTATTTAGTTAACGATAAGTATGGAAGACAACTTTTCCCACATTTGTTTTCAAAAAATCAAGCATGCCATGTGTAACTCTAACTAAGAATATTAATTTTCTGAGTAAGTAAAGTGTATTTTCTGCACAAGATATAGGAATATTTTATTAAGAAAAGTTGTCCAAAATTAGAATTTATGTATATAGATGTGCATTTAACCCATTTTTTAACCCAGCTTATTTTCAATGTTATCGGTACTGAAAAAAAATTCGATCAGGTCAATTCCGACGTAAAATGTCATGCTTTTTCAGAATATGGCCTTAGAATTTTTCAAAAATCGATTTTAAGAAAGTTATAAACAAATCTTAGGGCAAAATTACGATTTATTCGACAACATAAAAATTTTAGACCTGAATTTCTTTATGAAACAAGTAATTCATAAAAAAAACTTCATAATTTTTTTCTCACAAACTACTGACTTTGGTAAAAATGTCTTAGAATCAATTGAAACATATTCTCAATTTTTTTTCAGATTTTTTATGACATTGTTGGTGTGTGAAAAGATATCGCTAAAAAAAAACTACAATTGAAGGGGCTAGAATAGAAAGGGTATAAGTACAATTTTTTAAAATTATGGGATAACTGCGTTTTCTTATAGGTGAAATGCCTATTTATTGGAATAAAAATGGTGCAAGTAATTTTAAATACGTTTATCGACATATATTGCGTAGTAGAAAAATCTGGTAAACGAAAGTACAGATTTTGTTGGCATAAAAAGGATACAAGTGCAATTGTACCCTTTTTATTCCAACCCACAATATACTAAACAATTACTGAGTTTCAACCGATCCAATAATATCTATTTATTCTTTTCTTTTTTGTGCTATATAAACGAAGAAGAAATAGAAAGTGCTGAAGGTAAGTTGCTGTGTCATGTATTATTATGTTATAATAAATACCAACAAAATCTGATGAACGCTAAATTTAAAAAAAAAGTTACTCAACTCGAAGAAATACACCATAAATTTTTGGAGCCGGGCCACACATACATGGAGTGTAACAGGTCATTTGGACTAATAGAAAATGTAAAAGGAAATTTCCGCAAGTATTTACACCACAAGATTGGAGTAATGTAATAGGATCAGCTTCTAAACGCTTCAAGATACTTCATTTGCTCATCTCAATGCCACAATAGGCGATCCAAAAAAGGACATAGAGAAACAAAACTTAGAGAAACTTCCGAGACATATGCTTTCCAGTTTAAGATTACTATTGATGATGATTTTCCTTTTACAACATGCGAGTGCCCTTTTTTGGGTAATGGCCGACCACCAATAGATTTGCAGAAAATTTTTTGCTCAAAGTTGAATGAAAATCCTATTAATATTTCAGTAGAAAAATGGAAAAATTTGCAAACACTTCTAGAATATATACCACCTGTATATCATAGCTTTTATAAAGATCTGAAGCATAGAAGTAAGAAAACTAAAACCAAAGGCAAGAAAAAAAGAAATTAAACTTCCAAAACCACTGCTTCTACGTCAAAAAATACACAGAATGATGCTTATTTCGGTGATACGGATTCTGAGTTTGACGACGAGTGTATGATATACCTATACTGAACTCGGATTCTGACAGTAGTGAATAGATTTATTTTCTTAATTTTGGGAATAAAGTTTGTTTTTGCACATATTCTTGTTTTATTTTTACTTTATTAAAAAAAATGTTTGGAATAAAAAGGGTATAAGTGCTTTTTTTTTTTTGAAAAATATGAGTATTATCCTAAACAACTTTTGAGCTAAAAATTCTGCCATTTTTTAATTAATCAAAATAAACTTAGATTTTACTTAAATGTTTTCCTTACTTTTATATAGTTAGTTAAATTTAAGATCAAATATCTTCAAACAATGAAAATGTTACTTATACCCTTTCTATTCTAACCCCTTCAATTGCAATGTTTTCAAATTAACGTGAATAACTCCGAAAATATCCAATTAAATCATTTTCAAAATTCTTGGGCTCATATTAAAAGGAAATCCTCAGTGTCTATGTGCCATTTTTGAAAAAAAAAATTCCTCGACATGAAAAAATCTCTACAGTTAAACCAAAAATATCTAAAAAGTCATAAAACACTGAACGTGATGTACTCAACGGATTAATATCCCTCCAGAACGTTCGACATAAAAAAAAATCTTGAAGTTGAACCAAAAACATCACAAAAAAGTCGGAATATTTGCTCGAAACTCCATATGTAACCTTAATGCAAATACAAACGATTTTTCTGTTTTAAAAAATAACCGTATTTCGTGGCGACAAAAACGACATATTGTCGAATTTGATAGAACCGGTATTTGGGTCTTTTTTTGTTAAATTTACAATTTACAACAGAAATTAATGAATTTACATTGAATGAAGTTACATTTTTTGGAAAAAAAAAACAAAAAAAATACTATTAATTTACTAGACTATTCAACGGATACTGTAGAAGTGTTAGGTATACTAAAATGGTTGAATAATCATTGTCAGAAATACTTACACAAAAATTAGAGTGGTTTAATTTTACAAAATAATGATAATTGTATCAATAAACAAACACTAATACATGGTTAATACTGCTAACTCAAAACGTAAAGGTCATTTCAAAATATGTACATAATACAGTCAGTAACTTGGAATAAATTCAATATAACAAATACAAAATCGTCGTCAGGAAATTCCCATATCGATTGCTATTATGAATTTTAATTTTTTTAAATTGAAAAAAATATATTTTGGGTGCCCCAATAGAAGATACGATGATTACATGATTTTTTTAAATGACATCCAAGCTTTGAGACTTTTTTTGAAGAGTGTCTAAAATATATGTTGCTACCAAATGTCAAATTCTGAAGATATGGCAAATTAACGATTATGAATTAATGTATTAGGATGCTTCTATTATAGTTTTGAAAAATGTGTTTTAATCGAATAAATCGTTTATATAAAGTACAGTCAGCAACAAGTACAACTGCGATATTTTCAAACCGGGAATAACTCCGAAAATATTAAATCCTTTTCAAATTTCTCATATTAAACTCATATTAAAGAGAAATCTTCAGAATATATACCGGGTGGTACAAAAGTTTTTTCTCGCTTATTTTTTTTTCCAAAATTGCAAAATTTTGTGACTGCAGAGAAAAAGAGAAAAATATGTTTTTTTCATAACGAAAACAAAAGTAGAGGTGCCATTAAAAAAAAATTGGTTGCCATAGGAACAAAACAAAAGAAGATATCAACAAACTAAAAAACTTAAAACATACATGGTAATGAACAAAATAACTTTTATATTGAACTTTTTTTTAACTTTGCAAATAACAAAATTAAAGCCATTATTTGATACTTTTGTACCACCATGTATCCGACTAACTGAGGCATTTTGGAAAAAAAAAATCACGAGGAATTTCTAAATTTGAAGATCTGAGGTAGACCGAATTTTAGGTCCAAAAAATTTTCCTCAGCTAGGTATGGAAAAAACCCTGTTTTTTACGTTTTATTATTTTGTTTCTGGGTTTTTAACTGTCGAAAAAATCTGATAAAACTCATGAGTACAGAAAATATGATTAATTTTATGTAATTTTTTTTTTCAAGCTCATTCAAGGTCATTATGACCTCAAAAAAAATTATTCAAACTTTAAAAATCCCATATCTTTTAACCAAAAAAAAGCTTCAGGCTCAGATTTTTAATATGTTATATTTTTAACTGTTTTTTACTACCTCAAATTTTTTCAGATTTTTTTGAGTGGTGGGTCACGCCCAAAAAGTGCGAAAACTCAATTCTTTGTCCGTGAAACGACTTAAAACGGCTTAAAATCATCATTTTATAGTGTCCTGATTTTTTTTCTTGCGCTAAAAGGGACTCAAATGACTTTCAAACAATTAAAAAATATGTTCACTAAAAATAGTAAGAAAAAAATTCCACTTATCGAAACTAGTAGTTTTTATATTTTTTAATTGTTTGAAGTCATTTGAGTCCTTTTTTAGTGCAAGAAAAAAAAATCAGGACACTATAAAATGATGATTTTAAGCCGTTTTAAGTCGTTTCATGGACAAAAAATTTATTTTTCGCACAAAATATAAAAACTACTAGTTTCGATGTGGAATTTTTTTTCTTACTATTTTTAGTGAACATACTTTTTAATTGTTTGAAGTCATTTGAGTCCTTTTAGTGCAAGAAAAAAAATCAGGACACTATAAAATGATGATTTTAAGCCGTTTTAAGTCGTTTCACGGACAAAAAATTGATTTTTCGCACTTTTTGGGCATGACCCACCACTCAAAAAAATCTGAAAAAGGACCAAAAAAAACTGCACTAAAAGGCAGCAAACTGCACTCAAATGACTTAAAACAATTAAAAAATATGTTCACTAAAAATAGTAAGAAAAAAAATTCCACTTATCGAAACTAGTAGTTTTTATATTTTTTAATTGTTTGAAGTCATTTGAGTCCTTTTTAGTGCAAGAAAAAAAAATCAGGACACTATAAAATGATGATTTTAAGCCGTTTTAAGTCGTTTCACGGACAAAAAATTGAGTTTTTGCACTTTTGGGCGTGACCCACCACTCAAAAAAATCTGAAAAATTTGAGGTAGTAAAAAACAGTTAAAAATATCACATATCAAATATATCACATATCACAACATATTAAAAATCTGAGCCTGAAGCTTTTTTGGGTTAAAAGATATGGGATTTTTAAAGTTTGAATAATTTTTTTAGAGGTCATAATGACCTTGAATGAGCTTGAAAAAAAAATACATAAAATTAATCATATTTTCTGTACTCATGAGTTTTATCAGATTTTTTTCGACAGTTAAAAACCCAGAAAAAAAATAATAAAACGTAAAAAACAGGGTTTTTTCCATACCTAGCTGAGAGGAAAATTTTTTGGACCTAAAATTCGGTCTACCTTTCATAATTAGCCCCTAAGAAACACTTTCATCATGCGAAGAAAATAAACAAAAGGGGGGCATTTCACCATACTTATGGGGGGATACTCTTTAGAAATATTTCGTGTCTAGGAATTGTTTTTTTTTCCAAAAATACTCTGAATATGAAAAAATACTCTTAATATGAAAAGTCTATATCCAAGTCCAAGGACTATATATTTTTAGTTATATTTTTTACACCTTCAATTTGGCTTATTAGACGCAGCATCTCAACAGCTGTAATGTCCAATAAGAAGCAAAAAGAAAACAATACTACAGTATCAGAAGCAAAAATAAAAATTGGTGTGTGAATACTTTTGCTGCTGACTGTAGTCAATAGTAACTGCACAAATAAGATATACACGTAGTTATAGTCCTTCTAATTTTAATTGAAAATGATAAATACGCCTGGGGAACAAAAAAAGCGGTGCAACTTTATGATTCCATGGGCGTGCATATATCTTTTATAAATTCGAAAATTGTGAAATATTTTTTTCATTCAAATCAATATAGGAGATTAAAATTAGCCTTCATACAAAACTCTTAATATTCGTAATATAATTTGCTATAAATAATGCTCATTTAGCCAGACAATCTCAAAAAATAAATTTTAAACGTAAATCATTTTAACGACGTCGTAAAAATTTTATGGCACAGTGGACCGAATAAGTATTTAAGGTGTATTAGATACAAAGCAAATCCAATAGTATAATGGTCGGCATTCACTGGTGCATTCGCGGCATCGCGTTGCCGGCTCTTCAAAATTTTCTTAAGTATAGTAACATACAAAAAGTTGTTTTAATTTATAATTATTTTTTCCAGCAATTTTAAACGCTTCATTTTAATGCTAACTAATAAATTTATATTTATGTATTTTTTTTTTAATATTTCCAAACTAGCTTTCTAAGAA
The DNA here is from genome assembly GCA_029963805.1 of Aromia moschata. Taxonomy (NCBI): domain Eukaryota; kingdom Metazoa; phylum Arthropoda; class Insecta; order Coleoptera; family Cerambycidae; genus Aromia; species Aromia moschata. The sequence goes on along the minus strand of JAPWTK010000414.1, from coordinate 169,314 downwards.
CGTCACGAACTAACAGTTTACTGAAATATGAAGTATACGTGTATAGTGAGCTTAGCAATTTTAGAAAATACATCTGACAACCTTGCTTTTTTTCTTACCTATTTTCAATTTAGAATAGAAATAGAGTACATAGTTTTGTTTAACAACAAAAAAAGAGTGCCTGTAGTTGTAAAAACCATAATCAATTAGTATGTAATACATTTTTGAGCACCACTGTACAAACGCCTATGAAAACCATCAATGTCAATAATTCACAACCAGCGTATTTCAATTTAAAATTTTGTATTGCGTTATTTTCCTTTTCAGTACGGTACATACATAAAATAAAAATTAACACGATTTTTCCTTTCATCTTGTTAAATTACAAGAAGTTACATACACAGATTCCTTATACCTTGTTGAATTGGCCAATCGATATTCTCTTACAAAAACTGTACAATTTTGTTGTCAATGATAACACAGCCCCACAAAAATAAAAAAAATTGTAACTGCTGTCGAGACAACTGTATCCCTATGTAATTTTCGACGCTGAATCCGAATCCGAGATCAAAAAAAAAATCGTACACCCCCAAAATCAACCCCTAGCTCTAAAAAAAACACTCCCAAAACAGGGTAAAAATGGCTTAACGGTTCACGAATAGTCTTAGATCTCAAGAAACAGTACGTGAAAGCACTTGATAAAAAAGTCGAATGCTTCGAATACTTCGAAGCCAAAATTTCCTGAAATTTCTGACGCAAAATTAAATGCGGGACTTTTTGATGAACCCAGATTCGAAAAGTTATGAAAGATAATATTTTCATAACTAAACTGAATCAAGTTGAGAAAAGTGCGTGGGAAAGTTTAAAAAAAGTAGCACAAAAATTTCAAATCTTTAGGGTGCAATATGAGCTTGAAACGTCATTTTCTCGATTTCCATCTTGATTATTTCCCAGAAAATTTAGGTGACTACAGTGAAGAGTGGAGTGAACGCTTTCACCAAGATATATCAGAAATGGAAAAAATGTACTATGGAAGATGGAACGAACACGATGGCAGATTTCTCTTGGTTTTTAAAAAGAGAGACGTCTGAAAAACAAACGGCAGTCGGTCAGAAGATCATTTGAAAACAAATCCAAAAGATATTACAAAAATAAAGAATAAATTTATTGAATTAAGACTACGGGTACATTTTTGCTACTTCATAATATTTTTTTGTACATACGTACTTTTCAAGTACGTTGTCACAGATTTTTCTTAAATAAGAAAATGCAGATGTTTTGAACTTTTCTAAAAGGTACTGCAACTATTTTTTGAGTTTCTTTTTTATATAAGGAGTAATTTTCACCCTCTTTGATGCAATGCAAGTATTCATCTCCAAACTGCAATACCTTTAGCCAATTTTTAGCACGATGACAACAATTTTTCCCCGATTTTACTTTTATTGAGCATCGCATCGGAACTAATGCAGTTACTCACTTTTTTCCAAAAAAAAAACTGGGCTTCGTAAGCTTTTTTTTGCAATTACTGCATTTTTTAGGTTTCCTGTTGTATGAGGGGTAGTTTTCACCCACTCATGGGGGTGAATTTCAATGGAAAGTAGTGTTAACTCTGTATTTCTGCGTTATATACTTGAATGTATATATTTATCTAGATTTATTGAAATTTAAGACTATTCGTGAAGCGTTAAGTCATTTTTGCCCTGTTTAGGGAGTGTTTTTTAGCGCTAGGGGTTGATTTTGGGGGTGTACGATTTGTTTTGACTTCGGATTCGGATTCAGCGTCGAAAATTACATAGGGCTACAGTTGTCTCGATAGCAGTTCATTTTTTTTCATGGGGCTGTGTAATTTCGAAAACAAACAATCATAGCATGTGGATAAGGAGAATGTAAAAAGTGATAACGAAAAACAATCTTCATGCCTACCTCGATGTGCTCGTTGAGGGCAACGCTAATTTCGGAGACCTTATACTTCTACGGGCTGAGACCAGAGGCGCCGTCGTGGTCGGGATTCGTTCCCTATGCCGGCGACTACTACACATGCACAACAACGAGAACATTTAGCACACAGACCAGCAAAAAAAAAAAATAAAGAAATAATTGGTTAATGGAATATTAGACGGCAGATACGTGATACAGGGTCAGATTCTGTCGTCGTTAAGGGGTTACATGATGTCCGGCAATCTCAAAAATTCGATTTTTTGGTTTTCCTTCTTATTACTGTTGTACACAATGATGGTTTAATCTTGACCGCCCCATTTTACAGATACTCATAAAAGTATTCGGCCACCCTTCTATTACTAAGAACGAATGTGCAACACAAATTCACAATTATGTGAGACTGCATAATATGCGTAAATACGTTCCTCCATTACTCCTTGATTAAAGGATAATTACAACGTAGACGCAGAATAAAACATTCGCTGGGATTAACCGACCAACGCATTTGACATTATGAAAACGGACACACAAAAGTATTCGGCCAGTTAATTATGCAAAGCTGTAGTAGGTAATGCAAGTGGAGATAGTAGGGTTCTTGGCCATAGTATTAGTGTGTGAAAGGTTATATAAAATCAAATATAAAAGGTCAAATAAAATGTCAAAAGTACGCGAAATCACCGTACCAGAGAGACACAGGCATACCACGAAGTACTGTACAGAGTACACTCAACATCCACATATCCGAACTTTTCCGTTCCGCAAAATTCCACATTTCCGAACTCTCGTCACCTCGGGATAACCGAACTGCTGGCGCATGCGCAAAGGGTTGTCGTGTCGAATGACCAATGAGCTACATTGGTCATTCGACAGCGACATTTGACATTCGACAGCGACAAGTTCGGTTGTGGAAGTCAGTGGCGGTGCGTGATCCTAAGATTGGGGTGCACCATACATAAAAATAACGATAATCTAGTCTAGTTCACTTTTTAAACACTCCGCCAATGACTCTGCATCATGTCCTACTGGTTTTAAAAAACTCCAGAATCTTTCTACAGGCTTTCCACCCACCATGTAACGATATATTAAAGCCAACTGAAAAATTGTAGAAACGTCTGTAGTTTCGTCTGCTATTATAGCAACAAAAGTGGATTTTTTAATTTCAATGGTTATTTCATCGTGACAAACTTCAAGCATGCACTGAAGTAGCTCGTTTTGTATAGTATTAGAAGTTCCTTTAAAAGCCGCCGCGTTTTGTAAATGATACTTCATAGCCTCGTCTAATTCGGCACTGAAATCAATCAACCCACGAAAAATGCCTGTATTGGATGATGTTTCCGATTCATCGTGTCCTCTTAGGGCCAGTTCAAATTTTCCACAAAAACGGATACAGTTAATAATAATGTTTAAAACATACCTGTTTTTTGAAACCGCTTCATTGTGTGCTGCCACTGCTCGTCGATGAGCAGAATCGAGCATTGTCGCAATATTTGCAGTGCCTAGCATAGCTAAATTCAAAACATTATTCATGTGTCCAGCAGAATTTTCATGTTTTTTTATTTTCTCGTTTATGTGATTTAAATCCGTTACTCCAGTTTTGGTCCAAGGTGTTTCTCCGCCAAACAAAACACACGGAAAACAAAACACTGCGTTCAATACATCGCATCCACTTAACCACAAATGTTTTTTAAATAAATCATTATTAAATGTTCTTACAAATTGTTTATTTTTTCCTTTCACGGCTAATTTTAAATTAATTTGTGGAGTGGGCCTAACTAGAGTTTTAATTTGCACTTTTTCCTCCAAACTCAAGCTAGAGAATGGAGTTTTTAATAAGTTTTGAATAGAATTCATTATTCCAAACTAGATTCTAACCGAAAACCCGAGTTTATATTTATAAAACGTGAGCGATAAAACAGCTGTGTACGAAAACACTTATTCACAAACTAATCGATCACTCTCAGGCTCTCTCTTAAACTCCGCACATCATATCTATAGGATTCGCCCACTCCTTTTCGTAATTGTGGAGGGGCAAGCAGTAACAATACGCGTTCGCTTTTTCGTATTGCACGGAAGCGCGATGGTCGTCCCGCTTTTTCGTATTGCGCGTGTCGATTCCCGTGCCGCGATCGGAAACCAGTGGCCTTGGAGATAGAGACCTAGCGTCTAGTGGATTCGTAACGCTGCTGCCAAATAATATTCAGATGGTATTAACGCTAGGGATGCGGCAAGGCGATAAATTAAGAATGCATCCATTAATTACTAAATAAAATTATTAATGCTAAATTGTCGGTAGTGCGCGCGCACCAGCGCACCTTATAGCCCACCGCCACTGGTGGAAGTACAAGTTCGGAAATATGGTGAGAAAAAGTTCGGAAATATGGTGAGTTCGGATATGTGGAGTTCGGATATGTGGATGTCGAGTGTATAATATAAAAATATGAAATCGATAAAACGGTAGTAAATACAGCACGATCACGGCCACCCAAAATATTAACTCAAAGAGATGAAAGGCAAATTCTCTAACAAATAAAAGAAAATCCAAGTACTAATGCCAGAGAACAATACAGAACAATATGTGCTGAGATTCAGGAGAGTAGGAAAGAATATTAGTACTGAGACAGTGCGTCGAACCTTAAGAAAAAAGCGCTACCACGGCCGAGTTGCCCGAAGGAAACCCTGGATTAGTAAGGTCAACAGACAAAAAAGACTCACGTTTGCTGACCAGTATGTGAATGAGCCTGAAACTTTCTGGGATCAGGTTATCTTTAGCGACGAATGTAAATTTGAGATATTTGATTCGTCCAGACGACAAATTGTATGGAGAAAACTTGGTACATCGTTAAATAAGGAAAACTTAAAACCTACCGTAAAACACGGCGGTGGATAGCTCATGGTGTGGGGCTGTATGGCGGCTGCGGGAATGGGTAACCTTCATTTTATCGAAGGAATATTGAACCAATATTGTTATATTGATATATTGAAGCATAATTTACAGGCCAGCGCCGAAAAAGTGGGATTGGGCGATCATTACATCTTTCAACAAGATAATGACCCCAAGCACTGTGTCCGTAAAACGCGGCAATGGCTGCTATACCATGTACCGATAATTGAAAACACCGCCGCAGTCGCCCAGTACTAACCCTATCGAGCACTTATGGTCACATCTAAAACGATCTCAAACGAGTGAATATACGTGCAACACGAGTGCAAAAAAAACGAGTGCAAAATAAACGAATTACCATTAAAGAAGAGTTAAAAAATCATCTCTCAACAGAATGGAGTAATATGACCCCTGGGAGTGACCCGTAAACTAGTGCATTCAATGCCAAATAGGCTGAAAGCTATTCTGAATTCTAAAGGATACCCGACAAGATATTAGATGTGCCGTTTTAAATTGTTTGTACCTTTCCTACTTTATTTTTCTTTTTGGTGGCCGAATACTTTTGTGTCATATAAATTGGACATTATTGTGTTTTGTCGGCAGTTTTTAAATTGTGTAATAAAGCATAATGTTCATATAATATCATTGTGTTAATTTCTCTTGTTTGCCAGTCAGTGATAACTATTTCTTGTATATCAATTTATTAGCAATATCTAAGGTGGCCGAATACCTTTGTGAGTATCTGTATTTGTAAACGGCTATAGGACATTATATCTCAAAAAAGTATTATGTTCCTACCATCTGAGACTGAGAATTTGGCATATTAGTCCAATCAAATTAGATTTTTACGTGCCAAAATGTAGTCCAGTAAACAAATATACGAAAAAAAATAGGAAACATTCCGTAGAATTGAATGAACTACTTTTTACCCCACCTGAATTTTTGGGCTTCATTTTCAAAATGGCGTCCAAAGTTCGCAAAAAACAGTTTTTTCCTTTTTTAAAAAAAACTAAACAGTTTAGAAAAAAAAATTTTCAAACAAAATTTGTAGGAAATTTTAATACTGATCGAATAAGCCCAAACCGGTTTTGATCGATAAATAAATTAATTAGTTATTCCAAAAAAAACGCTAAAAATCGCAATTTTTCAAATAGCTGTATCTCTCAAAAATATTTTTTTATGAAACTTGGTGAAACGATAGCTCTTGGTGAGCAAAATAAAATGATTTCTTCAAAAATTGAAAAATATTCTATAGTTTTTGCAAAAATCGAGATTTTCGAAAAAAAGCGTTTTTGTAAAATCCCCATAATTCATAGGCCGCCACATCTTTAGGAACGGGGTTGGGCTTAAAATTTTCTAAAAAAAAAAATCCTAAAAAGTAGTCCAACGAAAATAACAACCTAACTCGAAAAGGCAAAATTATTTCATGTCGACAGAAACATGGCAAATAAGCTGTTGAAAACCGTATATTCAAGGCATTTCTTCATGTACAAGGTTATTGCAAAGTATTGCAAAGTATTGCAAAGTATTGCAAATTATAAAAATAAGACCGATATGGAAATCCAGGGAAAAAATCTAAACCTAAAGAACAGAAAATTCAGCAAAATCCGACATAAAAACATTTTTCTGACACTCCAAGCGGATGCTAAAAAGCTGACACCTAGGTAAATCGATAGCTTATATATAAACAAACTTTCAAAAAAGTTGTACAAAAAATTGTCCTGTGCAAAAGGGCGTTATTCAAAATTTTTGAGTTATTTAGTGCGTCAGACAGAGGAAGATGAAATCTTTCGGTGGTAAAATTTTTGTAATGTTTTCTGTAGCCGTTTGGTTGTAAAAAAATTAATTATTTTAAAAAAACCATTGCGCCTTATGGAAAACGCAAACTTTAAGAGCCTGTATCTCCGTTCGATGTTCACTTAAAATTAATTATTTTGCCGTGTTTTTACATTTATCACTCTATTACGCGGAAACTAGGTGTCTAATCAAAAAAATGTATTCTCTATAAATTGAGCCCCAGGGCTTTCTGACTACAACGGTACTTTCATTAAAAATATTTTTGGTGTAGAAATAAGCGAGTTATGATTTAAAACCCAACTCAGTAGCAAAATCTTCGGTCGCTTAGACTGCAAGCCTCGATCACCCTCCTGTACCGCACTATTCCCTGCGGTCGAACGTTGCCCAAGATCCTGATCTATGGTGAATTGTTTTTCTGACTAGTGGGTGCTTGTCTAGAGCAAATTATTTGAAATAATAGAAAATTATGGCACCACAAAAAGCTCGGTGCCAAATACTAACAATACAAAAATTTGTCATATTTTCGATGGAATGTTTATTGTACAAGCTCTGGGTAAACCACCTAATGCTAAAACATTTGGGGAATATTCAAACATATTATCATCCATTGTTTTCAAAAATGAATACAACGCCGATAGGATTGATGTAGTTCTAGATAACTACCAAGAGCACTCCATTAAAAAACATGACCAGAATAAAAAAGAAGCTCTACAGCAACTCTCTAAGTAATTAATTCTGGTGATGTACTTCTACCTCAACAGTGGAATTTATTCATTAATTCAATGAATAACAAACGACAATTAACAAATTTTTTATCATTACAACTATGTGAATTATCTAAGAGGCAACCAGTTCAATTTGTGACAAGTGGAGGATTTTTTTGAAGTTATATAATACAGAAGCAATTTTAAGTTAGTGGACGATTTGTTAGTATCAAATCACGAAGAAGCTGATACCAGAATTTTGCCTCATATTTTGTCGGCAAAAAAAGCTGGGTATAATAAATGTATTATTGATTCTTAAGATACAGATGTTTTTGGTACTTCTTTCCCACTTTAGGGAGCACCTAACACCGGAAATCTGGGTGATGGCGGGAAAGAAAGGGCATGCACGATTTATTCCAGTAAATAATTTAGTAATAGATTCAGCGTTATTAAAAACTTACCAGCGTTTCACGCAATTACAGGGTGTGACACTACAAGTCAATTTTCTGGTATGGGCAAAAAACATTGTTGGAAAATCTATCTTATATATTACAAATTACTTGATTGTATTGGAACAGCTAATTTTGACGATACTTTGTTCAAAAGTGTTCACACTTTTGTTTTAAGATTATATACAAACATCGAAGATATATCCTCACTGAATAATTTACGTGGTGTACTAGCAGCCTCAAAAACTCTGGATAAATTACCACCTACAGAAAATTGTTTAAAACAGCATTGCTTACGAGCTCATTACCAAACCACTATTTGGCTCAATGCTCTGAATCCTATTATAAAACCACTTAATGTGCTCGAATATGGTTGGCAACTTATCAATGGTCAACTACTACCATTATTTCAAACTCTTCCACCTTTTCCACAAGATTGGCTATCTTAAGCAGCTGCGGATGTAAGAAAGGTACCTATAATTAAAAGTAATATTTTTTTCAATCATAAAACTTTCATTCTTATTTTCAGATTGTAAATATAAGTGGTGCAGCTGTAAAAAAATAAAATGCCTTGCATATGATCTTGTCGTTGCATGGGTCAGAAATCGTGTATCAATGTTTCCTTAACCAAAAATATAATCCAAGAAATTGAAGAAAATGTACCTACTGAGGAAGAAATCGGTGAAGACTTTTGTGAAGTTTATTTAACAGTTTGTTGAGTTTATTTATTTTAAATAGACGTGTTAGCCCCAAGCAGTGTTTAGTTCATCATTTATAAAACTAATGTTAAGACAGATCATGATCTTGGGCAACGTTCGACCGTGGGGAATAGTGCGGTACGGGAGGGCGATCGAGGCTTGCAGTCGAAGCGACCGAAGATATTGTTACTGAGTTGGTTTTTAAATCATAACTCGCTTATTTCTGAACGTACCGTTGTAGTCAGAAAGCCCTGGGGCTCAATTTATAGAGAATACATTTTTTTGATTAGACACCTAGTTTCCGCGTAATAGAGTGATAAATGTAAAAACACGGCAAAATAATTAATTTTAAGTGAACATCGAACGGAGATACAGGATCTTTTTTTTTAATAACGCACTTTTGCACAGGACAATTTTTGGACAACTTTTTTTGGAAGTTTGTTTATATATAATCTATCGATTTACCTAGGTGTCAGCTTTTAGTGTTTAAAGCCCTACCAAATCATTTTTGAAGGCACTAAAAGGCGCACGAGCTCTCTACTACAAGATAATGCCGTATGGATAATTTCTATTTATAAAAAAGTATGTATGTAAATTGATACGTGTAAACTACGAACTCACGGTTACCCATTTCGATCACTTACTGCTTTCTTGCGTGTCATTATTTATTAAAACGCCTACAGAGGTTAAAAAACTTTGTTCTATGTGTGTGACTTCCTTAAAAAGCCCCACCGTCAATTACAAATAAAAAAATCCCGCCAAATTTTGACACAATCGACTATAACACCTACATATACAGACTGTCTCATAAAAAACGGCCAAAGCTATAAAACAGCCCGTTCATACGACACGGTACGGCACGGCAATTTAATCGAAACGGTATTGTCGCCGAATAGTATTGAGTGTTCACACGATATAAAAATTATGTCCGGGTATTATTTATTTTTACACAAAACTACACAATTTTGCGTATATGACACACATTAATACTACACAAAATTTCTTGCCAGTAGTTGTTTAGTATCAGTTTTATAATGGATGTAAATATGTTTGTGGTTATGTATTGGTACTGGACTTTTATCCCATAAAACGACGGTCCTCGCTTCTACTAAACTTATCAATAGCTCCGTGTTTATTTTGTCCATCGTCTTTTACCACCAATACTAGCAAATTAAATAGATATTGAGAAAACAACTGCCCGTTCTGCAGAATAATCGAATCGTGTCACAACGTGAACTCTTTTAGGGACCGTACACGATCAATAATACTGTCAATATTTAAAAATAATGACTGTTTTACTGATCCGGATATTTTGATATTCACGCATCAGTATTAACGAAGAGAAGGGATACTGTCAATATTACTGATCGTGTAACATGTCGTGTACGGCGTGCACGTCAGTACATGTTTAGCATTTGCATGCGTCTGTACAGGTTTCTAGTGAAAATGAGCGACGCCGAGTGGAAACTTCCTAAACGGTGAAGATGAGGAGGAAACTATAAATGAAATTGAAGTTACAGGGGACGAAGGTACAAATAATAAGTATCTTCGTAACTTATGAAACACTTCCAGAATTATGGAATAATCAAAGCCCGCACTATATGAATAAAACTAAAAGAAATGTGGCTAGGCTAGGGTTGCCCCCTCGGTCTTGCCCGGATATTTTCAATCAGGGGGGGGGTAAGCGGGATATTTAAACTCCGTAATTTTCAAAAAGTGTAAAAAGCTGACATAAGTTTGTTTGATGCAATGGTTTTTCCTGTTTTTTTATAATTCTCACTGTTTGAATGTTTTTTTAATTGCTTTTTCACAGTCATATTTGAGTGTAAATGTAACACTATATTTCGTGCATGTTGATTAACCATGACTTATTATTAGGATCCTGTAACCATTTGTCATGAAAACTACAGAGGTAGGATTTTTTTTCTTTGCAGAGGGTTCCATTGAAAAAAGGTATGCTGCACTTTCAGTAAAATATTCGAGAGAACTAAGATTTTTACCGCCACACACCTGACAGTGGTTCTCTTTTTTTTGTGCTGTGGAGAGGTTGTCCTCTTTCTTTTATCTATGAGGTTGTCGTCTGTTCGTCCCCTTTAAAATAATAGAGAACGGCTGACATCGTTGACCCGCAGGCTGGTAGATGGCGGTAAAACATATACACTCGAACCCCTCTTATTTCACCTTCGCTTAATTCACATCCTCTCTTATTTCACCACGTTTCCCCCTAGTATTTCACGAAACCGTCCCGCTTAAGTCGCCGCCTGTAAAAGTTTTAGAACTACGTTTGGAAATTGGATTCTCGCATGAATATGTACAATTTTTATTGAAAAAAATGATTGTGTAATACATTTATTGATTTAAAATAGGTTAGGTGTCTTTTAAAAATATTTAATCTTTAAAATATTCATTCAAGTGGAAAATTGAACTTTGTCACGCACGACTGGGTATACTTACATTGATTTTTCGTTCAGTTGGCTCATTTTTCGTTATAACAAGTGCTGTGGTATATCTCTAAATATTTCTTTTTGCAGCTAAAACACGAAAAAAGTTGAGGTTATGATCGCGACTTAAGAGAGGCTAAATTTCGCGACTTAAGCGAGGTAATGATGCACGGATTTGGCGACTTAAGAGGGGTACGAGTGTAAACATGTAAACCTGTGTTTACTCTACAGGAACGTAACATCAAAAGTGCGGCATTGTGTCATTTTTTATTTCCCGAAAATTTTTTTAAGTACAAATAAAGAAAATATCTGTAAATCCCTTTGGCCCGGAGAAATTTGCGTAAGGCCGGGAGAACCGGAGATCGTCTCCAAGGCCCGGAAACTCCGGGCGAGGCCCGGAGAGGTGGCAACCCTAAATGTGGCATTTGATGAATTATTATTTATTTATCGTAAATTAAAACCCGAAGCCACAAGTGCAGATGTCCGCAAAAAAATTAATACACTCAGGTCGAACTATAGAAAAGAATTAAAAAAAAGTTATTTCGTCTAAAAGGTCCGGAGATGGCACTGAGGACGTGTATCAGCCAAAGCCATGGGTGTTTATGCTTTAAGGTTTTTGCATAACTGTGAGCAACCCATCATTGCAAATATTCAATTAAAATCCAATTTCAAAATTCCACAAGACGCTTAACACGACGTTTCATTGTCATTGCTAAAATTATAGCTAAGCAGGCTTTCTTTCTCGCGTCCATTTTTAGATATACCTGTATGTATATGTATAAATCACTGTAGACTCATGGTGGGTTCATGCAGATATTTTTAGTAATAAGAATAAGAATAGTAATAAGAATAAAAATTAAACCTTCGTTTTATAATGACTTAGTTCATGCAGTAAATCCTTATTTTTAAAATTATTACTAAAAATTATATTTACTGCATGAACTGGGTCATTATAAAACGAAGGTTTAACTTTTATTCTTATTACTATTCTTATTCTTATTAGAAATGTCTGCATGAACCCACCATCAGTTGCCTGTTAGATTGGTACTGAGGCAAAATATTGACAGTAATACTGTTCATGTAAGGTTTAAAATAAGTGACTTGAATATTGATGAGATACTGACATTATTTATTGAAGTGCAATACTGACAGTATTACTGATCGTGTACGACCCCTTTTTGAATACACATGTATGTGTCACTGGCGACCGATTCGGTTTTTTTCCCGAATGCCGGCATACGGCTGCCAGTGGCGTCAATCAAATGCAAGTGTGAACGAATCGGCAATTTTTCCGTATACGGGAACGACCGTATCGTGTGAATATACAGATTTAAAAACAATGCGCCACTATGGGATTCGATACATTTACCGATTCGATAAAGTTATCGAAACCGTGTCGTGTGAACGGGCTGTAACTCTGTGAATATTTTAAATAAATTTTTGAAAATCTGGAAATTTATATTTGTTTAAGGCGAGCTCTTTTTAGCATATAAAAGATGAGCGGTACTACTTCCGGTATTCCCGGAAGTGACCTCATTGTCATTTTTTTAAATGGCACCCCGTATATTTTTTTCGATATATCCACTAAGTGTAAAATTTCCTTTCCGATGATGTATCACAAGTCGATATTTCACCCTCAACAAACCCCTAAAAATTTAATTCTTCCTGGGGTAAGACATATTGCAATTATATTATCGAATATGCCGTGGAAGTAAATAAATGGATTGTAATAATATTAACAAACAATACAAAAATATAAAAACCACCAGCCTATAAATATTGTTCAAATTGACGATCACCTTGCTCACTACACACTTAGCATCTCCTTCTTACTGCATTCGCCACATTCAGAATAATATTATCGGGTATTTGCCGACAAGGATTGATAATTAAAATTTCCACATTTTCCGGTCGTGATAAATAAACAATATCTTGAAAATAACCCCATAACCAAAAGTCCAGTGGGGCAAGGTCTGGCGAACGTGCGAGCCATCGAATTGGTCCAGATGTTCCTATCCACTTTCAGCCAAATTTGTCATTTAAATAATTAATATTTAATCTGGCATTATGGGCAGGAGCCCCATCTTGTTGAAAATAGATTGTGTTAAACGTTGCAAGGGGTAATTCATCAAGAAAATTTTCAATTTCGTTGGTCAACAGTTGATAGTACTTTTCACGATTTAGCACGCCATCTATGAAAATGGTCCAATCAACATATCCCCCAAAACACCCCACCACACGTTTACACTAAATCTTATTTGAACATTACGTTCAACAATAATTCGAAGATTTTCCTAGCCCCAATATCGATGAATATTCCTATTAAAAATGCCACTGCTGCTAAAAGTACATTCATCTTTCCAAATAATTTTTCTCGGAAAAAGTGGATCCACCATATCTGTGGATCGTCATTATCTTTCACTTGTTGCGGTATGTATGGCTTGTATTTATGCTTTTTAAGTATATCATTGGATTTGCTTGCACAGTAAGAAGAACATTTAATTCCACCTCTTCTTGAAACTGACGTACTGTCTTAGGTGGTTTTTAGCACCATAGGCTCTCAAATTGTTTTCAAGTCTTGCTAATTTGTCAAGTGTTGTGGAATTTCTCTATTCGGAAACCTTTCTCTATAAAGCCGCACCGCTTGCCTACTGCTTTTATTTTGCATTCGAAATACACTTGTAACATATCAGTTAGATGATTATAATTCATTTTTGGCTTTGTGAATTCTGATAAACACTAATCAAGATGCGACAACCAACAAGACTATCAGAGAAACTGTAAAAATTATATTAAATGTCATTTTGTTGACAACTGTGTTTGTTTTTGTGTTTCATGGCACATTCGATAATTTATCTGACCCCAGGAAGAATTAAATTTTTAGGGGTTTGTTGATGGGGAAATATCGACTTGTGATACATCTTCGGAAAAGAAATTTTACACTTAGTGGAAATATCGAAAAAAAATATACAGGTGTCATTTAAAAAAATGACAATGAGGCCACTTTCCGGGACTTCCGGAAGTAGTACCGCCATGTTTTATATGCTAAAAAGAGCACCCCTTAAACAATTATAAATTTCCAGATTTTCAAAAATTTATTTAAAATATTCACGGCTTTGGCCGTTTTTTATGAGACAGTCTGTATATGTATATGTACAGGGTGTCCTAAATTTGGTGTACCGGGACTATATCTAGAGAATGAAAAAAGTTAGGCCAGTCGATTACATCATACAACTCGTATGCAATTGAGGGTATTTTCAAACTATTTTACCCTGTATATTTTTAAATATAAAATATACGGAAAAAACTTTTTTTAATAAAAAAATTTCAGAAAAAATAGCACAAAAAAAGTATATGTTCCTGGGAAAAAATTTCTGAGTGAAAAGTCAGTTCCGCCATTTTCTAGATTTAGAAAAAAAAAAACAATTTTCTAGCGTACAATGCACCTTACTGCACCCCAAATCAAACCACGTAAACAGTTTTGTGATAACTTTTTTCATTCTCTAGATATAGTCCCGAGACATCAACTTTGGGACACCATGTTGGTAAACTGAAAAAAAGCAGTCTCATGTCTGATAGAACATAAAGTTTAATACCTAACGGTTTTTCCAATGTAACTACCAATCTTATCCATAATTATTGAATACACATCAATTTTATAGATATTTTTCAATAAAAAACCTATTGCGTAACCGAAAACCACACAAAACATAGCTTTTTCTCGCGATTTTTCAGTTAACACAAACAGTAAAAATGAACGGTCTTAATAAAGGAATAAATATTTTATGCATATTTTAATATTTGATAAAAAAAGTTAATAGTAATAACCAATATTAACACAAAGAACTGTTAACTAATAAACAGTAAATTGGTGATAAAAATACAATCAAAAGATAAGTTTCATAAAAATTAATAATTTAATAAAACTTAAAACACCCAAAAATTCCTGGTACAAAAAAAAAAATGTAAAACAAATGAAAATTCTACTACTCTTGAAAACTGGTACATGGATAGAAAATAAAATAAAGAAACAACTTTTCCCATTGTCCCATTGCCCATAATTTTAAAAAATAACGCCGTATGTTTTTTTTAAGAAAAATGTGGTTTGGTCATTTGGCATCATTTTTTACACAAAAACTAAAAAAATTCGAATTGTCCTTAACTAATTGGTTACACTGTATCGGATTGATGACACTGTATAATATAGGGTGGGCCATTTTAATCTCCTCACCGGAATTTCTCAGAACCTAAGCTAGATACGAAAAAAAAAACGTGTAGACAAAAATTGGAGGGGGCAGAGGGGGCCACGCACGGATGCCAATGACTTTGACCTTGAACCTGATTTTCAAGGTTATTTCAAGGTCAAAGTGTTTTTTTTTTTAAATGGGATCACCTACTTTTGAACCCGGATTTGAAAATAGCGGGAAATTTTACGTCCAAAATAGTACTTGTCAACAAGATCATGGCAAGGTCGAATGAAAGTCAAATTTGCGAAAATTGTTTAACGAGGGCTATCATCACCTTGACAGAAACATCATTTTCGACGAATTTCTCTTGCTTTTTTTCAAATCAGAGGTCAAATGTAGGGTTTCACGCTTGATAAATCATGTTGACCTTGATATAACCTTCAAAACTGGGTTTAACGTCAAGGTCATTGGTATCAGGAAGTGACCTTATTCGACCTTGACAATTTTAATCAGAAAAAATTTTACTGTTTCCAATCTCTATTCCGAGCTAGCCCTCGTTATTTAACAATTCAAATTCGAAAATTTGACCTTCATTCGACCTTGTCATGACCTTGTTGACAAGTACCATTTTGGACGTAGAATTTCCCGTTCTTTTCAAATCCGGGGTCAAAAGTAGGTGTTCCCATTTAAAAAAAACACTTTGACCTTGAAATAACCTTGAAAATTAGGTTCAAGGTCAAAGTCATTGGCACCAATGCGTGCCCCCCTCTGCCCCCTCCAACTTTTGTCTACACGTTTTTTTCGTATCTCGCTTTGGTTCCGAGAAATTCTGGTGGGGAGATTAAAATGGCCGACCCTGTATAATAGAATAAAATTATTCTATTACAAATACGACATTTAACCGGCAAAAATAAAATATTTTACGTATGTATGTATCCTTTGTGAAACCAAATAATAAAAATAAGTAAATATGTACTAGTAAAAACCACTGTTCCATGTATTGCCATTGCCAACTAGTATCAAGACAAAAAAAATATGCACAAAAGGAATTGTTTTGGAAGTACAATTTTTAATTAAAATGTATTATTTACTATTACAGATCATTAATTTTTAGCAATATGCGAACTTTAGCAAATATTGTTGTGTAGCAAATATTGTTGTGTCTGTCGATTCAATTTCTTCTTTTCATTATACAGCGTGTTTCACTTTTAATACCCCTCACCATCTACACACAGGGCGTCTACTTTTATGTATGTACAGGTATGTATGTATGTATAAATCCATAAAATCCTCATTTTTGAAAATAATCGATTATGCTTTTTTTATTTAAAGGCATCGAAAGCTGCTTCTTTTGACCCTACCGCCATTCTTAAGATTCATGGCCTGCTACGATTTTTTAAATTTAAAATCTGAATCCAAGGCCTTAATCAGCGTTAATACCGCCAATATGCGCAATTTGAACAAAAAAATATACACTCAACATCCACATATCCGAACTTTTCCGTTCCGCAAACTTCCAAAAAAAATGTCAGGTGCAAAGGAGAGAGTGATGCAGGTAATTATTTTGTAATTCAAAGTTAAGGTTTTTTTTATTGAACATTTTGTTGACGTAATCTATAATAATTTAAAACTGAAATGAAAAATGATGAGAAAATATGTATTTTTAAGAAAACCGTGATACAAAACAAACATTACTGTACTGTTTATTTGCAGAGAAAAGAGCCTGCTAAGAGGCCAACCTTGGAGCAAAAGCTGGATCTGATAAATCACGCAAAAAATGGTGTTAAAAATGTTGATCTATGTAAGATGTACAATATTTGTAAATTGTCAGTGGCAGAAATTCTTGGGAAAAAAATAAATTTACTTGTCGGAAGTTGAAAAGAGACGAAAATTGAGTGGACGGATTGACACAAAAAAGTGCACCGGTACTTATGATACGCCATTTGAAATAAGTGTTTTCCACTGGTTTGTACAAAGAAGAACTCTTGTCTCAGGTGTGCTGCTGAGGGAGGGCGATTTCCTCTTTTGCTGAATTCTGGACAATCGAAATGTTTGATAACAATCGCATTATTGTGTTTACATTTTTGTTTCTCATTTCAAATTTCGCGGTTTTTTGTCGTCAACCAATCAACGACAAGTTCGGTTGTGTGAAAGTACAAGTTCGGAAATATCGTGAGAAAAAGTTCGGAAATATAGTGAGTTCGGAAATTTGGAGTTCGGATATGTGGATGTTGAGTGTACACTTGAACCCCTCTTATTTCACCTTCGCTTAATTCACATCCTCTGTTATTTCACCACGTTTCCCCTATTAGGTCGCGAAACCGTCCCGGTTAAGTCGCCGCCTGTAAAAGTTTTAGACCTACGTTTGGAAATTGGATTCTCGCATGATTATGTACAATTTTTATTGAAAAAAAATGATTGTGTATTACATTTATTGATTTAAAATAGGTTAGGTGTCTTTTAAAAATATTTAATCTTTAAAATATTCATTCAAGTGGAAAATTGAACTTTGTCACGCACGACTGGGTGTACTTACATTGATTTTTCTTTCAGTTGGCTCATTTTTCGTTATAAGAAGTGCTGTGCTATATCTCTAAATATTTCTTTTTGCAGTTAAAACACAAAAAAGTTGAGGTTATGATCGCGACTTAAGAGAGGCAAAATTTCGCGACATAAGCGAGGTTAGGATGCACGGATTTGGCGACTTAAGAGGGGTTAGAGTGTACAAGGTTTTTCATGCTATACGAGCCAAATATCGAGTTTAAGAGCCGCTAAACGAGTCAAGTGTGCCATGGAATTTCATATGTCAAATAGGTGAATGTGATCTAAAATCACTTAAACTTAATTTTGACAAGTAGACAGAAAATAGTGTTTTGTCTACTACAGTTTTTTTTTTCTTGTAGGTGCATATTATTATTAATAAACACCTACACATACACTACTCACAAAAAAATAAGGGGCAAAAAAAAATCTAAATTTTTCCCCGATTTTTGACAGGCTGTATCTAAGTGAAAATTGGTCGTATCGCGAATTTAAGAAAAGCTTTTTCAAGCTCCAAGACTCTAGTTTTCGTATCTGTAGTCCAACATTTTGTAGAAGCCACGGTTTTAACGCAATTGGAAGAAATAGCGCAATTTTTTTTTTTCGAATTTTTAGCCTTCTTTTTCTCGCTCCACGGGCTCGGAAAATGTTTTTTTCGGTTAAGCGACCATATGGACCAGATAGCCTGTTTATTCAGCTTCAATTTCCTTTTTTTAATTGTTTGCTACGTCCATTTGTCGCGGAGATATCCGAAATTGAATGAAAAAGGGCCCTTTTGTCTTCAGCCATCGATATCTCAGCAACCAATGAGCGTACAGGAAATTGAAGGGCAGTTTCGGAAACTGGAATAAACCTATAAAATCCTGTCGACATTTAAGAAAAAAAATTTTTCACACTCAATATCGACTTAAAAAAAAGTTGAAAAAAATGACATTTTGCCTTGTTTTGGTAAAAGGAGGCTAGGACTTTTAGGAATTTTTACACCTCAATTGGGGGTACACCGCAATAGCCCTGTAAATCTGCAGATCAATCCATCGAACGGTTTTTCCGGGCCGATTATTCAAAGTTTTGAAAAAAAATAAAGGAGCAAGATATTTAATTCTTAAACCTCACATCTGCACCTTCTCACCTTCTCAATTCTGCACCGGTCACTTGGTAAAGAAAAAAAAATCAGAGCCCGTGGAGCTAGAAAAAGACTAAAAATTTGGAAAACAATTTTTTCGTGTTATTTCTTCGGAATGCGTTAAAACCGTGGCTTCTAAAAAATTTCCCGTCAAAAAAATCGGGAAAAAATTTAGATTTTTTTTGCTCCCTTAATTTTTGTGAGTAGTTTAGTAGACGAAAAATATTTTTTTGACTACGGCAATTACTTCAAAATTAAGTTTAAGTGATAGTCAAGATAACATTCAACTGTCTTGACATAATTCCATGGCACACTTTATTCGTCTAGCAGCTCTCAAACTCGATATTTTACTCAACTTTGATTTGGTCTAAAAACACCTTATACATATGTTTTTGGTTGAAATTTCGCATATGGGGGTTTTGAGGAGTCCTGATTAAAAATTGCCAAATACTTGTATTGAATTTTGGGGGTATAAAAAAAATCGTAGTAGGTCATGGAGATGAATCTAAACGACGGTAGGTTCAGAAGAATCAGTTTTCCATGCTCTTTTGAAAATAAAGTTTAATCGACTATCTTGAAAAGTGCGGGTTTTATGGATTTGTACATAAATAAAAGCAGACACCCTGTATAACTCAAGACATGCTTTATTATAAAATACATATTTGATCCCAATATGGTTTTTGGAATCAAATTGGGATAAGATGTATTTTTGTGAAAACTGTCACACTGAGCTTTTGTTTATTTAATTCTAACTTTGTGATTACAAATAGTGAAAAAATGTGCAATTGCTTTGCAATATGAATCAATGTAACCACTAAAATGAATTTTAAATACCAAGTGTGCTATATCACTGTACATGGAGTGAAATGGGGAGTAAATTTAAGTGTTTAGTTACAAGGCTATTTGAAAAAAATGCTTGGGGTGGCTTGCTAAGGGTTATAAGGCATAACACGGATTTTGAACCGTGATCAATTCTTCGTGCCAATTGCAGTTTTTCTTTTTGTTCGCGTTCATATCTTCGCAAATAACAGAGATATGTATCTATGTTAACCAGCAGCGGTCGGTGGAATTTCACGTAATTGTATTCCATATTTTCATAAGACGACATGGGGCCCACACTATATTTTAGGGGGGTGATTAATAAACCTAAGTAGCAGGCTATAATGGCAAAATAATTTCAAATGAAATTTTTTTCAAAAAAAATTGTGCCTCCCCAGAAGATATTAGAAACGGCTTGCAAAATATTTCCGAAATATTTTTTCACAATTACCAAAGTTAATACAAAAAACTTTTTATTCTTGTGCTTTTTGCAAAATTTTCATTTTACTTAAAGATAAAAACTTGTAAAATCTCAGACTAAATGTTGGGAAGAAATAAAATTTCAAATTGCCATAACTTTTACAATCTCAAAATTTCGAGAAAAATCACAAGACTAAAAAGACACTGTATTTCTTCGGTGATTATGAAACAAAAAATATTTTGCAAATATATTGCAAGCCATTTCCAAGAGGAGGCAATCACACATCACAATATTGCATGTTACATTTGAAGATATTTATTATAATTACAATTTTATATATTATAACCTTCTACTTAGGTCTAGTAACCACCCCTAAAATATGGTGTGGGTCCCATGCCTCCTTACAAAAATATAAGCATGTCAAATTCCACCGGTCGCCACTGCTGTTAGCGTCATTCTGGGACACCCGATATTTCAAATTTCTTCTTAGTTATATAAGTGTCGCTTTTGGAATAAAGTCCTAAGAGTAGCTACTCAGTCTTATATTTCCTCAAGTCGAACAATTTGCCTATTAATACCGAAAGAGAATATTTTAAACACAATAATTCAGTGATCTTTGTTTTTATTATTGTGATATTATCATTGCTATTATTTCTGACAGAAAAACATGTTGTTCTAAGAGAAAAACTGATAATTAAGAAGGCATTTGTAAAGTCCCCACAAGGTCAACTGGTACTCATCTATTTTGGCATTTTAAGTAACAAAAGCTTATAAACCTTTGCAACTTCTACAATGGTACTAAACCTGTGTTAAAATGTATGTAGCTCCGTCACAATGGAAAACTGGACCATTGTTTATTGGACATTTTCTACATCAAATAATGTCAGGAATATAACCTCTCATCAAGTTGTTATAAAATGTAGACAGGGGTTTTAAGGCATGCTAAATCATAATATTCACCAATTTTCATTCGAAAAGAATGCGTAATATGACTTCTGAAAAAATGGCCCCCATTTTTAAAACAAAACCGGACGCCACTGACAAAATTTACTTTCGTTCTGATTAAAATATTCCTTTTAAATGTTTTCATTATCTACAGAGCTTGTCTGAGTAATAGATTGGGCATTAAAAGTGAAACACACTGTATATTATGTACAAAAACTGCTTTACAAATTCCTTATCAAAATTGGCATAAACAACCTTCAACACGTTTTAGGTACGAAGACCAAATATTGACGAAGCAAAACTATTTAATGTATGATATTAAACTAACCCTGATGTAAATCAAATACAGGGTGAGTTTTTAGTGCGTATTTGGTCTATGAAATCGTTATTTCACAGGATATGCTAAAATGGAACGTGTGAGAGGTTGTTTGAACTCTTTTTTGCCATCTTTTTAAAATATCGCCAAATCTACAGGGTGTTCAGGTACGTCTGGGCGTCGACTAACTTTTATTTTAAATGGAACACCCTATATATTTCTACGAATTTGAAAGGCCACATAATTTTGAATCAAAATATGTACCTAAACCCAGCCATTTTGGAGATGTTTTACGTTTTTTATAAAAATTGAGGGATATTAGGTCTGGAAATACTGTCCAAACTTTTTTTGGGTAGTAAGTAGGCTCTCATTTTATTTTCGATTTGAAATTGTCAAAATGTAACACAATAAATTGAACACTTGCTATAGCCTTTTCAAATTTATTTTAATTACAGAGTATGAAGCACTTTATGTTCTTACACCTTGCCAAGAATAAAATGAGAACCTATTACCCAAAAAAAGTTATACGACAATTTTTCCAGACCCTAATATTTTTAAAAACAAAACATCAAATATTCCCCGAAACAGCTGGGTCTACTTGTAGGTTACGGTACACGTACTAGACTCAAAATTATGCGCTCCTTCCAAATTTATAAAAATATATAGGATGTTCCATTTAACATAAGGAAGTTAGTCGATACCTAAAAGTATATAACACCCTGTAGATTCACCATTTAAAAAAGACGGCAAAAAAACCGGGCAAAAAAGCTTGCAAACAACAGCACACATTCCATTTTTTCATTTTTTTTTTTGATACAACCAGACCAAATATGCACTAAAAACTCGCCCTGTATATCGTTAAAAAACCTCCAGATATATTGAAATATTTGTCAATGTCACTAGTCGATGTTTTTATTACAAACAACCTTCAATGCTGTTGGAAATATACCATGTTAATAATAATAAATAAAATAACATACCATAATAAACATTTTGCACTACAGTTAATAAACACCTCCCAAATAGAACTATAGTATAAAAATTTTAAATGGCACTGTTAAGGAGCGAACTAAATAAAAAGAAAAGCCAAAGAAGCAGTTGCATATAAATCCACTACTAAAATAAATTGATCTCAAAGAAAAACTCACCTTGGACCTGCTGTAATAGCCGGAATAGACGAAGTGGCTTCCATAGTGTCTGTTCCTCGAGGACCCTGCGGTAATGCGTGGTATCTCGGAACGACATCTGGTCTTGGACTCCCACTCGCTGTTAAACTCTTCTTTCTCATCTTCATCGATGTTGATTAAATCCTCCCTCTCCTCCCTGTCTCCAGTGTGCAAATTCTGTTCTTTCTCGATAATGTGTGCCCTGTCGCCGATGTGATGTCCGATAGACATCTTTTTAGTGCCGGTCACGGTGTCCGTAACAGTTTTCTGGGTCTCCTTGATGCCGCCAGGTGCGACTCTGGTGCTGGACGTGGCTTTGTAAACCTGGGGGCGACCGTCGGGTCCCGACGACATGCTAATAACTGTGCTAGAGCTACTGTAGTTCGCGGCGTTTGCCATAGAGTCCAAAGAGCCGCTCAGCAATCTGTTAAAGTTCGGCATGATGGCCATCGAGAAAGGAGATATTAACGAGTTTTGACGATGCGTGAGGGCACGGTCCCCGAAGTCCCCGAAGCCTCCCATGTGACCCCCCATCATCCCGAAAGGGTCGGAGAACAGGGAATTCATCATGTTGCTCATCTGTCTCATGTGCCTCATGTGAGACCTGAAAATTTAAAATACTTGCTCTTTCTGGAAAAAAACAGCATGGCCGACTGTTTTCGTTTATTGTTTAGAAAGTAAAGGCGATTCTGGAGGAAAAAACGAGTTCCGCTTACCCAAATATTGGATCGTCCTCCATGTCGCCCATTAACGAACCGAAAACTGACATATTTTCTGTTGTTAACGTTGCAGAAACTCGGAAAAATTGAAAAACCAGTAATGCGAATTCGTGAAACGACTATTCTACCTCTCCCTTGTTTTAAAACTGCCTGAGGCCCGAGATAGATGTCCCTGCATAAATGTCAATAACACTGAAGTGGCTAAAGTTCCGACAAAATGTTTCTTTCTTGAAGTTCTTAAGTTGGTAATACAATTTGAATGGCAGCGTTCAACAGCCGTCAACAGTTGAATTGTAATTTTCCAATAGATTTCTGTTTTCGCAGTGCACATTTACAATTCAATAAAGAGAACGTATGTAGTTAATATTTTCATTCATTGAAAATGGAGTACAAATAGTGTTATTAAGAAAATTCACTAATTTTTAAGTATGGGCGTTGTATGTAAAAGCAGTATGGCATCCTAATAAGTAATACTTTTTGAAGGAAACAACTATTACTTAGAATTATGTAATAAGAAGTATGTAATGCCTAATAAGTAAAAAAAACCTCCCCATAAAAAAAACCAAAAAAAAAAAAAAAATCCCTATTTTTATTTTTGATGAGGTATAAACGAAGCAGATTAACATTTAGGTTTTTATTATTTTTTTTATTATTATTAAAAAATTTCTGCATGAACCCACCATTAGTTGCAAAACATAAACATCATGATTTGTTTAGAGGAACATATCGAGTCATCGTAACATAATCCTTAAATTCTATTCGCAAAGCCCGTTTGTGATTGTTTCCAACCGTCAGAAGTAGTTGTCCATCCGAGCTCTATAGTACCTAGATGAAGCTAATTATTATATTATTTTATGGATTTTTATTATTTATTTTATATAAAATTTATTTGAATAGATTTGGAATTTCTTGACCGTTGATTAATTAACTTGATAAACTTGTGTTATAGACAAGTTTGTTTTTTTCTAACGTTTCGGCTTTATTCAGCCATCAGAGCTACACTTACAAGAACAACAATTTTTTTAACTTACAAATTTATATAAATTTATACTAGTAACTTACAATATGTTTTCTATTTTCTCGTTGAGTAGTGTCTATTGTAGATGTTTTAGTTCAACTAAGGTCTGAAAGTACTACAGTTTCTGATTTGGTTGTTTATATTTTACAAAGTGGTGTAATTTATGATGTGAGAATCTGTTGTGTGTTTACATAAATATGGGTGTATGGTGTGAGTTATATATCAAGTTGAGTAGGTGCTTATGTAGGTATAAGGGAAGATGTAAAAATTTAGTTTTTTTTTTATAATTATTATAATTAATAGATTAATATTTGTATAATTATTGAGCTCTTTATTTTATTAGGTTAAAATACGTATCACTTAAATTCTCTATATCTGTGCGGCTATTTATTGAGTTTGTGTACTTTTTAATTTCAAGCATTTCTTTGTTTTTATATTTTTCTTCTTGTAATTGTAGCTCTGATGATGGCTGAAAAAGGCCGAAACGTTAGGAAAAAAAAAACAAAAAAACTTGTTTTTATAAACTGACCGAAAATCCCACAAGTTTATCAAGTTTATAAAATTTATGAAAATCCATAGTAGCATTCACATCGATTATAAATCATAATTTACATCAATTCTTACTAATAGTTTCATTATAGCGGGTTTACACATGCTTGGATTTAGTGGCGCCAGTGGTCGCTGGCGCGCCAGTAAAATAAAATTTCAAATGTAAACCTTTATTGTCGTGCATTTTTTGTCAGTGCACGCATGGACGAAACAAGTTAGAGCGTTCTAACTTTTTATATGCCAGTAGTGATTCATGCGCCACTGCAAATAATATTTGCAAATGTAAATCAGTTCACGCACGCCAGTAAATATTACGTACTTGGGATCTATACTGTGTGGTATCAGTTTAGCAGACCACATTTGTGTTTATTTTAGTAATTAGATTTCTTTACAATGAGTAAAAAGTGGAGTTCGGAAAATATTATTCAGTTCTTAGAATATTATGAACAATGCCCTTGCTTGTGGGATGTACATTCCAATTCATATAAAGATAAGAATTTAAGAGAAGATGCATATGAAAACATCGCAATAAATGTACATATCGACGGTTTCAGTTCTTCTGATGTAAAATCTAAAATACGTTCCTAAGAAATGCATATACAATGATATCGTTAACCAACAAATTTGCTACCATTCGACAGCTTCTACGAAGTATTTCACTTGACATTTTTAGTTGATAAACAATATAAAGGAGTTCTTTATACAGTCACTCTAACATCTTGCACTCAGCGAATGAGACTGGCGAGATAAAATTTCATTAATGTGTAAACCTTCACGGGCATGCATGGTAAACTGACGTTATTAGGTAACTGGCACCATCACATCATTGCACGCGTAAACCCGCTATTAGTTTACAAACATGTGCAACTGCAGACAACATGATAAAATTGATAGAGATTGATCGATAGAGATAGAGTTTGACCGTTGATTTCGAACAAACCCACTAGATATCGCTAAAATACACGTGAATGATTTTTAAAATTTTAACATGTAAACGTGTACACATACAAATTTTAATATATCATGTAGAAATTGATGTAAATTATGATCGTCTAGTTATGGCACCTATGCCACAGTTATGGTTACTGTTAATTTTTGTAAAAACAAGTGGGGTTAATCTAGCTCGTATTTGACCAAAATAAATCATACACTGTATACTATTTCAAGCCCATTGGTTTGGAAGTCAGAACTTATTTTAGTCTATATTTTATAGATCGAAAAGTCTTGTTGTGCCTAAAGTTTCAATTCAGTTCGCTAACTGAATAAAAGATGGCCCCGTAGGTCACGAAATGATGACGTTTACAATCACAGCTGCAGGCTGCAGTTTTCTGACGTTTTGTTACACGTACTGTCAATTACGAATTTTAGTTTTTCTTGATGTTATCAGTTCGTTTCAGTTAAATTAGTTACCACTACCTTAATTGATATTTATCACAAGAACCAGATGAACAAAAAAATAATGTACATTGTGATAGATATTAAGTAAAAAAAATTGTTGACGTGTTCAGTCGGTCTAGAAGTGTCAAATATACGAAACTCAGAGCCACGTTGGAAGTGAAATACTGGAAGTAATGAAAATATGTCGGTAGATTAATAGATTCTTCATATTTCTGAATATTAAGGTGAAGTGATTGAATTTATTATATCCTTTATTCAAATTAAATTACATAATGTTTGTGACTACATGTACATATAAAACATGGCAGATGTTCATTTTATGAATTTTTCAGGAATCCATTAAATAACTATCCAAAATGAAAGTTAAAGATATAGAACGGACCGCCAATGTGGCGTGGTCTCCAAAAACCCAGCACCCGATATACCTTGCAGCTGGTACTGCAGCCCAGCAATTAGATGCTTCGTTCAACACAAATGCAGCGATAGAGATGTACTCGTTGAATTTAACGGAGCCTGGACCCGACATGAAATTGATATCTTCCCAGCCGAGCGACCATAGGTTCCACAAAATAATATGGGGCTCCTACGGAGGAGATCAGTCTAGTGGGACCATTATAGGAGGGTGCGATGGGGGGACTAATCCAGATATACAGTGCCTCGAAACTGTTAAAAGGGGAAGACGCCATTATTGGGCAACAAGAGAAACATACAGGGCCAGTACACGCTCTAGATTTCAATAGCTTCCAGACGAATCTGTTTGCGACCGGTGCTGGCAATTCAGAAATTTTTTTATGGGATTTGAATAACACAAATGCACCAATGTCGCCAGGTAGGTAGCTAGTTTATAATTTGAGCGTGACCTAATTGGAACAGGGTATCACCAAAGATCAAACGAATTAAAGGGGGTGTGAATCAAAATTTAAAGTTTTAGTGTGAATAAATCTAAGAATAAAAATTCAAACCTCTTTGCTCTACGATGAACCATTCGTGAAAAGAGGCGGTGTTGTCAAACGTAATTCGTATACCTACAAGCTCAAAATATTCATTGCTATATAAAGGAGTCTTAAACAGTTTATACATACTATAATTATACATGTTTGATACCATGTACAGTTAACTTCTGTTCATATTTATATAGCATAATAATAAAGAGACATTCAAAACAGAATGTATTAGCGCTTGAACAGCGATAATCTGGGGGCTAGGTTAGTGCTTGCACGGTTACATGCGCCCAACGACTATCATACAGTGAGGTCCATAGAAACAGATAAATTCATTATCTATGTAATTTACAATTTATGAGTAAAATCCTGAAACACGCCAATTTTTAATTCTAGAATGACATTTTTTGAGCATAATTTTATAGCTCCCCCTCCAACCCCCTTGGAGTGACAGCTACCCCTTTTAAATTTTTAAATGACACGAGGGATTGAAAAATATTACATTTTTAATGTTACTAAGTAAAGAAAAGAACATGACACAGAACATAAGAACAGCTTAAATCAAATGTTCAAACTGGGGCGCCCCTTGCTTCTTGACAATAATGGAGGCGTTGCTGAAATTCTTCTAAAACATTTTGTAATGTTTCCAGAGTGATTTGATTAATTTCTTGCCTTATTCTGTCTTTTAAATCTTCTACGTTGTTTGGTCTGTTGAAGTAGACTTTCGAGTTTAAGTAACCCCATAAAAAAATAGTCAAGCAGGGTCAAATCGGGAGAACGAGCAGGCCACTCAATTTCACCGCATTTTACCAATCCATCTATTGGAAAAAACTTGATTCAGATAGACTCTTACTTCCAATGAAAAATGTGGTGTAGCTCCGTCCTTCTGGAAACTAAATATTTCTATCAATTTCATCGGGGTTGTCATCATCTGGTAAAAGCATTCTTAACTCTGGAACTAATAAATTTTGCAAGAAATCCAAGTAACGTGCGCCAGTTAATGTGCCATCAAAGAAATATGGTCCGATAATTTGAGAATTGGGGGAAAAGGGGGGGGGAACGTGCGCAGCGGGGTATAATTCCAGCCCAAACGTTCACCGTCTCAGGATATTGAGTATTGGCCTCCATCATCCAATGTGAATTTTCTGTACTCCAGTATATACAGTTCTGTTTGTTGACTGTTCCATTTAAGACGAATGTTGCTCCATCAGAAAAAAGAATGTTTTTTATAAATAAAGGATTATCTTGGCATCTATTTGTCATGAATTCGCAAAATTCCAATCGGCGATCAGGGTCATCTTCGTTAAGTTCTTGAACCAAATGAATTTTATATGGGCGGTATTTTTCGTTTTTTAGAAGACGCAATTGGACGTTTTACTGACATCATTATCGGCTGCAACTTGTCTTGTAGGTTTATGTAGATTATCTTGAATATCTAACAATATATCCAATTTCTGTTCATCGTCTAAAATGCGTTTCCTACCAGATTTAGGAATATCTGTGACATTTCCAAATTCACGAAATTTGTTTTCTATTCTACTAACCGTAGACTGGGAAATGCGGCGGTCAGGATACTTAGTATTGAATATTTCGCATACCTGCTTCTGCGTTCTTGTTTTATCACCACATCCTAATAATATCAAAATTTCAATTCTTTGGGTATCCGAAAGATTCATTGTTAAAATAATGATCAACTTGACGATCAGCGATAAATAGGAATAGAATAATAAGTTTTCACAGATGTAGCAAATAAAGAAATTTAATGTATAATTTTTTTCTGATATGTAAAAAAGAAACCCTTTTTACTTCTTTCTTTTTGTTGGGTATTTTGCGCAGCGTATCAGGGAAACCTATACATTTAAGTTGAATGTTGACACAAAATTAACTCAAAACGTCACATTTGACAGATATTTGGTACATAGGCACTTGATTGTATACATTTCATAATAATAATAATTTTGAAATTATCAAATTTAATTTTTTTGATGAAAAATATACAAAATTAAAAAAAACCTTATATTGCTGAATAGATAATTAAGAACCCTTTCAAATGAGCTATCACGTGCACCCTCGTTCCATTTAAAAATTTTGAAGGGGTAGCTGGAACTCCAAGGGGGTTGGAGGGGGAGGTATAAAATTATCCTCAAAAAATGTCATTCTAGAATTAAAAATTGACGTGTTTCAGGATTTTCCTCATAAATTGTAAATTACGTAGATAAGTAATGAATTTATCCGTGTGGACCTCACTGTATAATGTAACAGCCTTGACAAATTAAATATGGTTATAAACTTAAGATTAAGAATAGAAATACGTCTTTTTTAGCTCGGCCGACTTTGATAACTTTTTTTGGATGGCTCGTTAGTTTTTCAATAATAAGAAAAGTTGTTACTAATACGAAATTCTTACATACCGCAAAATAAAGAGGAAAATCTAAATATTTTACTGAACTTTTGATGAATAGTAAATGTTTATTTACAACACACATCTGTCGTATGTGTACATCAGACATCGGCCAGTTATTAAAAAGGATAAAGGACAAGTGAGGCGACAGATAAGAAGCAACTGCATGCACATCGAAGGTAGTGAGGGAATAAGATAGATAGATAGATAATTATTTATTTGTTCTGTATTGTCGGAGTGAATAGAACATGTCCAAAATTACATTTTGTACAGTTTAAAAAAAACAACAATATGTAGGTATAATATTACACATAAACATTTACACATACATTTAGCATACATAAAATTGTTCACATATAAAAGAATTAATACAAGACAAGTTTAATATCACAGTATTTCATTATCACAGTGTTTCTGTGTACAAAGTAGGTAACTATATAAAATCAAGATTACAAGCATAGATTGTCAGAAAGAAAATCGGTGAGGGTATAATAGGGGCTTTATCTAAAAGATATTGCTTTAGTCGTCCTTTAAATAATGGTTCTGGATGGTTTCTTAATATCTCCCTCTCTCCCTCTCAGAAGAGGACCCTCTCACCACCTATGCTAGTCGTCAGAAAGAGAAGTGTGGAATTGGTCCTTTTTTACAACCAGCCCATGTCTTATGTACACGTACGATATAAAGCCATCCAAAAAAAAGTCATCAAATCTGGTTACGAAACGAGGGAGATGAAAATAGCAGTTATGTCGAAGCTCGAAGCGAAACTTGTTGTTGTCAAACCTTTGACAAGTGGCCGTCACAATTGTAAAATAAATAATGGCTGTCACATAATGTAACAGCCTTGACAATTCAATGAGTTTGTAAATTTAAGATAAGAATAGAAATATGTATATATTTTGATGACTTTTTTTTAATGGATCGTTTATTTACAGTGTACCAACCAATATAAACAGTTCTTTATCTTTGAGGTAAATAATAGAAGCAGTAACCCACACAGAGACTTTGGACCTGGGTGTAATGATCTTTTATACTACTGCTGATTTAGTAAATAATTACCTAATAACTAATATAAATAATTAAATAAACACCTATATTGCACTTAAGTAACAACTCAGATATACTCATATAATATTGAACATTATGAAACAAATTTTATATGGATAAAATAGTTTTGAATATGCAAAGTATAATATGCGAATTATTTCATATTTTCCTTCATGCTAAACTATAAAATTTCAAAGCGAAATTTAAACTTTTTTGAAGCCTTTCAGAATAATATAAGAGCACTTATTTTACTTAAAAACTTCAAAACGCAAAAAAAATGTCAATAAATGACTTTTTCAAATCGGTAGAAGAGTTTTTACAGAATAGTAATAAATGTTGTTTCATTAAAAAAATATTATTTCAATATTCAATTGTTAATTTTGATGAGCTTAAAACATAAAACAGAAATATTACTAAAACTTTTATACAAACGGTTTTTTCCACCTTTTTTAATAAACTCTGTAAGTGTCAAAATATAAACAAAAACCCTGTACACGAAACTTCCACGGTGGTTTATAATCCCTTTTTTACCTTAGTGTATTGCATATAAAATTTTTTATTTTAAATACGTATTTTGTTCGTTTCGATGTGATATTTTAAAAATATCTTGGTACCTATGCAGGCCCAAAAACTGCCAGAAGTATCCGACATGCTAGCCTTATTGCATAGTCTCCATTCTCATCTATTACAAAAGGTAGTATGTTGAATTTTGTTTTCGAGTAAAAGTTTTTATAGAATAAAATGTCTTATTCATTTCTTAGATTTAAATTTATATTTTAACCACGTATACTCAAATATATTTTACTAAAAAATTGTCACCCATAAAACATATGGTTTACATCGGATGAAGAGATATTCATCTTTACTTGACAGTCGTTCAAAGTTAAAACCACGTTTATCCGAGGTCTAATTATGTAGGGTGAGTCAGAAACAATGGGACAAGACTAAACTGGAGATACTAGACACCAAAATATTATGACTGAACTCAACATGCCTTATACCAATGTCTCTGGTTTAAGAGATACAGCGTGTTCAAAGTTTCAATTTTATTCTGAAATTTCTCAATAATTGAGAAAGTTTTTGATAGTATAAATCTGAAAATTGGTAGTTTTATGTTTTTTGGTGTGAGACTTACGAATTTTTAATTTGACGTTGCTCCTAGAGGGCGCTAGTTTCATCGTATTATTTTGGTAAATTAAAACTTTTTTTTTATTTGCTGAGCCATGCGTAAAACAAGTCGAGAATTTGACAAATATTGACACAAGCCTACTTAGAAAAATATAGCAATATCAGCGCCTGAAAAAAAAATCAACAAAATACATCAACCTTTTAAATGCAAATAATATAAAAACCGATAGATTTAGACGACCTAAACAAGAGTTTCTTTTCTCTGTAGTATTGAGCGTTCTTTTAGATTCTCGACTTGTTTTACGCATGACTCAGCAGATAAAAGAAAAAATGTTTTAATTTACCAAAATAATACGGGGAAACTAGCGCACTCTAGGAGCAACGTCAAACTAAGTTTAAAATTCGTAATTCTCACACCAAAAAACGTAACACTACCAATTTTCAGATTTATACTATCAAAACTTTCTCAATTATTGAGAAATTTCAGAATAAAATTGAAACTTTGAACACGCTGTATCTCTTAAACCAGCGACATTGGTATAAGGCATGTTGAGCTCAATCATAATATTTTGGTGTCTAGTATCTCCAGTTTAGTTATCTTGTCCCATTCTTTCTGACTCAACCTTATTGAAGTGAAAATTGAAACAAAAGTATTTTTACAAGAAACAAGATTAATATAGATGTAATATATAAGATTATATAACTATAAAATGAGTAGTTTTACAAGAAGCATTTACTCCAAACCAAATTTATGTAACATACTACTTTTTGTAATAGATGTGAATCGAGACTGTGCAATAAAACTGGTATGCAGGATACTTCTGGCAGTTTTTGGGTCCGCATACCAAGATATTTTTAAAGATCACATGAAATCTCAAATGAAATGAAGAGAATAAAAAAAGATTGCTGTGATAATGGAGAAATTTTATCCCCTTTCAGGCACTTCAAACCTATATTCATACCTATATGCCAGCCCGTCCTGGCAAATTAGAGTGGTTTGTGTAATTTTTTTCTGAAAGAGTGCAATATTTTCTATCGAATACACTACAATAATGAATATCCACGATGATAGTAAAACATTGTTTTGTTTTATATATTTTTTTTTTAAACGTTTTTTCGGCTTTTTAGACCTACGCATAGCAAGCTTATTTTGGTCGTATAATTTTTAACTATCAATTCGCATAAATATTTTTTTGATTCTGCTATGACGGGGCTTTCAGCGTCACTGGCTCCTCGCCTGTTATAATAAACCACGTTTTTATATTCCCTGTTATTACTAAAGCCGGCAGATCCGGGCGGCGGGCCACAATCGTACGCGTCATCCTACTTACTACTTGTATGTGCAAAAACAAAATTCATGCAAACAATAAACTGTTGCAATTTATAAAGAGATGGGTTAAACGTACCCTGTTATTTACGTTGAGATGTGTGAAAACTTTGTGGGCCGCCGCGCTGTTTAGCCGGCTTTAGTTATTACTATAGATTTTAATAGTCAAATCAAATGTTTTATCTTGAAAAATCTCCGTAATCATTTTATTTTAGGAGCCAAATCTCAGCCCTTGGAGGATGTTCTCTCGGTGGCTTGGAATAAGCAAGTGCAGCACATACTGGCATCAACTTTCCCCTCGAAGTGTGTTATATGGGACTTACGGAAAAACGAACCCATCATTAAACTGACTGATACAGTGTCTAGGATTCGATGGAAAGTGGTGGCGTGGCATCCAGAAGTAGCCACCCAGCTTTGTCTGGCTTCAGGTAAATGGCCATCTTTTAGCCTTTGTACAGACACAGACAAACACACAAAATATGCAAAAAAAGAAATGCATGTTAAAAAAAGTATCTTATACTCGAGGGGTAACGACCAAATTTTTTTTTCAAACATTCCTTGTATACAGGGTGATTCAGTGGCGGCTCGTGACTTTTTTTTGGGGGAGGCGAACAAGTTTTATAAAAATTTTCGTTTCCTAAATTTTTGTAATGGTAAACATTGTTAGTAATATAACGTATTGCCAGGAGAAGGACCTCTACTTGGTCAATACAATATATTAAGTACTAGGGCGATTTTTTTTTAACTATTTTTTTTGTTTTTCAGTCCCCACTTGAAATTTTGTTGAATATGTCGAAAAAAAACAATCCCTGAAAGTTACAGCCCTTAATATTAACTTTAAGTACTTCCTCAAAGCGTGAAAAGATTTTCCATTTAAAATACACATAAATCGAATTTTTTTTTCAAATTTCTATAACTCAGCCGCATTTTATGCTATTACATTGGTCTTGGGCTCGATTTACTCAGAATAAAACACTCTACAAAAGTGTCCATTGCAGCGAAAATGTAACTTGTACTGGTGAGTTGGTACGGGTCGCTGAAGTTGATTTTTACTCAAAATTCTCGTTTTTTTGCTGTTATCTCCAAAATTATTAATTTTACCAAAAAAATGTAAATGAAAAATTTGTTGGAAATTTAATTTACTACAAAAAAGGTCCTATAGACCAAATTGCTGAGATTAATATTTCTTGAGATATTAGACTTAACTTATGAGTAGTACAAAATTTTTATGGTTTATCGAAGCAAACTAATTAGGGTGACGTGTACTGTATACTTTTTGGAAATTAATATTTAAAATAAAAAAAATAAATAGCAACAAATTAATTCTCCATTGTAATGTTTACTTAGTAATGAGTACAATTACAATGCTTTACGTGTGTTTATACCAGAGTTTAAGTGAAAAATTCTTTCTGACTTATAGAAGAAGATCACTCGCCCATAATCCAATTGTGGGACTTACGGTTTGCGACGTCGCCTCTGAAAACCCTCGAGGACCACCAAAGAGGAGTTCTCTCTGTGGCCTGGTGTGCCGACGACTCGGATCTGCTGGTGTCCTGCGGCAAGGACAGCCGCCTTATCTGTTGGAACCCCAACTCAAACCAACCTAACGGAGAGGTGCTCTCAGAATTGGCAAAAACCAACCAGTGGAGTTTCGATGTTGTGTGGTGTCCAAGGAATCCCACATTGATTGCCTCTCCCAATTTTGACGGACACGTCTCCATTTACTCCTTGATGGGAGGTAAGGCATTAAATTTATCGCTAGATTAATTTGGGAATATACAGTGCGTGCCATTAAGATGATTCCACCTACAAGTGACCATAACTTTGAAAGCGTTGTAATTGAGAAATGTGATATTGCCATTTGTTAGGAAACGTAATATTGGCCCATTATTTTTTCCAACATTATTTAGGTATTCTTAAGGGGGTGTTCTGGTCTATGAGTGCAAATACTAAGCGCTTTTTTTTAACAAGTGCCATGGAATTTACAAAAAAAGGTACAATTGTTCTTCTCCATGTTAAAAAAAAAAAGAAAAGAGGAAAGAAAAACAGAACACAAGAAAAAGGAGGAGGTGGGGGGGGGGGGGGGGGGGGAGGGGGTTGGCCGCGGTGGGACGGCAGCGGGGGAGGGAGGGGGGTAGGGAGGGGGGGAGAAGGGTGGGGACAGTCGGGGTGGGGGGGGGGGAAGGAAAGGGAGGGGGGGGGGAGGAGTTGGGAAAGAGGGGAGGGGAGCGGGGGGGGGGGGGGGGGGAGGAGGGGGAGGGTGGGGGGGGGGGGGGGGGGGGGTGGGGGGGGGGGCGGGGAGAGGGGGGGCGGGGGGCGGGGGGAGGGGGGGGGGCGGGGGGGGTGTAGGGGGGGGGGGGGGTTGGGGTGGGAAGAACAAGGAGTGGAGGAGCGCCCCCGAGGGGGGGGGGGGGGGGGGGGAAGAAAGGACGGGGGGGCCGAGCCCAAGGGAAGACAAGGGGGAGGGGAGGGAGAAAAAAAAAAGCGAGACGGAGGGGGGGGAAGGAGGGGGGAGAGGGGAGCCTGGTACAGAGAGAGGACGAGAGGGAAAAACCGAAGCAACCGACACCCAGAACAGAGAGGGGAAGGAGGACGAGAAGCAAAACCCACCCCCTCCACAAAAAGAGTGAAGGGGAAAAACTAGAGAGCCCCAGGGGGGGGGGGGGGGGGGAGTGGGGGGGGGGAAGGACCAAGTACCCGGGAAGAAGAAGAAGGGGAGGGAGGAGCGGGGGGCGCGGGGGGGGGAGCCCCCCCCCCAAACGGATGGGGGAGGGGGGGGGGCCCCCCGGGGGGGGGGGGGCGCGGGCCCCCACCCACCCAACCCCCACCACCCGACCCGCCCCCCCGGAGCGACCCCCACGAAGAAAAAAAAAGCATTAGGAAAAAAAGCAACACCACCCGGCCCCGCGGGGAGCGGGGTTGGGGGGAGGAGGGGTGTGGTGGTCGTGGGGGTGGGGGGGGGGGGGAAAGAAGACCGACAGAGAGGGGGGGGAGAGACCGCGGGACCCCGGGGCGGGCGAGACAAACACCGCCCGGGGGAGGGGGGAGGGGGGGGGGGGAAGGAGGAGGAGGAAGAAAGCGCGTGGGGAGGAGGGGACAAAAAAAAAGAAGAGAAAAGGAGTGAGGGGGGAGGGAAAAAAAAAAGCGGGGTGTGTATTGTTCTAGAAAGTATGTCTCCACTCCAGACCGGGGGCCTGGAAAGAAAAGGGCGGGGGGGGGGGGGGATGGCAAACCCACAACAGAAGAAAAAATTATGTTGTCACGAGAAGAAAGAGGGGGGAGAGAGAAGGAGAGAAAGAGGGGGGAGGGGGGTGGGGGGGGGAGGGGAGAAAGGGGGAAAAAGGAGAGGGAGAAGAAAAGAAAAAAAAAATAAGATAAAAAAAAAAAAAATATAAAAATATATTGTGGAAAAAAATGGAAAATAAAAAAATGGAGGGGGGGGAGGGTGGTGGGGGGGGGGGGGGGGGGGGGGAGTGTTGATATAAATTTTTGGAGGGAGAAATCTTCCCTCCCAAAAAGGGGGGCCGGTGGAAAAAAAAAAAAAAAAATTTTCCCAGGAGTTTGTGGGGGGGGGGGGGGGGGGGGGGGGGGGGGGGGAAACACCCCCACAATAGAGGCGGGGCCACGAAGGGGGGGTATATACCGCCCAAAGGGGGGAAAAAAAACTCTGAAAATAATTAGAAGTTGATATAAAGTTCCGGCAGTATCTTTGATCTTTATGCAGAACTTTAAAAAATTTCATTTTTCCAAAATCAGAATACAGGGGCCATTCTGTACATTTTTACAAGATGGCAAAATATCATTTTTTATATTACAAGTTAGAAACACAATGTCAACTTTCATACAGAATTTATTTTCAACCGATAAATTAAAACACTTGTTAATTTACTATTTGTAATCTTAAAACTATTCAATAAATTGACATTATACGTGTGACCCATTTCAAATGTATACAAGCCTGAAAAATGGTACATTGCCATTTGAAAAATGTAATACTGGCGCTTTTCGAATTTTTTTAGGAAAAAGATGACGTTTTGCTAAAGTTTTGCATTAAACATAAGTTATAAAACAATCAAAAACTTTACATCTAACTTCAGTTTACTAACAATCGTACCATTATAACTTTTTTTTTGTACATTCCAGTGGCTTACTAATGTAAAAAAAGCAAGTGCAATATTTGATTCATAGCCGTTTCATAAAATATAAATAATGTTCCCTATCTTTGCCAATTTTTAACTTTGATTTTTCTGTTTAAAAAACACATACAGATAAAGAAACCAAATTGTATGGCTGAATCGCACAACATGGTGGTTGCCATTTGAAAATAAAGAATGTTTATGACACTTTTAAGCAGAGGAAAAAAAAAAAAAAAAAAAAAAAAAAACGGTTAGGCGGAAAGTAGTGAAATATGCCACTCTTGATAGGTTCAAAGTTGAACTTCAACGATTCACCTTTGACGTTCATGTAATATTTCCAAATTCCTGACTACAAAAAATGAGCTCTTTTTTGGGGTGTACCTGACCCCTGGGCCACTGTATATATAGGAGGTAACAATAAGATTATTAACTTATGATTAAGAATAGAAATACATCTGTTTTTGCTTGACCAACTTTGATGACTTTTTTTTTGGGTGGTTCATTATTAGAGTCCGGAGAATTGCCGGCAACAAGACACCATTCTCGCAATTCGAGTTATTTGAAAAATTCATCGCAGAGATTAATCCAATTAGAAGTAAGGACATTCTTCAAAAATAATGTGAAATATTTTTGAAATAAGTCAGGACCGGTGGCTCGTTGCTGACTATTGCACCGAGCCATTATAGTTGTTCTGAGCTACCGAAGGTGTAACACTGTTTATTTGAGTTGTGGGGGTCATCAAGGGACTGTACTTGTAGCTCGGTGGACTGTCCTGGGGGGGTTTTGAGAGAATCTACTGGGCTTCGTTTCTAACAACAATTTACTTTGTTGAGGGGAGATCCACTTTACATTTAATACACATGTACTAAATGCAAGTAACAAAATGTTTTCACATAACACAATAATACAACTTTTTTTAGGCAGCCAAATGCCGCAGGTGCTACACGAACTTGAAACTAAATTGTACTGCTACTAAAATACTACTGAATACCATTATTGGCTTCACCAAACTGATACGCCAGGCAATATAGCAGAAAAGTGCTCAATTTTTAAAAAAGAATCCTGAATAAGGTTTCTCGGGGCGATAATTAGGTGAAAAATAGTAGAAATGGATTGTGCATGTTTTGGATAAAATCGGCATGTAGGAACCTTAGTAAAAAAATGATAAAAGTGTCGAAAACCGTTTTTTTTTGCGGATTAAGGGACGAAAAATGTTTTTTTTTCGTAAAACAAAAAATAGCACGTTGTAACGCTTGAAATAACGAAAAAAATTAGTTTTTGGTGATCCAAATCGGTTCAAAAGAAGCCCATTTTTTGCACAAAAATACCAGAAACTTCTTTCTGGCTTAAATTGTGGCTTTTGGTCGTGCCTGTGTGGTGAAAAATTTCATGCAAAAATAATAAGAACTTTTGCATAAATCGAAAAAAAACCTAAAAACGGTCGTAGAGTATTTTCTGGGCTTAAAATTCTCGTCATTAAATTTCCTACAAATCCATTATCGTGCTTGTGGGAGAAGTTCTTCCCAATCGGCTGAAAACGCGTTTGAAAATCAAGCGTCTCGTTGCTTTGAGCGTTCGGGGAGTGGAGTGGACGCGTGGTGGGGAAGCCTCTCTCCGCCGTTGCGCGTCTGCGGCGGAGAGACTTCCTCACGCGTGCCTTCCCCTTCGAAAGTGCTTACCCGAGCACTCAAGCAACGCGACGCTTGATTATCAAACGCGTTTTTCAGCCGATTGAATGAACCTCTCCCACAAGTCACGATAATGGATTTGTAGGGAATTTAATGGCGAGTAATTTAAGCCCAGGGAAAAGTGGTCTACGACCATTTTTCGGCTTGTCCAAGCCGTTTTTCGAAAAGACCTTTTTTTTTGGAGATTAATGCAAAAAGTTCTTATTACTTTTGCATGAAATTTTTACTGCAGATAGGCACCACCAAAAGCTACAATACGACAAAAAGCAGAAGTTTCTGCGACCATTAGAACCCTTGTAATTCGATTTCAAAAAATGGGCATTTTTCATCGGTTTTTATTTTTTTGTGCAAAAGCTTCCGAACTTGATCACCAAAAACTCATTTTTTTTCGTTATTTTCAAGCGCTACAACGTGCTATTTTTTGTTTTAGGAAAAAAAAAATTTTTCGTCCCTTAATCCGCAAAAAACCGGTTTTCGGCGCTTTTATCGATTTTTTTACTAAGGTTCCTACATACCGATTTTATCCAAAACATACACAATCAATTTCGACTATTTTTTATCTAATTATCGCGCCGAGAAACCTTATTCAGGATTCCTCGGAAAATTCTCAGAATTGTGAAGAGGGAATCCCCACCAGAAAATCAGGCATGGCACAAAAAATTAAATAGGTGTAACGACCAAATTTTTTCAAGGAGCCAAAAATTTAAGGGTTCTAAAAAAAAAAATTAAATATAATTCTCTTCCTATTCAAACTATGTGCAGGACAAGCGAGGGAGGGAAAAGGGCTGGAGGTAAACGAATTTTGGAGGGCCAAATTTTGAGAGACTCCAGTGTCCGCCTCACTTACAGTAACTTTCAGGCGTGGGACCCCTGAAGCCAAACTGGAGACATTCTGTTCCCGACTCGCCGAATTTTGAGACAGTATATTTAGCGCACGCGCTTTACTATGCATAATGGCGCTGCTTAAGCGCGAATAATTTAAATTCAAATTTGAACGAACCATTCCTCAACAACAGGGTTCATGACTACATTTCTCTATGAGCTCATGAAAGCCTTGTTGGCAAGTGACATTCCATTCCACAAACTGAGTAACCAAACACTGTCTCAATTGTCTGCAATTCCTCATCCGCAAATAACCTCATCCAACTACACAAACGCTTCAGAACACCACAATATTTGGGAAAAAATCACTACTCGTTTTAAAATCGGCACATCAAACATAAAAATTTATGAAGAATCTTTCTAATAGTAAAGCTAAACACTTTAAAAATTCCATCTCAACTGGTGCAACGGTTGAGGGCCAATTGATGCAAAACGAGGGGAGTCATCTTCCTAGAACACACTGAATTTGTTTCTTTTTTTACAAGGAAAAACACAGCAGATTCAAACTACGAACAAGATAGCCGATAGTTTTCCGGGAATGGAGGGCTACGTCCAAGCCCTTGTGCCCCAGCCCAGCACTATTTTTGTTAGTGCCGATCTAACAAAGCCTCCCAAATGGCTGAAGAGGCCCGTCGGTGCCAGTTTCGGGGTATGTATTACCTTCCTCTAGAAAAATGCTCTAAGAGAGCATTCAGATTTGGCATACTTATGTAAAATTTGGAGATGGGCATGTTTTTGTAAACCTTTTTGAAATTGAAAAAAAATAGGGCCATTTTGAGATAATTTTTTTGCAAAAAATTCAAATTTGACAGGTACTGAAAGTGGCATGACTTCGTTCGAGTTGATCATTTTTCATTGTCTTTAAATCACAAGTTAAATTTAAAAAAAAAAGTAATTGTAATAAAATATTTTCCCATATCATGCACATTTTATGAACCACACTGTATGTCTCTACTGTCATGAGTTTTTTTTTTATTTAAGTTTGGAGGCAAATTAATAACCTTCGAAAACGACAAAAGTGCCATTGCCCAAGCGTTGCAAAACTCGCAACCGGGCGAACCCCTCGTCAAAGTTCAAAGGACGGTGCAGATCAGTCAAGTTATCACAGAAGGGAACTTGTTCAGAAATCCGTGGAATTGGAACAGGCCTTGAGTACGGCAACTTCATTGGTAAGTCTAATTCCAGACGATAAAGTAGGTTATTAGTAATAGGTGTAATAACAGTATGGTTCAGGGTTGGGAAAATACTGTGTCTTTTTATTTACATTCATATTTACATTCTTATGTCACCAAATCCGCGCATCATCTCGCTTAAGTCGCGAAATTTATTCTCTCTTAAGTCACGTTTAAAAGCAGTCATAACCTCAACTTTTTCGTGTTTTTAGTTGCAAAAAGACATTTTTAGTACCACACTTGTTATAATGAAAAATGAGCCAGCTGAACGAAAAAGTCAACGTAAGTATACCCATTTGTGCGTGACAAAGTACAAATTTCCGCTTGAGTGAATATTTTAAAAGTTAATTATTTTAAAAGACACCTAACCTATTTTAAAGGTTAGATGTCTATATTTAATGTATTACACAATCATTTTTTTCAATAAAAATTGTACATATTCATGCGAAGAATCCAATTTCCAAACGTAGTTCTAAAACTTTTACAGGCGGCCACTTAAGAGGGAGAGTTTCGTGACATAATAGGGATAAACGTCGGTGACTTAAGAGAGACTCAGAGTACATCGTTTAAACGTGGTAAAAACGCATTTCAAAAGACAGGGTTTAAATAGAGGTGAGCAACTGGTAAATTACTTTTATAGTTTTACTTAAAAAGGTAAATTTTGGAAAGTAATAAACACCAAAAAGAAAATTTTCCTTTGTGGAGGAATTTTCCTATAAATTCTTCTTGGAAACTGAGATTTGTTTACAGTTATTTTTTTTTAATATGTTTACATTTGCGTATAAGGTTTGGAATGTACATAAATTTAGTTTTGTACAAATATTTTTTGTAAAATGTTTTATCATATTTTGATTTATTCAATTATATTATAAGTTCAATTATGTAAATAACATAACCTAACATTTCTTATGTGAAATATCCTTAAGGCCGCTTTTATCTAGTCTCAGTGAGGGGAAATTCAGAAAATCACAAAATTCCGAAATTTTAGACCACAAAACACAATACAAACGATGGCACAGCACGTTGAAAGTTGAGGTTATGTCAAACAGTTGGCAACATGTAAAATTGCAGATAGCCGCAATAATTATAGCTCCGGGCTCGAAATTTTTATCTGCAAGAAATTGCACAAACAAACATAAGTACATATGCGTGCAATAAAAATTGCAATCTGTAAAGCGGCGTTTAGAATTAGAAATACATAATGTTAATAACTTTTAAGTTTAAATTTTCACGTGTATTTTGTGAATGTCATGATCATTGTGCTATCTTTCAATTCTTTTATTTGAAAATTTCGGTAATTTTGAAAAGTAATTTACCCACCTCCTAGTTTAAACCCAAACAGGATTTTGAGTTGTTATGAATAAAAATGGTTTACTTATGATACGACATTTTCGATGGCAAATATTTATTGTTTTACTTCGAAATTCACCACAAAAGTGCAAGAAGCCAAACCACAAACTAGTTCTTTGTGATGTGACAGGAAATATTGAAGATTGTTAAACACATTTTAAGTAATTTAAGTTCCAATAGATACACCGAGATTTAGAATAGATTAGATGGAATGCGCATATTGTCACATTGGCACACCTAATGTCAATCGGCCATATTGGTGTAACCGTGAACGAGGCAAAGTGTTTCTTTGATTTTATTTGGTTTCGAATGTTAAAATTAGCGCTTGATTGTAATGGTTATCTGTCTTTTTAAGGCTAAACACTATTATATAATAATACTAAATGTATAATGGCACAACAGCCGAGCAAACAAGGAAAATATCCCTGGAACGACATTTCACAGGCAATTTGACATTTAACAATTTTAGACTTTTATTTAGTTTTTGAACACAGATGCACTCTTGAGGCTATGGTCTGTGTAATGAAATGTTTCCAGGCCAATTTCAAGTTTGTTTCTGGCGAAGCCGCCATATTAGTATCACTTTGTTTATACATTTTTCACGCATATTGCAAATGAGATGCGTTTCCTCTAGTTTATTCTAAACCTCGGTGAGTAGATATAGTCTTTCTAAAGTGAATGTGAAGAGATAGATTTTTAATTCCTTTGATGGCTAACGCCGCCCAATGGCGTGCATATATCTTTTATAAATTCGAAAATTGTGAAATAATTTTTTTTTCATTCAAATCAATATAGGAGTTTAAAATTAGTCTACGTACAAAACTCATAATATTTGTAGTATAATTTTCTGTAAATAAACGCCATACTAATTAATTACTAATAAATTATATTTATAAAACTTACTCATTATTCAGAAAAGTTTTAATGAACCTAGCTGAAATCAAACACAAACACTTCACTGGCGGAAACAAGAGATACTAATGTAAATCATTTTAACGACACAGTGGACCGAATAAGTAGCTAACGAACATATTCGATGCAATGTAAAATACTCTAATTGGGTCACTGCAGCTCACTTGTGGTTGTAGCGTGAATTCTGCATGTTGCTGGCTCTTCAAAATTTTCTTAAGTATAGTAATATGCATAAAGTTGTTTTAATTAATAATTTTTTCCAGCAATTTTGAACGCCTTATTTTAATGCTAACTAATAAATTTATATATATATGTATTTTTTTTAAATATTTCCAAACTAGCTTTCTAAGAACGTCACGAACTAACAGTTTAATGAAGTATGAATATAACATTTGTATAGTGAGCTTAGCAAGTTTAGAAAATATATCTGACAACCTTGCTTTTTTTCATGTCTTCACATTCACATTAGAACTACTATATCAAGTTTGCAATTTTTAATCTTTATATTTGACATTTGAGGTTATGTATTTGTAACGGTGCTAAGTTTAAATTCGGAAAGCCCAGGTCTAAACGAAAAGACTAAAACCGTTTAAACTCTCGAATCGGTTTACACCCTGTACGCGCTAAACCCCCTGGCAAAACTAGTATAGTTGTTACTAGATGATTATTTTATTCGATGCACATTTTCAGTAAAGCTATTCAACGTTT
The DNA here is from genome assembly GCA_029963805.1 of Aromia moschata. Lineage (NCBI taxonomy): Eukaryota > Metazoa > Arthropoda > Insecta > Coleoptera > Cerambycidae > Aromia > Aromia moschata. Next base: position 125,536 of record JAPWTK010000414.1, on the reverse strand, counting down.
TTTATAAATTAATCGGTAAAATATGCTTTTTGATGGACACCACGAAACTATCAATCTAATTTTTTGGATGTTAACCACCTAGATCCTTAAATGTATTTTTTGTTTAGAATATTGTGTGAATAAAGCGGACACGACGGATGACCAACATAAAAAATACATTTGGCACTTCCTCAAGGCAAGTTTCGAGCAGAATCCGAGGGCGGAGCTCCTCAACTTGGTGGGCTACAGTATTGAGGATGTGAATAGTAAGCTCGGACAGTACGTTGGCAAGGATCTGCAGAATAATGTTGATGGGTTAACTGACGATTTTTCCAATATGAATAGGGTAAGTCTTGTGTTAATTTTTTTTTTTGTGTTTTTTTATACAATGTGAACGGTAACTGTACAGGGTGATTCTTTAAGAATGGGCAATCGCTAAATTTAAGTTACTACAGACCAAGATGTTATGGTTGAATTCAACATGCCTTATACCATTGTCGCTGGCCTAAGAGATACAGGACGTGCAAAGTTTTAATTTAGTTTTCAATTTTTCTCTTAATTTCTGAATAAATAGAGCTAATGGCTTAAAATTCGAGATTCAGGGGTTTTCTTAGGTGAGATATTTTTATTCGTTTATAGTTTCTATATAACGATTAGAGGGCGCCACCTATCTTTAGAAAGGCTTATCACACATCTTTAAAAGGCACAATTATTTTTTGGAGTTTGATATATCGATTTAATTCTATTAGAAAAATCGGTTCTCCTGCTTGTATTACATAAAAAAGTTGTACTATTGTAGTTGAAGTCGGTAAGACTAATCGTTTTCAAGATAATCACATTTGAAAGAATCTTGCGACAAAAGCCGGGGGGGCGCCAAAGTTGAATTTTTTAAGATGATTCCATTGACAACTATGGCGCCCTCTAGCGTCTTTATTATAAGTTCTATAGATTTGGTATATTTACAAATAATGCAAAACTCATCAAGCAGAATAAGAATAATAAGGCAATTTTCAGTGCCAATGCGACCCAATTGGCCATAAGCCAGGGCTACTTGAAGACCATTTTAAAGCAGGAGTAATATAGAGACATCCAAAAACATCAAGTTGCAAAAAAAAAATACTTTTTCGATTTAAACCTTATTTACTTTCAAGACTTCCTTCAATACAGCCATTGTTTATTTTACAAATTGTGACAGTCACTTTTAAAAGTTTGACATAACCTGAAAAGCTTAGACATGACTATTTCCATCTCTCTCGTCCGTTATACTTTTTTGGATCTCCATATTAGAGACATCCAAAAAAAATGTCATGAACTGCTAGAACGGAGAGATGGAAAAGTGCTCAGTTAAAGTTTTGGTCACTTTTACTGAGTATGTGCATATTTGCCCAAAAATGAAGATACAGAGACTGTCGAAATTTTTATAAAGTGGTTTGCTAGTACTCTAAGGCTTAACAAGGAGGTTATAAATTTAAGAAGAAATACGTCTTTTTACTAAGCCAACTTTGATTTTTTTTGGAGGCTCGATATTTACCATCCTGTCCAATACTACCCCCTTCGACAACTATCTCATTAATTCGTCTCGTAAAATTAATTATACCTTGCAGATTGACAGTACATTCCCACATAACTTCCCACTCTGTACGAGTACAATGAATCCCGGTACCATCACTAATGCCAGAAACTTAACTTTTCCCTTAAGGCACTATGAGGTGTTCTTCCTTTGGAATTCAGCTGGTTCTACTTTGGGAATCGGCGTAACTTTCAGTTCAGTTCGTCATTATCGAAATCAACTTAGCTGCTTTAGCTGAAATTGCAAAAAACAAATAAGCAATAATATTATTGTCATTCACCATCAGATATCACAGACGATTTGCACACGGTACAGTAAAATTCGCTGCCATTAAAGGTGAGTTCCGGAAAATTGTTTATGTAACGCTCCAACAACGACACTGTCCCGACATTTTTACAAACTTATTCGACATTTCTTGCACACGAATGACATCGACCAGCGCAGTTTAACTAATAGTAACAAGAAATGTAAATTCCGTTCCGTTAACACGTGCCGTAACTTGATAAGAGTGAGGTGCAAAATACGCAGACGCGGGTTGTTTCCTAAATAAGGCATATTTGCAACTAAATTGAACTAGACATAGACCCAACCGTAATTATTTTTTAAAAGCCATATATTTTCAAATTTTTTTACAAAACAACCATATCCCCTTCAAAATCTCTCCATTACAACACATTTGGGTTCCTGGACGGGAATCCATTGGGTGGGCCAAACATGACTCAATCCAAATTCCTCACCAACCCACTTCTAAAGTACGGTCTGCACAAGCCTTTTCTACATCTTGGATTGGTACAAGAACGATACAACAACATCGCATTTTTAACAACCCTCCAGTAGTTTCAACAAAAGTAGAAATTTAATAGAACAATTAGTGTTTTACTTAAACTTGCATCATAAAAAAGACAATAACAAAACAGCGCTAGCAAAAACAATCACTGCAGATGAACAGAACAAGCCAGGTTACAAAACGGCACTGACTGGCAATGAGTTGCCTACGAGGCAGAAAGCGACTACACAAGCTCCGCCCACGACAATGCTGTCAGGTTATTTTTGGATACCCCCTCGTATACAGGTGTTATATATAGACATCCAAAAAAAACGTCATCAACTCTGGCTATGAACGAGAGAGATGGAAATAGCGGTCATGTCTAAGTTTTTCCGTTATGTCAAACTTTTGACAAGTGACTGTCACAATTTGTAAAATAAACAATGGCTGTCATATGATGTGACAGTCTTGACAAGTAAATAAGGTTACTCGCAGAATAGAAGCCTTTGCTTTTTTTTCCAATCCAGTGGTTAGCCGGTTCGGAATATATAACAACGGGATCTACTCATACGTATAACAACATATTTGCCTATAACGGCCAGGAGAAACACTGATCAACCAGACTAGGCTTGCTGGAAACCTAGTACTCTTTACTTAAGTACTAATAAATAATAATAACTAAAGTGAACCACTAAGTTAGACGACCTACGCCATGGGTTAAGAAGACATCATCAAATAACCTTCAGCATAGGCGAAAGTTGGGGACGGTTGAGTTCGTCATTTGACCCTTTCCCTGTTAGACACTCTTTGCGCAAATCCGTGTGCTGAAAAAGCAGTGAATGAGGAATCATTTTCGCTTCATAAACTTTTAATGGATTTATTATTAGCCCGTGTTCGGAAAGGACTGGTGGTTGAAGGAGCCAACAGTTTCGTTGGACACACTGGAATACGTCTAGTCCTATGTATGCATAATAGAGGGCGATAGCTCCTAGGTAACAACACCGCAGAATATAAGTTGTTTTATAAATTTTTTATGTCTATGTTCGTGCCGCCCAATTTTCTTTAGTTGTGTTGTTTTGTCTTAGATTAGGAATTTATTAGTAAATATTTTGGTTTCATTTTATTGTCTTTTTCGATCACAAAAAAAAGAGTTTTGCTAATGGTTCGAAAAATTCCATGGTAAAAAAAAATTACTGGCAAAGTGCAAATGTTGACCAAATATTATTGGGACATCAAGTATTATCTTCAAAGCAAGTTTTTCTTTTAGTTGGAAGATTACGACTCCGGAGACCCGTTTAGCAATTTGTCGCCACAACGTCAACAACAAAAGGCGATTGCCCCTTTTAAAATAGAAACGGGAGACGGTAAGGTCGCAAAAATTTTTTTGATTATCACTGACGTTCTTGAAATCCTAGATAGCGATGGGTTGATAACGCAGGCACTGCTCCTCAACAACGTGGAGGCCGCGGTCCAGCTGTGTCTGAAGGCCAAACGGTTCGCTGATGCCCTAATAATCGCCACCACAGGTTCGCAACTAATTCCGGACCAGGAAAGGTTCAGGAATACAAATGTTTTGCTCTTATTTTTTTAGGGGGACCGGAACTTCTCACGAGAACCCAGCACAAATACCTGGAACAGTCGGAAGGTTATATTTCATCCTTGATTGCAGCCATGGTGTCGGAAGATTGGGGTTCGATCATCGACAACTGTGACGTCAGCAGTTGGAAGGAGGCCTTGGCTGCGATATTAACGCATGCTTCCGATGATGATCTTCCAGCCCTTTTGTGGTATGTCTCGTATTATAAAACGCAAGCATTTTCTTTTTTTTTTTTATACAGGGTTGTTAAAAAGTGTGGAAATGGTGCTGTTGCACATTCCATTATGTGTGGAATGTGCAACATTCCTGTGGACTACAATCCATTATGTGTGGAGAGTTCAATTTTTTATTTTTCTTTTTTGACGGGGTCAATAATAGTACTGTTACACTTTGATATGACGGGTACTTTGAATATTTACTAAACCACTAAGTTTATTACTACGGCACTTAGATCAGAATCACAAGAAAAAACTTTGTTTCATATAAGCAAATAAAAGAAACGTAAAAACAGTAAAGAAACGCGCACCAAATCCCAAACCGTCGCACCGTATGGGAAGTGACAGATGTGCAATAATTGAGCTATCTGTGAATAAAGGAAAGTAATATTACGAGCTGAAAAAATACAGTTGTTACAGCTGTGTTGGCTATCGTCAAACGTTGCCATTTAACCAGCTACAGGTACCAAGTTCAGAAGTTACCAGTACCAAGTTACAAAAAGTTACCAGGTACAGACATTTAAAAATTTAATATGGCAACAGCGCTTTTCATGTTTGTTGTGATTTAACGATCGTTGCACCCTTCACACAAAGGTTGAACATTAGAACATTCAATATTTTACCGCAATTGGTAGGAGAGATTCATTTGTTTCTGTACATGACCACCAATTTTTTTTTTAAAAACACGAAAGAAAGACGTTTTCCACGATACACCAAACTACTATGCTTTTCTCGGCGTGTTTCACCAACTTTTGTGTTTTAATAATTAGACTTTTAGAAAACATTTGAGTTTTAATCTTCTAGATTAAAACTTTAGAGTTTTAATTTTCTCTTGAAGATGCCAACTTAGTTGGCGAATCGTAAGCGTCGAGAAAAGTATAGAAGTTCAGTGTTATTGTGGAAAACGTTCAGTTTTTTGTTTCTACGCCGAAGGTTCCAGTACCCACTCCAGGATGAAAACAGATATCTTACTTTATAATGTCAACATGGTTATACCCACTGATCAAATTAGGCCCGGACTGGTCTATTTAAATCGCGCGCGTAAACCGAATCGGTAATTTTTTTCCTACGTTGGTACAACCTTCGTTGATATTCGCGGAAGTTTGAGCAGGATATGTTAATCAATGTGTGTTTGGCAGCCATTTGTTTACGTCGCGAAAAGTTTGTTTGGCGATTTTTACTATAGAAAAAAGAATTGAACAAGTTTGCTAGAAATTTTGCGTTTCCAATGGAATTACGGCTATGGAATCATTGAAAATGTTGCATTTGGAATTCCATTTGAAACGCAAATTTCAAGCAAACTCGTGCAATTATTTTTTCCATGGTAAAAAAACGCCAGACAAATTTTTCGCGTCGTAAATAAATGGCTGCCAAACACACACTAATTGACATATCCCGCTCGAATTTCAAACAAATGTCAACGAAGGTTGTACCAACCTAGGAAAAAAAATTACTGATTCGGTTTACGCGCGCAGTTTAAATGAACCAGTCCGGGTCAAATTTGATCAGAGTATGTATATAGGATGTTTAATTTATCATTCTACAACTAATATCGAGCCATCAAAAAAAAAAAAACCTCATCAAATCTGGCTTTAAACGAGAGAGATGGAAATAGCGGTTGTTTTCAAATTATTTATACACAAGGCTATCACATAATGTAACAGCCTTGACAATTAAATAAGGTTATAAATTTAAGATTAAGAATAGAAACACACTCAACATCCACATATCCGAACTTCCGTTCGTATCCCTTCCGCAAAATTCCACATTTCCGAACTCTCGTCACCTCGGGATAACCGAACTGCTGGCGCATGCGCAAAGGGTTTTTCTGGCTCATTGGTCATTCGACAGCGACATTTTACATTCGACAGCGATAAGTTCGGTTGTGTGCAAGTACAAGTTCGGAAATATGGTGAGTTCGGATATGTGGGGTTCGGATATGCGGATGTCGAGTGTACATCTTTTTTTGCTCAGCCAACTTTGATGACTTTTTTTGGATGACTCGTTATTATTTTTGTTACAGTTGGGTCAAAAAAAAATTATAGGAGTGTTGTAATATCTGTCAAACTGCGTTATAAGAGGTTTGAATATACACTCGAACCCCTCTTATTTCACCTTCGCTTAATTCACATCCTCTCTTATTTCATCACGTTTCCCCCTAGTATTTCACGAAACCGTCCCGCTTAAGTCGCCGCCTGTAAAAGTTTTAGAACTACGTTTAGAAATTGGAATCTCGCATGAATATGTACAATTTTTATTGAAAATTGATTGTGTAATACATTTATTGATTTAAAATAGGTTAGGTGTCTTTTAAAAATATTTAATCTTAAAATATTCATTCAAGTGGAAAATTGAACTTTGTCACGCACGACTGGGTATACTTACATTGATTTTTTTCATTCATTTGGCTCATTTTTCGTTATAACAAGTGCTGTGGTATATCTCTAAATATTTCTTTTTGCAGCTAAAACACGAAAAAGTTGAGGTTATGATCGCGACTTAAGCGAGGTAATGATGCACGAATTTGGCGACTTAAGAGGGGTTCGAGTGTATTATAGTTACCTCAAATGCTTTGTGAATACCTTGATTACTGCGATTAATGTGTAAATGGGGATTTTTTGAAATGTTTTACCTCTTGCCTTTTGCCGGGTTTTACCCTTTGCCATCTAATGTATGTCTCATATCATCTTTTCCAGAGCAACTTGGTGCTAGATTAGAATTAGAGAGCCAAAATAACCCCAAACTGCTCAAAGATGCACAGCTGTGCTACATCTGTTCGGGCAATTTTGACAAATTAGTGACGAGTTGGAGTGGTGATGCCACGAAGTCTACTAACGATTTGCAAGAACTTGTGGAGCTGGTGTCGTTCTTGCAGAGGGCTATGGAAAGGCAGGGCAGACAAGTGCAGGCAAGTATTCGTGTGTGGTTACCAAAAGTCGGACTTTTTTTTACCGTCAATATCCTTGACAAATATTATAGATTCGTATTTTTTTTTATTTCTGAATTTTAATACATTAGCTTTTTTAATGTTTATGAACTTTGAGAATAATTTGAAACATGTATTTTGGTAAGATGTAACTATTTGTTTCACCAACTTTGTGAAAAATATTGTGAAATAAACTGCTCATCAAAATTAGCGTAACACTTTAGATCACTCATCAAAGATTAGTGCCAATTGCATTCCATTTCTGGTTAGAGACTTTTAAATTTCGACAGCTTATTATGTTGCCCCAAAGTCGGTGCGCTGTGACTTGAACTGTTCACCGTCCACACCCCAAAAACCAACCCCATGTCGAAATTTGAATTCACAAGATTTTGACCGCAATTTCAGAGACCTTCAGGGTGCACGGAGAAGGACGCTGTGAGGTAAGAACCCCATTCTGGTACACATTAAGACCTTCCCAACAAGTTCTGAGCATTTGGTCATTGTCCCATCTCTACAACCCTTTTCCAAACCGAATGAGCCACCCCTCTGCGTTTACGCCGGGTTTTGCATGATTCTACTTCTGTTGGGCGATTCCATTGATCCTAATACTGCCTAATAGATTGTTGTGGGGGTGCCACAACTCAGTTTCACCCTTCGACAACTCCAAGCACCATTCAAGGCCACCCCTACACCAACTCCCCACACCCCCTCTGGTTCTGTCCCTGTTAGAGGCTGTGTGGCATGTTGTTTTGTATTGAATTCATGTCATGGCATTACTTGAAGGCACGATAAGCTGACGGGACCAACTGTGGACGACCGATTGAGCGCCAAAAGTGAAATTCCACCTCCAACCCACCCCTGAAAATTTGCCCCGCTGAGGGGTTGTAAGCGGGTCTTGATATTTGGGGTGAATGCTCAAACCCTTTTTGGCCCACCCCGATTCGTTCGTTTCCTTCAAATCTTCTTTTGAGTCCCATCGCCCTTTGTTTTTGACTCCAAAAATTTTTTGAGTTGGTGAAAATTCCTGAAAAATTGGCAAATTTGGCCAAAAACACTTTTTTTCGTTTAAAAAAAAGTGTGCGTCCTACAAAAAAAGTTGTAGAACTTATTAAAACAAACAATATAAGCCTAATCCGACTATAATAAATAAATAAATACATTTTTATTGCAAAAAAAAAACCGCTAAAAACTGCGATTTTTTCAATTGCTTATATCTAAAAAAAGATATTTTTTCATGAAACTTGGTGAATGTGTGGTCCTCGGTAAATAGAATAAGTTGATATTTTGAACATTGCAAAATTCCTGATAGTTTTTGCAAAAATCGCATTTTTCGCAAAAAAATGTTTTTTTTAAACTCCAATAATTCATACACAAATGCACTTAGAGTTCAGTTAGGGCTTAAAAGTTTCTTCAAGACTTGTACTTTCATGTACAAATAAAGCGCGAATCGTAATATGATTGTTAATATGCTAAAATAACCGCGCAAAAGTCGCCATTTTTCTTACCGAAAAAATGTAATTTTTTTCAAAAAAGTTAAAATTATATCGAAATGGCGTTATTTCCATTCGGTAGCGGCTATTTTATTACAAATTAAAAAAAACTTTACCCTACAACCTTTTGGAGCCGAGATATATATTTTTTTTTTTTTCGAAAAATCGCCACTGCCTCATTTCTTAATATTAAGAGCTGAAATTTGCACAGATCGTAGTTAGATACTTGTACTTTCATATAAATATTATTTTATCGCAGTCAATGTCATTTCCTGATCTGTAGACTACATGGTATTGGCCCCTATACAAAATGCTGCCTCCGCTTGATTTTCGTTCATGCGCGTGGTGGAAGGAGAGAGACGCCGTTAATTGGCTGCAAGTTAGCGAGTCGACGTCTCTCTCTCCGACGCGTCGCTCCGTCGACGAAATCGCTTTCGATTTCGATTTTTTCGAAAAGTCGATTTCGATTTTTCGACAATTTCGATTTTTCGACAATTTCGATTTGTGCAGGTTTTTCCAGTTTTCCGTGAGAACGGAGCGGAGCGTCTGACGGGAATTTCGCGAACGCCAACGTTCTTCCCGTACCCGAATTGGTCGTGGCGAATCATTTGACGCCTATCGGAGCGATTTCGATTTTTCGATAATTTCGATTTGTGCATGTTTTTCCAGTTTTCCATGAGAACGGAGCGTCTGACGGGAATTTCGCGAACGCCAACGTTCTTCCCGTACCCGGAATTGGTACTGGCGAATCAAATGACGCCCATCGGAGCGATTTCGATTTTTCGACAATTTCGATTTGTGCAGGTTTTTCCAGTTTTCCGTGAGAACGGAGCGTCTGACGGGAATTTCGCGAACGCCAACGTTCTTCCCGTACCCGAATTGGTACTGGCGAATCAAATGACGCCCATCGGAGCGATTTAGATTTTTCGACAATTTCGATTTGTGCAGGTTTTTCCAGTTTTCCGTGAGAACGGAGCGTCTGACGGGAATTTCGCGAACACCAACGTTCTTCCCGTACCCGAATTGGTATTGGCGAATCATTTGACGCCCATCGGAGCGATTTCGATTTTTCGACAATTTCGATTTGCGAGGGTTTTTCCAGTTTTCCGTGAAAACGGAGCGTCTGACGGTAATTTCGCGAACGCCATCGTTCTTTCCGTACCCGAATTGGTCTTGGTGAATCATTTGACGGCCATCGGAGCGATTTAGATTTTTCGACAATTTCGATTTGTGCAGGTTTTTCCAGTTTTCCGTGAGAACGGAGCGTCTGACGGGGAATTTCGCGAACGCCAACGTTCTTCCCGTACCCGAATTGGTATTGGCGTATCATTTAACGCCCATCGGAGCGATTTCGATTTTTCGACAATTTCGATTTGCGCAGGTTTTTCCAGTTTTCCGTGAGAACGGAGCGTCTGACGGGAATTTCGCGAACGCCAACGTTCTTCCCGTACCCGAATTGGTATTGGCGAATCATTTGACGCCCATCGGAGCGATTTCGATTTTTCGACAATTTCGATTTGTGCATGTTTTTTCCAGTTTTCCGTGAGAACGGAGCGTCTGACGGGAATTTCGCGAACGCCAACGTTCTTCCCGTACCCGAATTGGTATTGGCGAATCATTTGACGCCCATCGGAGCGATTTCGATTTTTCGACAATTTCGATTTGCGCAGGTTTTTCCAGTTTTCCGTGAGAACGGAGCGTCTGACGGTAATTTCGCGAACGCCATCGTTCTTCCCGTACCCGAATTGGTCTTGGTGAATCATTTGACGCCCATCGGAGCGATTTCGATTTTTTGACAATTTCGATTTGTGCAGGTTTTTCCAGTTTTCCGTGAGAACGGAGCGTCTGAGGGGAATTTCGCGAACTCCTACGTTCTTCCCGTACCCGAATTGGTATTGGCGTATCATTTGACGCCCATCGAGCGGCGATTTCGATTTTTCGACAATTTCGATTTGTGCAGGTTTTTCCAGTTTTCCGTGAGAACGGAGCATCTGACGGTAATTTCGCGAACGCCATCGTTCTTCCCGTACCCGAATTGGTCTTGGTGAATCATTTGACGCCCATCGAGCGATTTCGATTTTTCGACAATTTCGATTTGTGCAGGTTTTTTCCAGTTTTCCGTGAGAACGGAGCGTCTGACGGTAATTTCGCGAACGCCATCGTTCTTTCCGTACCCGAATTGGTCTTGGTGAATCATTTGACGCCCATCGGAGCGATTTCGATTTTTCGACAATTTCGATTTGTGCAGGTTTTTCCAGTTTTCCGTGAGAACGGAGCGTCTGACGGGAATTTCGCGAACGCCAACGTTCTTCCCGTACCCGAATTGGTATTGGCGTATCATTTAACGCCCATCGGAGCGATTTCGATTTTTCGACAATTTCGATTTGCGCATGTTTTTCCAGTTTTCCGTGAGAACGGAGCGTCTGACGGTAATTTCGCGAACGCCATCGTTCTTCCCGTACCCGAATTGGTCTTTGTGAATCATTTGACGCCCATCGGGCGATTTCGATTTTTTCGACAATTTCGATTTGTGCAGGTTTTTCCAGTTTTCCGTGAGAACGGAGCGTTTGACAGGGAATTTCGCGAACGCCAACGTTCTTCCCGTACCCGAATTGGTATTGGCGAATCATTTGACGCCCATCGGAGCGATTTCGATTAAAGGCAGGTTTATGGGAAGTAAAACAGCTATTGATTGGAGCTCAACCTATATATTTAGATGCTTTTCTTACAAGCCGTATTCAAACAACTCACTTCGGTGTGTCAAACTATCAATCTAGCATACATACTGATTACTCATAGAACTCTGATAGTCAGCAAAAATATAATAAGATCACGGTCGACTCATGGCAATGGCTGGAGCCCGAATCTCTTTACTAGACTAAACAATAAGCGAATACAATTTTTGCTTTCCTAACTTTCTACGTTTAAGCCAACACACCCCCTCAAAAATTTGTGAGCTCATACTTTTACTTTACGGGGAGTTTAACAACTAATGATCCAACATTTATTGCAAGGGTTAGGGAAAACCCCACAAAAACCTAACCAAATCATGAACAACTTATATAACATTTTATAAAACACTTTCTTTTAGTTGTTTTCTTTCTGGAGGCCCAGCTTTGTCCTCAGTTCCTGGAACTGATGAGGTGGAAGAGGTTTGGTCAGCAAGTCAGCCTCCTGAGAACCTGTAGGCAAATATTTCAAACAGACAGTGTTGTTCTCAATTTGTTCTCTAGTAAAATGGTATCTAATGTCGATATGTTTAGAACGTTTATGATTTACTGGATTATTTGCCATTGCTATACAACTTTGGTTGTCTTCGTACAATGTTATTGGTTCTGACATATTGACATTAATACTTTTAATAAGGATTTGAGCCATAAGGCCTCTTTTACAGCCTCAAAACTGCCATGTATTCCGCCTCAGTTGATGATGCAGCAACTTAATTTTGTCGTCGTGTGAGCCATGTCACAGTACAATTGTTAAATCATTTGAATAAACATCCCGTTGTACTTGACGATCTAATTCATTGTTTGCGTAATCTGCATCGACATATCCAGTTAATATTTCACCGTAATTCTCATTACGTTTATATACTAATTGTATATTTATCGTTCCTTTTACATATCTTAATATCCGTTTTAAACATAACCACAATTCTTTATTACATTTATTTTGATATCTACTTAGTAGATTTACAGCCGTGCACAAATCTGGTCGTGTACAGGTCATTGCATACATTAAACAGCCAATTAATTCTCGACAAGGTGCATCATAAGTTTCCTCTGAATTTAATGCTGAATAATTCAGTTTTACAGGCAATGGAGTACTGACCGGGTTGCATTCATTCATTTTAAATTTTGTTAAGACTGATTTTAAGTAAGTACTTTGATCAAATGAAATTTCAGAATTTGACCTTTTTATTCTAATGCCTAAAAAATAATTTATTTCCTGTAAATCGACCATCTCAAATTGCTTCATTAAAAATTTTTTAAAATTTATCATTGTATTTACATCTTTAGTGGCGATGACCAAATCGTCCACATATAAAATTACATAGATGTTTTTATATACATGGCCTCGATCTAAGTAATACAAACAATTATCAGCTGATGAATTGACAAAGCCTTTTTCGATCAATTTGTTATTAAAACATTCGTACCAGCATCGAGCTGACTGTTTTAAACCATACAATGATTTATTTAATTTACAGACCATATTGTTTGTTTGAACAGCAACACCGTCAGGCACCCTCATAAAAATTGTTTCTTTCAAGGTCCCATTTAGGAAAGCTGTTTTCACATCCATTTGATGTATCAACAGTTCATACTGATTGGCTAAAGCAAGTACGCACCGAAACGTACCAATACGCGCAACCGGCGCAAATGTTTCCTCGTAACCAAAAATTTTTGCTGAGTAAAACCGCGCGCTACTAAGCGAGCTTTATACTTGACTAAATTACCGTTCTTATCGCCTTTTATTGTAAACGCCCATTTACAGTCAACGATATTTGTGTTACGGGGTTTTTGTACTAATATCCACGTTTTATTTCGTTCTAATGAATTTAATTCATCTTTTATGGCTTTTTCCCATTCTGTTCTGAACGCATTTTTTAGCTACGTCTTGATAACTTTTGGGAATTTTATTCTCATTTGTTTGATCACCTATCATATAATTATTCATGTCGAAATCATGATCTTTATACGATATTACTGGTTTATTTTTAACCTGTCACTTCTTCTCACATCCTGCTCATTTTTTAATTTCCTCAATTTATGAGTAGAGGTACACGGACTTTCACTTTCATTGTTCGAGCTCGACTGTTCAGGTTCAGGGACGCCCCTTTTTGAGGACGTTTGACCTTGAGTGCAATTTTCAGGGACACCTTTTCTTTTATTAGATGTTTGTTTGCACTTTACTTCGTCCGTTTGGCTAGGTGTGATACCTACAGATTTACTGCTGTAATTTTATCTGCACTTGATTGTACATTATCTGTATTTAATGTCATTTTTATTTCAGTACCGTTTTTGATCATGTTATCAAGTTCTTGTCTTGATTTTGTATATGTAATTTCGTCAAATATTACATCACGTGCAACTATAAATTTCCACAGGTTTGGATTAAAAATTTTATATCCGTTTGGCACATAACCCACGAGAATCCCTTTAGACAATTTACTTTCGAATTTACCTTTTCTCGTTTTATTATGCACAAACGCTGTGCAACCGAATATTTTTAAATGACCTAATGTTGGCTTTTTCTTATGCCACATTTCATATGGTGTCTTTTCAAATTTTATCGCTTTTGTTGGTGCCCTATTTACCAAATAAGTTGCAGTTAAAACTGCCTCGCCCCAAAAACGTTTATCTAAACCTGCACCATGTATCATCGTACGTGCCTTCTCGGTTAATGTTCGATTCATTAGTTCTGCTAAACCGTTTTGTTGAGGAGTGTATGGTACTGTCAGATGATACGTTATTCCGTTCTGTTTACAAAAGTCCTTCATTTCGCTAGATAAATATTCTCTACCATTATCACAATATACATGCACCAATTTTAAATTAAATAAAGCCTCACTTTTTGCTACATAATCTTTAAAATACGTAAACACCTCTGATTTATTTGTCATCAGGTAAGTTACAGTATAATGAGTAAAGTCATCGATAAAAGTAACAAAATAATGCTTTTCATCGATCGTGGATGGTGTAATCGGCCCACACGTCTGAATGTATAACAAATAATGGTCTTGTGATATAGCTCTTATCTTTTATCTTTGCGAAAGGAAGGCACGCTTGTTTTCCGCTTACACAAGCTTCACATAAGGACTCAATTGGTTTTATATCCTTTAAACAAATACTATCACAAGCTAATTTATTTACTTTAATTTTTGTAAATTTTTGTTTATTTATATGACCTAAGCGTTCGTGCCACAGTTTACTTTTATTAACAATATTGGTCTCAGCCACATTGTCCGCAACATGTGCTGTTTTGTGCGCATTTTGTACAATTAATTCTATAACATACAAATTATTCATGCGCTTACCTTTTATTACTGCTGTGTCCCCTTTTCTGACCTCCACATGGCCAGTTTCTGTGAATACCACCGACATCCCAGCTTCCTGGATTCGTCTCACGGAAATGAGATTGGTTGGTACACTGTTGCTGTAGAGGACATCTTGTAACTCTCCTGGTAGCCAAGAGAAGTGTTGATCTTTACTCTGCCAACGTGTGTTGCCTCAACGACTGTTCCTTTTCTTCGCCACTGTTATGCGAATGGGCTCCTTCAGCGGTTCAAATGTAGTATAAATATTTAAGTTATTGATAATGTGTTCCGTTGCTCCGGAATCCAAAATAAACTGCCACGATGTACCATCATCGTTGATTAATGAGTTTTCGTTGCTCATCATAAATGCAAACGATTCATTTGTGACTGCTGTTGAGGCACTTGTTTCATGTGTATGCCTTTTCTTGTTAGGTTTCTGATGCTTTAAACTTTGCTTATAAAAATAGCAATCACGTTTAATATGGTTTTTCCGCCCACAATGAAAACATTTTTGCACTTGCTTATTTTTAAAGGCAAACTTATATTTGGGAGTAAACTTGCTTTTATTTTTCCTGTTTTCATTTCCACTTGTGGTATCGAACTGAAGTGCTTTCATGCTTGTGTCAGCACTTTCCCCGCGCTAGATATTCTTCTTGTTCCAGCAACATTGTTTTCACAAAAGCTAGCGTGAGCCTTTCGTCCGTCATGGTCTTAATTGCAGCTTTTATTGGTGCATAACTCTGTGGCAATGAGTTAAGCGTATACCACACTTTAGTTATCTCACTAACTTCCCCTCCGCAAGCAGCCATATCGCGTACCAGTTCATCAATGTCTAACATGTGTTTCTTTAGTGATGTACCTGGCTTTAGCTTACAATTGAACAAGCGATCTTGAATACATAACTGGGTGGACACTTTCTTACAGGCGTACAGACTATCAAAATGTTCAAGTATTTCTCGAGCAGTCGCACGACCCGACGGCACTTGCGAAATTATAGTGTCATCGAGGTATTCAATCAAGGTCCCTCTAGCGAATCGCTCCCATTTGGTCCATTCATCGGTGAGGGGTGTTGGGGGATCCTCAGTTAACACTTGACTGGCACCTTCTTGCTCAATAATTTCCTGTAGTCTGAATTTCCACAGTAAGTAGTTTTCACCATTGAAAAGTTTTAGATTGCGCTTTACCACACTTGTTGTACCACTGGCCATTGTTATTTAACTTTTGTTATTTTTACAAACACGCACTTCAATAGTACTTATTGTGATCTGGGCCCATAACCTAAAGGCAGGTTTATGTGAAGACTAATTAAAACAGCTATTGATTGGAGCTCAACCTATATATTTAGATGCTTTTCTTACAAGCGTATTCAAACAACTAACTCGGTGTGTGTCAAACTATCAATCTAGCATACATACTGATTACTCATAGAACTCTGATAGTCAGCAAAAATATAATAAGATCACGGTCGACTCATGGCAATGGCTGGAGCCCGAATCTCTTTACTAGACTAAACAATAAGCGAATACAATTTTTGCTTTCCTAACTTTCTACGTTTAAGCCAACATCGATTTTTCGATAATTTCGATTTGTGCATGTTTTTCCAGTTTTCCGTGAGAACGGAGCGTCTGACGGGAATTTCGCGAACGCCAACGTTCTTCCCGTACCCGAATTGGTATTGGCGTATCATTTGACGCCCATCGGAGCGATTTCGATTTTTCGACAATTTCGATTTGTGCAGGTTTTTCCAGTTTTCCGGGAGAACGGAGCGTCTGACGGGAATTTCGCGAACGCCAACGTTCTTCCCGTACCCGAATTGGTATTGGCGAATCATTTGACGCCCATCGGAGCGATTTCGATTTTTCGACAATTTCGATTTGCGCAGGTTTTTCCAGTTTTCCGTGAGAACGGAGCGTCTGACGGTAATTTCGCGAAAGCCATCGTTCTTCCCGTACCCGAATTGGTCTTGGTGAATCATTTGACGCCCATCGGAGCGATTTCGATTTTTCGACAATTTCGATTTGTGCAGGTTTTTCCAGTTTTCCGTGAGAACGGAGCGTCTGAGGGGAATTTCGCGAACACCAACGTTCTTCCCGTACCCGAATTGGTATTGGCGTATCATTTGACGCCCATCGGAGCGATTTCGATTTTTCGACAATTTCGATTTGCGCAGGTTTTTCCAGTTTTCCGTGAGAACGGAGCGTCTGACGGTAATTTCGCGAACGCCATCGTTCTTCCCGTACCCGAATTGGTCTTGGTGAATCATTTGACGCCCATCGGAGCGATTTCGATTTTTTCGACAATTTCGATTTGTGCAGGTTTTTCCAGTTTTCCGTGAGAACGGAGCGTCTGACGGGAATTTCGCGAACGCCAACGTTCTTCCCGTACCCGAATTGGTATTGGGGAATCATTTGACGCCCATCGGAGCGATTTAGATTTTTCGATAATTTCGATTTGTGCATGTTTTTCCAGTTTTCCGTGAGAACGGAGCGTCTGACGGGAATTTCGCGAACGCCAACGTTCTTCCCGTACCCGAATTGGTACTGGCGAATCAAATGACGCCCATCGGAGCGATTTCGATTTTTCGACAATTTCGATTTGTGCAGGTTTTTCCAGTTTTCCGTGAGAACGGAGCGTCTGACGGGAATTTCGCGAACGCCAACGTTCTTCCCGTACCCGAATTGGTACTAGCGAATCAAATGACGCCCATCGGAGCGATTTCGATTTTTCGACAATTTCGATTTGTGCAGGTTTTTCCAGTTTTCCGTGAGAACGGAGCGTCTGACGGGAATTTCGCGAACACCAACGTTCTTCCCGTACCCGAATTGGTATTGGCGAATCATTTGACGCCCATCGGAGCGATTTCGATTTTTCGACAATTTCGATTTGCGCAGGTTTTTCCAGTTTTCCGTGAGAACGGAGCGTCTGACGGTAATTTCGCGAACGCCAACGTTCTTCCCGTACCCGAATTGGTCTTGGTGAATCATTTGACGCCCATCGGAGCGATTTCGATTTTTCGACAATTTCGATTTGTGCAGGTTTTTCCAGTTTTCCGTGAGAACGGAGCGTCTGACGGGAATTTCGCGAACGCCAACGTTCTTCCCGTACTCGAATTGGTATTGGCGAATCATTTGACGCCCATCGGAGCGATTTCGATTTTTCGACAATTTCGATTTGCGCAGGTTTTTCCAGTTTTCCGTGAGAACGGAGCGTCTGACGGGAATTTCGCGAACGCCAACGTTCTTCCCGTACCCGAATTGGTATTGGCGAATCATTTGACGCCCATCGGAGCGATTTCGATTTTTTCGATAATTTCGATTTGTGCATGTTTTTCCAGTTTTCCGTGAGAACGGAGCGTCTGACGGGAATTTCGCGAACGCCAACGTTCTTCCCGTACCCGAATTGGTATTGGCGTATCATTTGACGCCCATCGGAGCGATTTCGATTTTTCGACAATTTCGATTTGTGCAGGTTTTTCCAGTTTTCCGGGAGAACGGAGCGTCTGACGGGAATTTCGCGAACGCCAACGTTCTTCCCGTACCCGAATTGGTATTGGCGAATCATTTGACGCCCATCGGAGCGATTTCGATTTTTCGACAATTTCGATTTGCGAGGGTTTTTCCAGTTTTCCGTGAGAACGGAGCGTCTGACGGTAATTTCGCGAACGCCATCGTTCTTCCCGTACCCGAATTGGTCTTGGTGAATCATTTGACGCCCATCGGAGCGATTTCGATTTTTCGACAATTTCGATTTGTGCAGGTTTTTCCAGTTTTCCGTGAGAACGGAGCGTCTGAGGGAATTTCGCGAACGCCAACGTTCTTCCCGTACCCGAATTGGTATTGGCGTATCATTTGACGCCCATCGGAGCGAATTCGATTTTTTCGACAATTTCGATTTGCGCAGGTTTTTCCAGTTTTCCGTGAGAACGGAGCGTCTGACGGTAATTTCGCGAACGCCATCGTTCTTCCCGTACCCGAATTGGTCTTGGTGAATCATTTGACGCCCATCGGAGCGATTTCGATTTTTCGACAATTTCGATTTGTGCAGGTTTTTCCAGTTTTCCGTGAGAACGGAGCGTCTGACGGGAATTTCGCGAACGCCAACGTTCTTCACGTACCCTAATTGGTATTGGCGAATCATTTGACGCCCATCGAAGCGATTTCGATTTTTTCGATAATTTCGATTTGTGCATGTTTTTCCAGTTTTCCGTGAGAACGGAGCGTCTGACGGGAATTTCGCGAACGCCAACGTTCTTCCCGTACCCGAATTGGTATTGGCGAATCATTTGACGCCCATCGGAGCGATTTCGATTTTTTCGACAATTTTGATTTGTGCAGGTTTTCCAGTTTTCCGGGAGAACGGAGCGTCTGTCGGGAATTTCGCGAACGCCAACGTTCTTCCCGTACCCGAATTGGTATTGGCGTATCATTTGACGCCCATCGGACGATTTCGATTTTTCGACAATTTCGATTTGTGCAGGTTTTTTCCAGTTTTCCGTGAGAACGGAGCGTCTGACGGGAATTTCGCGAACGCCAACGTTCTTCCCAGTACCCGAATTGGTATTGGCGAATCAAATGACGCCCATCGGAGCGATTTCGATTTTTCGACAATTTCGATTTGTGCAGGTTTTTCCAGTTTTCCGTGAGAACGGAGCGTCTGACGGGAATTTCGCGAACGCCAACGTTCTTCCCGTACCCGAATTGGTATTGGCGAATCATTTGACGCCCATCGGACGATTTCGATTTTTTGACAATTTCGATTTGCGAGGGTTTTTCCAGTTTTCCGTGAGAACGGAGCGTCTGACGGTAATTTCGCGAACGCCATCGTTCTTCCCGTACCCGAATTGGTCTTGGTGAATCATTTGACGCCCATCGGAGCGATTTCGATTTTTCGACAATTTCGATTTGTGCAGGTTTTTCCAGTTTTCCGTGAGAACGGAGCGTCTGAGGGGAATTTCGCGACCGCCAACGTTCTTCCCGAACCCGAATTGGTATTGGCGTATCATTTGACGCCCATCGGAGCGAATTCGATTTTTTGACAATTTCGATTTGCGCAGGTTTTTCCAGTTTTCCGTGAGAACGGAGCGTCTGACGGTAATTTCGCGAACGCCATCGTTCTTCCCGTACCCGAATTGGTCTTGGCGTATCATTTGACGCCCATCAGAGCGATTTCGATTTTTCGACAATTTCGATTTGTGCAGGTTTTTTCCAGTTTTCCGTGAGAACGGAGCGTCTGACGGGAATTTCGCGAACGCCAACGTTCTTCCCGTACCCGAATTGGTATTGGCGAATCATTTGACGCCCTTCGGAGCGATTTCGATTTTTCGACAATTTCGATTTGCGCAGGTTTTTCCAGTTTTCCGTGAGAACGGAACGTCTGACGGTAATTTCGCGAACGCCAACGTTCTTCCCGTACCCGAATTGGTATTGGCGAATCATTTGACGCCCATCGGAGCGATTTCGATTTTTCGACAATTTCGATTTGCGCAGGTTTTTCCAGTTTTCCGTGAGAACGGAACGTCTGACGGTAATTTCGCGAACGCCATCGTTCTTCCCGTACCCGAATTGGTCTTGGTGAATCATTTGACGACCATCGCGACTCTTTTCTCACGAAAGTACAAGTGTGGAAGAAACTTTTAAGCCCTAACTGAACTCTCTAAGTGCATTTGTGTATGAGTAATTGTAGTATTGCGAAAAATGCGATTTTTGCAAAAACTATCAGGAATTTTGCAATGTTCAAAATATCAGCTTATTCTACTTATCTAGGACATTATACATTCACCAAGTTTCATCAAAATATATTATATCTTTTTCAAAGATATGAGCAATTGAAAAAAATCGCGGTTTTTTAGCTGTTTTTTTGCAATAAAAAATGTATTTATTTATTAAAGTCGGATTAGGCTTATATTGTTTGTTTTAATAAGTTCTACAACTTTTGTTTGAAACTTTTTTTTGTAGGATGCATACTTTTTTTTTAAACGAAAAAAAGTGTTTTTGGCCAACTTTGGACGCCATTTTGAATATGACGCGGCGAAATTAAACTGTGGAAAAGTAGTTTATTAAATTGTACGGAATTTTTCCAATTTTGTATGTATATTTTCGTGCTGTTACTAATTTTAGCACGTAAAAATGTATTATGCTTGGCCTAAAGGAATAGTGACCAAACACTTAGAACTTGTTGGGAAGGCCTTAATGTGTGCCGGCGTGGAGTTTTTACCCGGCAGCGTCCTTCTGAGTCCATCCTGGTGGTCTCTGAAATTACCGTCAAAATCTTGTGAATTCAAATTTCGACATGGTGTATGTTTTTTGGGGTGTGGACGGTGAATAGTTTAAGTCACAGCGTACCGACTTCGTGGCATTAAAAGCAACATAATAAGCCATCTAAATTTAAAAACCGCAAGTCTCTTACCCGAATTGAACGCAAATGGTGCTAATCTAAAAAGTGTTGCGCTAATTTTGACGAACAGTTTATGTTGTTAAAGATTTTATACTGTATTTTGTAATTTACACATTTAACGTACACGCATTTAACGTGAATAAAACCTGTAATGTGTATGTGGGAATTCATTCTAACGAGGCACAATTTGTTCAAAATATTTCTATGTTTGTAGTGAATAGAGCATTATATATTATGGTATATCCACTATTTTGAGACTACTGTATAGACTAATGTGATGGTTTTGAATTTTGAACAATACTTTTTTTAGATATCAGGTGCTCTAGCAGACCTCCTCTCCCACTACGCGTCGCTCTTGGCCTCGCAGGGCAGCCTGTCCGCCGCCATAGCCTACCTGGGATCCTCCCAGAACGAGAAGGTCGCCTCCCTCCGCGACCGCCTGCACGTCGCGACTCGGCCAAAAACCCTCCTACGTCCAGGAGATGCGCCAGCAGCAGAGTCGCAGGGGCAGCCAGAGGCAGTCCTTCACCAGCTACTCCGGCCACCCGGCGAACGCCTTCAGCAACACGAACCCCTTCCACAGCTCGCAGACCCAGTACGCGGCTCAGAGCCAGCCGTTCGTGGCTCCTGCGGCCGCCCAGTTCAATACGGGCCTGCCCAATCCGACAGTCGGCAATCAGCCGTGGCAGACGCAGCCCTTGCCGCCCATGGCGAACTTCGGGCAGCCCCGACGACCTTTTCGCCGGCACCGCAGGCGGCGCCGCCGCCGCCGTCTACCCAGCCCCCAGGCCCATCAGTGTGGGATCTGCACAAGGTAAGCTCTCGCCTCTTAAAGTCCAACCCAGGGCGCAGGGGGAAACGTGGATATCAGGTCCGTACTGAGGGTTTTTTTAGTACAATCTGGTAAGGTGGTCATATAAAATAAATGTGAAAAAAAACCGAACACAAGAAAGTCTCTCGGAAAAGTATGATATATTGATGAAGTTAATAATTTACTTGGGAATAGGTGTAGTATTCACAAATATAAACTCAAAATCATGATAGAATGCCAATACGTCACAAATCCACAACATACTGTATTCATGTATTCCTTGTCTTATTTTTTCACCCCACTTCATTTAAAATCTACATTTTGCTAGAAAAATGAGTCAATATGTTTACACGTTTTGGATAAGTTATTGTGAAATTACTCAAAAGTGCGTTTTCTTTTTTTTTTTTTTTAGGCGGATCGGGTGGCCTGCCATCCCGCAAGTACATCTTGGACCCCTCAGTGACCTCCAATCAATACGGGATGACACGCAACCAATTCCCCCCACCATGCCAGCACAGCCTTTCCAGAACAACACCTTCTCCAGCGGCACCTTATGCGCTGCCCCACTTAACCCCGCTCCGGTTAACCCGCTCGGCCCGAACGCCGCGCCCAATCCCTCCTATAACGCGCCATCCTCCGATGTCGGAGGCGAATTTCAAGCTCAACCCTCTGACGCCGTCGCCCGCGTACGGCAACCCGGCGCCCCCCAGCAGTTCCCTGGGACAGCCGCCCATAGAGAGGCCTAGGCCCGCGATAAATTCGTTCACCGACAACGCCCCGGCCGGCTGGAACGATCCCCGCCCTTCAGCAAGTCCCTTAGGTCTCACGTGAGTATTTTTCAGTTATCCACAAGCTTTTCGGAAACCTACTCGGAGCTGAGTGAAAACCTAGTTGGAAGGATATTTTACCCGACCTAACGAAAGCTGCCCATGTTTGTGAATGTGAAAGTAGAATGAGAATAATTCCCGTTCACTGTTATACATCGTCAGAAATCATGGACTTGTATTTCGACCTTATTGGGTCTCATCAGCATGATATGTGACAACGAACGGCAATGACCAAGAGCCTCAGCTTATCTTCTCGCTAGGAGAATACAGTGGTGACTTATGGACTGCCATCTAGTGTTCATAAATATGACTCAACGTGTTCGAATGGGTCTGGTAAGGTCAGCAATCGCTAGATGTCGTCCCTAGTAGCACACCATTAACGGTAGGTCCGTTAAGCTCAAGTGTAAACGAGGATTAACATCTGGCGGTTGCTAACCTTGACAGACCCGCTGGAACGCTTCGAGTTCAATTTATGGCGTAAACCTAATTTTGGGAGGGATTGACGCGAGCTCTACACTTTTGATGGCCGAAATGTAATGTTTCCGCCGAGAAATTTTAAATTAAACGACACCATCTAGTCAGGCATGAAAAAATCTAACATTTTGGTATCTTGTTTCTTTTGATAAAACTAAGCTTTTTCGAGAAAATCGCTGGCGAACGAACATGGGGTATTATGAAAATATGAAACTAAAAAAACGTAGTAGGCTGTGACGGCTTATTTTGTTTCTCTTTATTAACTAGGCGCATTAATTTTAACAAGGCGGATTAGGCTAAACAAGGCTAAACAAGGCTTAACAAGGCGGATTGAAGGAAAGGTAGTAAGAAAAAACGCTTTAAGGGTGTTATTGGTCGTATATTGAAGTACAAAAAAAAATTTTTTTCATCCATAAATATTGCAAAATGGCGGCGCTAAAGTTATTCTCCGCAGACACGTTGTCGTCGAGGCGCTTCGCGGCACGCTGCAGGACTGGTGCAAATGTTGATTTGAAACAAAAAGAAAAAAATCCTCTTAATCTACATGAGTATAACTAGTGAAACACTTACCGAATTTTAAAAATACTGATTTTTGTGTAATTGGCGTGTTTTTGAAGAAAAGTCAATTTTTTGACGAAAAAACGGACAATTATTTGTTTATAAAAATTGTTTAAATTAACTTATCGAAAAATCCATCGTGTTTCACTTCAAAATGTTTTAAAGATGTGATGAAAATTTCAAACGAAAATATTGAAAATTGTTGGAGTTATGCTAGTAGCTAAGTTTAGAAAAATCGTGTTTCGAGAAAAAGCATTTACAATTTGAAAATGAGTTGTCGACATGAAAAAATGAGAAATTCGACTGTTTCAAATTTTTTTACCGTTAATTTGCGATCCGGGACCATAAAGCTGCCCTGCCACGTTCAAATAATTCTCCTCGTTCCTTTTCTCGATGATTTAATGCTGGAGGGTGCTTTTTTTGCAGCATCGATCAGAGAATGTTTGACGTATTTAAGGAGGTTGGTCACCGAGGTGCGGGGCAAGGGGAAACTCCTATCTCTTCCATGTATAAGAAATCAGGGTTCCAACTTGCAAAAGTGAAATGTTGATATCATATTTTTTTAATTTAATATGGAACTCTCTGTGCAGTATGTTTGTAATGCACGATAAATTGATAATTTATTATTATATACCAAGTTTGGACAATTAAATAATTTATTGACGCGTTTTTAAAAAGTCGATTTATAGTCGGAAAGTACAGCAACACTGAACGGTTTGAAAGGTTTGCTTTCAGCAGTTGGCTAGGCTACTCGGCGAAAATTGTTGACAGAAAGTAATTCTAACCTCAAAAAGTTTGTCGGTAATGGTTCGGCCAAGCGGAAATTTTGATAAATCAAATGAGAAATCTGGTAGATACGTAGGAAAGGTCGTTTTATTTCGGCAAAACAATTACGGAGAGTGCAATGTAGCGTTGAGGCGGGGAAGAAACGCAAAAAGGAACAATTAGGAGACGCGACGTTGCCGCGTCGACAGAGCGCCAGCCCGATTGCGTGGAACACAACATTAAATTGATTATTGCGTGCAACACAGCTGGTCAATCGTGTCCATGTAAATCTATGTTTTTCCTAGAGCGTTATTGCTCTGCGTTTACAAAGTTTCAGATTTTTCTAATTATTCAAAACGTATTTGTTATCATATTCAATAGCTACGTCCATAAGAGTCCATGTTAAATTTCTTTTTTTGATGATTTTTTCTCGCAAACTAGATGGTGAAAAAATCCCAAACAATTCTGAAGATAATTTTATTACTTGAAGAATATATATCAACTTTTAATTATCTTTGCAATTCCAGACCGAACCTCCTTAATGCGCGGCCCAGCATCGGCTTCCAAGTAAAAATTGTATGACTGCACACCGATATTCATCTCCAGAAATATCATAATTTGTAAAATGCTCTTCATACCAATCTTCATTCTCTTCAGGCCTACACTAACGTACTTTCACTTGAATTTTTTTCAAATTGAGTAAGCATAGTTTCCAACGACATCTAGTAGTGTATTACAGAAGTTAGAAATCAGTAGGTAAGACGTCACGTAGTACCTTTGAGCAGGTATGTCGTCATAGGTACTTGTATTAGAGAACGCATTAGAGGCGTTCAACACACTTTGGGAAGAGCTTGAAATTTCAAACAAAAAAATGTTTTACATGTTTAAAACTTTTCGCCTCATATTTTAGGATATTCAAAGTATGTTTTAAACCAAAAAAAAAACAACAAAAAATCGATTTTTTTAAAATTCTAAAAAATTTAAAATTTTTGTCTTATTTTGACCTTGGAAATACGCTCTTCAAATCTTCGTAGTGAATTTTAAAACACCCTGTATATGATTCCTAGAAGGAAAATGTCAATTTCTGTGGTGTGGTTGAGTGACCATTATTTTGTTTAAAACAAAATGGTTTTAAAATGTAACAGGCAAAAATGGCCTCTAGCAAACTCTAAAGTTTAAGATTAGAGAAGTATTAGCGACATTGTAATTTTACACATCGAGAACTAGAGTTTCGAAAAAGTACTTTGTATGTATCGGATGTCCCAGATTTTAGTTCACAAGCTGTAACTCACTCAGAATATTGCCGATAATATGTTTATAAATGTTACTTGGTCCTCTAAATTCCATAAAATGGCGTAGTAAGTTTTTCACTTGTTCATCACCTTGAAGGTCATTTGAAGGTCAACTAGTTTTTTTTTGAAAGTATATTGTTATATTTTTTATGGCAGCGTAGTATTTGTTGAAAAAAAAAACAGTAATAACGAGCCATCCATAAAAAAAAACCTCATCAAAGTTCCGCCGAACAAAAAAAAGACGTATTTCTATTTTAACTTAAATTTACAACCTTATTTAATTGTGAAGGCTGAAGTTTGACAACAAAGTTTCACTTCGATCTTCGACAACCGCTATTTCCATCTCTCGTTCAAAGCCAAATTTGATGATGTGTTTTTTGAAAGGCTATTTGCCTTAGGCATTTTTTTGCCACTTCTCCAATTTTAGATATAATTGTAATAAGTACTTATCAAAAAAAAAATCAAATATTTCCATAAAACCACTTTTTTGCTGTTTCTCCGGTTTAAAAAAAAATAGCATAAAATCACTGAGGACTTGCCTTTCTTAGCAGCAGAAGGCTTTGGAAAACAAATAAATAAAAAAATTTATTTATTTTTTAAAGTTTTCTGCTACTAATTGTATGTAAGAAAGGCAAGTTTCTTCAGTGCTTTTATGCTAATAATTTCAATACATTGTGTTTAAGTGTTTAAAAAAAATATTAATTGCAAATAACAAATAGTAATGTAATAACAAATAGTAATAACAAAAAAGTGTTTCACTCAAATATTTGGATTTTATTGATAAGTATTACACTGCAATAAAAATATAGGTTTCCATTTAAAAAAAAAAAAAAACAATTTGACCCTCTAATAACCTGCAAGGTGCTGAACAAGTGAAGAACTTCAAGTCACTGTGTAGACTTTCCGAGACCAAGTAATTTTTATTTGAAACATCTCGTTCTCGTCAATATGGCGGGTGAGTAGTTATGACCTGTAAACTAAATCTGGAACTCCCAGTATATTGCCGAAGTTGATAAAAAATGTATTTATTTTGTAAGTTGCACGAGGATGGTGCAGTGATGTCTGCGCATCACGCGGGGGTCAGGTTGTGGAAGAAGGTAGATTTGAGTACTGATTTTTAGTGTTTGGCTTTTTGAAGTTTTGATTGGTTGTACTAACATTTCAGTTACTTCATAAATTCATACATTTTTCCACACGTGTGTAAACTAATTCTACATATTGGTGAAACAGTTTTGCGGAGATAATTAAATGGCAACGATTAAAAAGTAGAATTCTTCGTTCACAAAAAAAATTGTAATGGTTTTTTAATTTTTAAAACTATTCAGCGCATTTTTTAAGACTTGAAAATATTTATGGCATTTATAACAATGTTAAATCATCTTCGCTTTTTACTTGCACAGTAGGGTATAATTAAAATTAATAGGAATGATAAATTTGTATCGCTTTTCAGTATTTTCAGTGTAACTAAAAATTTCGTTAGGATGGAAAACAAAAAAAAAAACAAGTTACATAAAATGTTACTATTTCAATCCGTAAACTGTCGGGAACTGTTGTTGGAACAATATTTATTTTACATACACATTAAAACAATTTCACTCATGTACCATAATTTTCTACAGTAATATTGGTCTTATTACTACTAATCTATTAACCTATTTCAGTTACGCCGTTATTAAACTGGTTTATATATATATATATATATATATATATATATATATATATATACTTATAACCCATACGTTCTTCCCTCAAAACTACATATACTCAGTTCTTAGTTCCCTCATATATAACGTACTTCCCTCCGATTGCGGAGGGTACAACGTTTTGCGTTAAATTTAATATTAAACGGTTGTCCAACTGCCCCTCCTAACATTTGCAGAAAAAATGCAGAGAGGGTACTTTTGTACATTTTTACCTTAAAAATGGGCCGTTTAGTTCGACTTTCTACCGGCGGCGCTATAATCGTTTTGTAGATTATAAACGTTGTTCCATGTTCCCTCGCAATATTTTATAACATCTTGTTATAAGCGGTCGATCTCATTCCCTCCGAAATTCGACAACACTGCGGACGTTCAGTGTTTTGAGCGCGAATCCTGAGTTTACATTTAAAGCAACATTTTCTTGGGTGAAAATGACTTGAGAAGCAGGTTACTCATTGAATTAGCGCAAAAAAAGGTAAGTGAAATTTACTCATATAATACCATTTATTTATATATTCTTAATAATAATAATGTGCCGGAATATGTAGAGAACATTTTATTTTGTTGTAATGTATTAAATTAAAGTATAAGTAAGTAAATGTATATGAAACAAAAATCTAGGAGTTGCAGAAGTTATTCTTAATATCAAAAATTACTTTTGGGTGGTAAGATAGTTTGACATGGACATATCCTCAGAAACATAATTGTGATTTTTTAAACGCTTTTATTTTTTAGCTAGTATGGGTTTAGACGATTGAAGTTATGTGTCATATACGAAACCTACCTGAATGTTGCTGCGATAGTAATAAGGTAAAACAATCAGTGATTACTTCTACAGTACAAGTATACAAAAATATTATACAGGGTGTCAATTTGAAAACGAACAGCATTTAATATTGCCTAAACTAATGACAGTATCAAAATTTGCGAAACACGTCAATTTACATATCAAAGGGGACAACTTTTGAGGCATTTGTTGTCGTACTATTTTCAACCCCCTGACCCCTAAGGCACCACCCCTAAAATTTTAAATGGCAAACCCTATTTCTTTTGCCATTTTTGAGTTTCTTGTACAATTCTAGATAAATTCTAGACATAATGCAACTTTTAAAAGGGATTACATTCATGTCAGTCACATCCATTCATTTAAAAATATTTGTTGAAAAACTAGGTACCAAATTCTTTCGTTTTTTAGGATGGAGCACCTCCTCATTATGTACGCCTAGTAAGAGAGTGGTTGGATAATCATTATCCGGAGCAGTGGATTGGTAGGAGAGGACACATTGAATGGCCACCTAGGTTACCAGATCTGACACCTCTCGATTTCTTCCTATGGGGTCACTTGAAATCAGTTGTATTCAAAACTCAACCAGATTAAGTTGAACAACTGCAGCATATAATTGTACAAGAATCCTAGGCTAAGTTTACAATAAAGTTAGCAGGACAACTACCCAAAAAACTTTTATATTGCATATTATTTAGATTCCTTATTAAGCCTCTAAAGCAAGCGAGACAGGGCGACTTCCGCTAGCTCTTCAAACCAAAAACCATTGTAAATCATTCGTATATGTAACATTCACCAGACAAGGTGTATCGCTCTTGGAGCGAGCATTACATTAC
This sequence comes from Aromia moschata, assembly GCA_029963805.1. Taxonomy (NCBI): domain Eukaryota; kingdom Metazoa; phylum Arthropoda; class Insecta; order Coleoptera; family Cerambycidae; genus Aromia; species Aromia moschata. Next base: position 96,513 of record JAPWTK010000414.1, on the reverse strand, counting down.
ATCCAAAATACAGTCCGCTATTAAATTCATTTTAAAATTGAATAATTGTGTTGTAAATTAAACCCAAAAAGAAAAAACTCACAACACCACCTGAGCTACATTACCCTGTCTGTATTGTAAATGAATATGGAAGTAAAAATGAAAGCTGAGTCTTAATAATATGATATCTGCATTTTTCTACCCAAAAACCTAGAAACGACACGCCACATGAATATTTGTCTTTATTCGCATTAAAATTAAATTCATCTCCCCCGTTTATAATTTTCAAACGTCAGCCAACATAACAAAATTAATTATTGACAGTTATTAAATTAGGGAACTAAGAAAACTTTTTTTTAGTTAGCCTACCTACGACGCAAGCGGGATATTTACATTAGCATTTGTTATTTATTTTTCCGCAAAAAAGTTGTGCCGGATTTTTTTATGTACCCAGTATGCAGCAAAAAAGTGCCCCCTTGCATCAAAATCAAAACTATCTAAAAAACTTTTTACAAAATTTGCCAAAAATGTTAGTTTTTAAAAAGATATTTGGAAATCGAATTTTTATCAATTCAAAATTATAAGTTTAACACCCTGTACCTTAGTTATTATCATCTATTGGATTAACTATCATTAGTCCAAAAAGTTTCAAGTCAGTCAACAACATAAAATTAATTATTGATTATTATTAAATTAGGTAACTAAGATTTCTCTTTTTGTACTTATTTTTACATAATTGATTCCAATTTCAAAAGTTAGCCAACATCATCAAATTGATGCTGTTGATAATTGTTGATAATTGTGATGAACTGATAATTGCCAATAATCTGTTTTATGTTGTTGACTAACTTTTTGAAATTTTATTCTACCAATAATTGTTAGTCCATGAGTTAATGGTAAAGTAACCAAAATACAGGGTGTCAAAGATATAATTTTAATTTGTTTTTTTTAATCCTTTTGTTGAAAAGAAAACATTTTTGCACAAATTTCGAAATTGTTTCTTTTTTGGGTGAAATTTTTTTACTTATTTAACTTTTTAATTATTTTGTTCAAGATTGTATAAAGCGTTTTCAGGGGCATTTTTGGAAACACGAAAAGATTTGTGCATTTTTTTTGTGTAAAAATAAGTAAAAATAATTACGTATTGCATCGTAGGTAAGTAACTAACAAAAAGAGAAATCTTAGTTACCTAATTTAATAATTATCAATAATCAATTTTATGTTGTTGGCTTACTTTTTAAAACTTTTTTGGACTAATGATTGTTAATTCAGTAGATGGTAGTGACCAAGGTACAGTGTGTCAAAGTTATAATTTTAAATTCGATTTCCTTAAATAACTTTTTGAAAACCTATGTTTTTGACAAACTTTGTTTTTACTTCAAGAGGTTTTTTGAGGTGATTTTTTTGGTTAAGGATCTTGACATAGATGGTAGAGGCATATTCTGCGAGATACTGGATATATAAAAAAATCGCGCACAACTTTTTGCCGAAAAATTAATAACAAATGGTAAAGTAAATATGCCACTTGCGTCGTAGATAGCTAACTAAAAGAAAAATCGTAGTTACCTAGTTTAATAACTGTCAATAATTATTTTTTGTGATGTTGGCTGCCTTTTGGAATTTACAAACGGGGGAAAGGTGGATATAATTTTTATATAAATAATGAGTAATATTCATGTGACGTGTCATTTTGTCATTTTATAGGTTTTCATGGTAGAAAAATGCAGATATCACATTATATAATTATTAAATAAGGTGATTAAAATTCTCCTTTTGTTAGTTAACTACAATGTATGTGAGACATGGACTATAGTTATTATTTATTTTTATAGTTGTTATTTATAGTTATTATTTTTACGGAAAAAAGGTACAAAAATAACAAATTAAGATTGTTGATTAGCAACTAAAAAGCAACAAATTCTCCAGTAGTTAGTGGTTTATTACGTTAAAGTAGTATGGTTGATGATTCCAATTTAATATTTTGTTAGCTCGCTATCGCATTTTGGAAACGACTCGAGAAAATAATTTTGGGTTGCACTGTTGATTAGCAACTAAAAAGCAACAAATTCTCCCGTAGATGTTGGCTTATACTTTAAAGTAGTACGGTTGGTCATTCCAGCTTAAGATTATGCTGGCATCACCATCGATTTTTCGGAAACGCCTCGATCAAATTAAATTGTATTTGTAGTATTAGTTATCAACTAAAAAGCAACAAATTCTCCGGTAATTGTTGACTTATTATATTAATGTGATATGGTTGGTCATTCGAGCTTAATATAAAACTAGCATTACCCTCATTTTCGAAAACGGCCAAAGCAACAAAATTAAAATTTTGGTAACTAATTAGCAACAAATTCTCCCATAAGATTGATTGAATTGCGCTGAAGTGGCCAGCTTAACAGACGTGACAATGTGATCATTTTGCCAGCCACTGTGTTATATAATATTAAATATGTTAGGTAATAAAAAAACGGTTGTTATTGTACAGGTGTTCGCCTATATTTTAACCACCCCCTTTAACTCCCGTTATGTTTTATTTTACAAGAAAATTAAAAAAGGAATTTTAGTATTTTCTATGTGAAATTATTGAAAAAACAACTGAATGTCTCAGCCAAAAAATATTAGTCAGACAAATATATAATATATTTATATATAAAAGAAATAGAGCAGTATAATGTTTATTATTAAATATCTCGAAAATCGTAAGATAATATATTAATTACAAAGAAAATTACGAAAATAGATAAGAATAGATAAGAAATAAGATAGATAAGAAATAAGTGTTTATTTTGAAGATTCAAAATACTCATTTTTGAATGTCAGACAAAAAATATTAGGTTGACTCGATTTCTTTTTTATAGAACACCTTGTATATTTTCTTAATTTCACAAAGTAATACATGTATTCAACAATGAATCAAATAAATAAAATTAACTACTAACAGTGCCTTTTTAAGTCAAGATTGACTCGATGCCATGATTATTTGTAACAAAAGGATGCCATGATTATTTGTAACCTTGCTTTAATCTTTTATTTAATTGAAGGCAGAAGAAGTTGAAATGCTTAAAAAACGTGATTTTATTAAAATGAAGAAACTTCAAGGAAGTGTTGTTGTTGTCAAGTCCAAAGAATAAATAATAATTAGTCTTTTAAACCTGTCTTGTTCTTTTTTTATTTCAAAAAAATAAATACAAAAATTATATAGAAACATTATTAATATAACTTATCTATCCATACCGGGCGTTCGCGCAAGATTTAATCCCCATATTTCTCTTCCCCATGACACAATTTTAGAAATAAAAATTGATTAGTTAACATGTTTTTGCACATTTTTGAACTATGTCCATAATGTACTATATCTACTCTAGAATAATTAGTTAAAACTTTTCTGTTATTCTTTGCAGTTATTTTTTTAAACTTAAATTACTACATAATTATATCATTTATGTTTAGAACGAAAAATTGCTAAGAGAATTAGATACCTATATTGAGTCACTTTTATTCATTATCAAAAAGGCTAGCGAAGAAAATTCGATGGTAACCTACTACAGAAAATAAAAACAAAAATAGCGCAGTAAACTACTGGAACTCACTGCTAAAAGCTAATACTTAATTTAATTACAGCACGAAACAATATAAAGGAACAATAATAATTAATACCATAGCTCCCTCCACAATCTGACAACTGCGCTAAGAGGAAGTACGAGTAATAAATTATAATAAAATATATAGGTTCGGAGGGATGTAAAAGTGAATCACATCTTTTAAAATATATACCAATTTTTTGTAGCACAATTCATTACCCCTCTCTTAATAGACGTGTAGAGACTCCTCCCCTAAATATATATATACAAGGTCTTCTTTATAAAACCGGTAGAAATACCGGAGGTCGGTCCCGCCTGGTGTTTATCATGGAGTGGTGTTTATCACCAGGCGGACCGACCTCCGGTATTTCTACCGGTTTTATAAAGAAGACCTTGATATATATATATTTAGGGGAGGAATCTCTACATCGTCTATTAAGAGAGGGTAATGAATTGTGCTACAAAAAATTGGTATATATTTTAAAGATGTGATTCACTCTTACTTCCTCCGAACCTATATATTTTATTATAATTTATTACTCGTACTTCCCTCTAGCGCAGTTGTCAGATTGTGGAGGGAGCTATGGTATTAATTATTATTGTTCCTTTATATTGTTTCGTGCTGTAATTAAATTAAGTATTAGCTCTTAGCAGTGAGTTCCAGTAGTTTACTGCGCTATTTTGTTTTTATTTTCTGTAGTAGGTTACCATCGAATTTTCTTCGCTAGCCTTTTGATAATGAATAAAAGTGACTCAATATAGGTATCTAATTCTCTTAGCAATTTTTCGTTCTAAACATAAATGATATAATTATGTAGTAATTTAAGTTTAAAATAACTGCAAAGAATAACAGAAAAGTTTTAACTAATTATTCTAGAGTAGATATAGTACATTATGGACATAGTTCAAAAATGTGCAAAACATGTTAACTAATCAATTTTTATTTCTAAAATTGTGTCATGGGGAAGAGAAATATGGGGATTAAATCTTGCGCGAACGCCCGGTATGGATAGATAAGTTATATTAATAATGTTTCTATATAATTTTTGTATTTATTTTTGAAATAAAAAAAGAACAAGACAAGGTTTAAAAGACTAATTATTATTTATTCTTTTGGACTTGACAACAACAACACTTCTTGAAGTTTCTTCATTTTAATAAAATCACGTTTTTTAAGCATTTCAACTTCTTCTGCCTTCAATTAAATAAAAATTTAAAGCAAGGTTACAAATAATCATGGCATCCTTTTTGTTACAAATAATCATGGCATCGAGTCAATCTTGACTTAAAAAGGCACTGTTAGTAGTTAATTTTATTTATTTGATTCATTGTTGAATACATGTATTACTTTGTGAAATTAAGAAAAATATACAAGGTGTTCTATAAAAAAGAAATCGAGTCAACCTAATATTTTTTGTCTGACATTCAATTGTTTTCCGGTAGAGTATTTTGAATCTTCAAAATAAACACTAAAATCTATTTTCGTAATTTTCTTTGTAATTAATATATTATCTCTTACGGTTTTCGAGATATTTAATAATAAACATTATACTGCTCTATTTCTTTTATATATTTTTATATTATATTTGTCTGACTAATATTTTTTGGCGGAGACATTCAGTTGTTTTTTCAATAATTTCACATAGAAAATACTAAAATTCCTTTTTTAATTTTCTTTGTAAAATAAAACATAACGGAGTTAAAGGGGGGGTGGTTGAAATATAGGCGAACACCCTGTACAATAACAACCGCTTTTTTATTACCTAACATATTTAATATTATATAACACAGTGGCTGGCAAAATGATCACATTGTCACGTCTGTTAAGCTGGCCACTTCAGCGCAATTAATCAATCTTATGGGAGAATTTGTTGCTAATTAGTTACCAAAATTTTAATTTTGTTGCTTTGGCCGTTTTCGAAAAAATGAGGGTAATGCTAGTTTTATATTAAGCTCGAATGACCAACCATATCACATTAATATAATAAGTCAACAATTACCGGAGAATTTGTTGCTTTTTAGTTGATAACTAATACTACAAATACAATTTAATTTGATCGAGGCGTTTCCGAAAAATCGATGGTGATGCTAGCATAATCTTAAGCTGGAATGACCAACCGTACTACTTTAAAGTATAAGCCAACATCTACGGGAGAATTTGTTGCTTTTTTTAGTTGCTAATCAACAGTGCAACCTCAAAATTATTTTCTCGAGTCGTTTCCGAAAATGCGATAGCGATGCTAACAAAATATTAAATTGGAATCATCAACCATACTACTTTAACGTAATAAACCACTAACTACTGGAGAATTTGTTGCTTTTTAGTTGCTAATCAACAATCTTAATTTGTTATTTTTGTACCTTTTTTCCGTAAAAATAATAACTATAAATAACAACTATAAAAATAAATAATAACTATAGTCCATGTCTCACATACATTGTAGTTAACTAACAAAAGGAGAATTTTTAATCACCTTATTTAATAATTATATAATGTGATATCTGCATTTTTCTACCATAAAAACCTATAAAATGACAAAATGACACGTCACATGAATATTACTCATTATTTATATAAAAATTATATCCACCTTCCCCCGTTTGTAAATTTCAAAGGCAGCCAACATCACAAAAAATAATTATTGACAGTTATTAAACTAGGTAACTACGATTTTTCTTTTAGTTAGCTATCTACGACGCAAGTGGCATATTTACTTTACCATTTGTTATTAATTTTTCGGCAAAAAAGTTGTGCGCGATTTTTTTTATATATCCAGTATCTCGCAGAATATACCCTCTACCATCTATGTCAAGATCCTTAACAAAAAAAATCACCTCAAAAAAACCTCTTGAAGTAAAAACAAAGTTTGTCAAAAACATAGGTTTTCAAAAAGTTATTTAAGGAAATCGAATTTAAAATTATAACTTTGACACACTGTACCTTGGTCACTACCATCTACTGAATTAACAATCATTAGTCCAAAAAGTTTTAAAAGTCAGCCAACAACATAAAATTGATTATTGATAATTATTAAATTAGGTAACTAAGATTTCTTTTTGTTAGTTACTTACCTACGATGCAATACGTAATTATTTTTTACTTATTTTTACACAAAAAAATGCACAAATCTTTTCGTGTTTCCAAAATGCCCTGAAAACGCTTTATACAATCTTGAACAAAATAATTAAAAAAGTTAAATAAGTAAAAAAAAATTTCACCCAAAAAAGAAACAATTTCGAAATTTTGTGCAAAAATGTTTTCTTCAACAAAAGGATTAAAAAAAACAAATTAAAATTATATCTTTGACACCCTGTATTTTGGTTACTTTTACCATTAACTCATGGACTAACAATTATTGAGTAGAATAAAATTTCAAAAGTTAGTCAACAACATAAAACAGATTATTGGCAATTATCAGTTCATCACAATTATCAACAATTATCAACAGCATCAATTTGATGATGTTGGCTAACTTTTGAAATTGGAATCAATTATGTAAAAATAAGTACAAAAAGAGAAATCTTAGTTACCTAATTTAATAATAATCAATAATTAATTTTTATGTTGTTGACTGACTTGAAACTTTTGGACTAATGATAGTTAATCCAATAGATGATAATAACTAAGGTACAGGGTGTTAAACTTATAATTTTGAATTCGATAAAATTCGATTTCCCAAATATCTTTTAAAAACTAACATTTTTGACAAATTTTGTAAAAAGTTTTTTAGAGATAGTTTTGATTTTGATGCAAATGACTTTTGACTTTTTGAAAATTATAAACGGGGGGAATTTCTAATTTTAATGCGAATAAAGACAAATATTCATGTGACGTGTCGTTTTCTAGGTTTTCGTGGTAGAAAAATGCAGATATCATATTATTAAGACTCAGCTTTCATTTTTACTTCCATATTCATTTACAATACAGACAGGGTAATGTAGCTCAGGTGGTGTTGTGAGTTTTTTCTTTTTGGGGTTTAATTTACAACACAATTATTCAATTTTAAAATGAATTTAATAGCGGACTGTATTTTGGATGTAATGTAATGCTCGCTCCAAGAGCGATACACCTTGTCTGGTGAATGTTACATATACGAATGATTTACAATGGTTTTTGGTTTCGAAGAGCTAGCGGAAGTCGCCCTGTCTCGCTTGCTTTAGAGGCGTAATAAGGAATCTAAATAATATGCAATATAAAAGTTTTTTGGGTAGTTGTCCTGCTAACTTTATTGTAAACTTAGCCTAGGATTCTTGTACAATTATATGCTGCAGTTGTTCAACTTAATCTGGTTGAGTTTTGAATACAACTGATTTCAAGTGACCCCATAGGAAGAAATCGAGAGGTGTCAGATCTGGTGACCTAGGTGCCATTCAATGTGTCCTCTCCTACCAATCCACTGCTCCGGATAATGATTATCCAACCACTCTCTTTACTAGGCGTACATAATGAGGAGGTGCTCCATCCTAAAAAAACGAAAGAATTTGGTACCTAGTTTTTCAACAAATATTTTTAAATGAATGGATGTGACTGACATGAATGTAATCCCTTTTAAAAGTTGCATTATGTCTATAATTTATCTAGAATTGTACAAGAAACTCAAAAATGGCAAAAGAAATAGGGTTTGCCATTTAAAATTTTAGGGGTTGGTGCCTTAGGGGTCAGGGGTTGAAAAATAGTACGACAACAAATGCCTCAAAAGTTGTCCCCTTGATATGTAAATTGACGTGTTTCGCCAAATTTTGATACTGTCATTAGTTTAGGCAATATTAAATGCTGTTCGTTTTCAAATTGACACCCTGTATAATATTTTGGTATACTTGTACTGTAGAAGTAATCACTGATTTTTTTACCTTATTACTATCGCAGCAACATTCAGGTTTCGTATATGACACATAACTTCAATCGTCTAAACCCATACTAGCTAAAAAATAAAAGCGTTTAAAAAATCACAATTATCACAATTATGTTTCTGAGGATATGTCCATGTCAAACTATCTTACCACCCAAAAGTAATTTTTGATATTAAGAATAACTTCTGCAACCCCTAGATTTTTGTTTCATATACATTTACTTACTTATACTTTAATTTAATACATTACAACAAAATAAAATGTTCTCTACATATTTCCGCACATTATTATTATTAAGAATATATAAATAAATGGTATTATATGAGTAAATTTCACTTACCTTTTTTGCGCTAATTCAATGAGTAACCTGCTTCCTCGAAGTCATTTTCACCTAAGAAAATGTTGCTTTAAACGTAAACTCAGGATTCGCGCTCACAACACTGAACGTCCGCAGTGTTGTCGAATTTCGGAGGGAATGAGATCGAACCGTTTATAACAAGATGTTATAAAATATTGTGGAGGGAACATGGAATGAAGTTTATAATCTACAAAACGATTATAGCGCCGCCGGTAGAAAGTCGAACTAAACGGCCCATTTTTAAGGTAAAAATGTACAAAGTACCCTCTCTGCATTTTTTCTGCAAATGTTAGGAGGGGCGTTGGACAACCGTTTAATATTAAATTTAACGCAAAACGTTGTACCCTCCGCAATCGGAGGGAAGTACGTTATATATGAGGGAACTAAGAATTGAGTATATGTAGTTTTGAGGGAAGAACGTATGGGTTATAAGTATATATATATATATATATATATATATATATATATATATATATATTTCATTTGTACGCTACATGTACAGGGTGAGTTCGAGAAAACTCCCAGCCCCCTTACCTTCATTATTTCTAAAGCTATGAAGAAAATATTTTTCTAAAAAGCTGTTTTTGCAAAAAAAAAATTGCAAAAATTTATTATTTGCTCAAAATTTTTTAAAATTCCAGTGCATTCCTTGGGTGATTTTAAGAACTTTTTATTCTTGACAATTTCTTGTAAAAGTGCATTGTTTTTAAATAAAAAAATTCAGAAATTAAATACATTCCACACATTCATGAGGTTAACTACCAATTTTTGACAAAAATTTTGACAAAAAAAGAAATATGGGACATCTAGAATTGTACAAGAAACTCAAAAATGGCAAAAGAAATAGGGGTTGCCATTTAAAAACTTTAGGGGTAGGTGCCCTGGGGGTTGACAGTAATACGACAACAAATGCCTCAAAAGTTGTCCCCCTTGATATATAAATTGACGTGTTTCGCCAAATTTTGATACTGTCAGTAGTTTAGGCAATATTAAATACTGTTCCTTTTCAAATTGACACCGTGTATGTACAGTTGGCGCCATCCAAATGTGAACAGATTTTGGTAGTCATGAAAATAATGCCTGAATTTTATCGTAGTGAATCGGACTTTGTTCAGTAGCGTATCAGAAAGGTAGATAATTTAGTATATATAATGGCAGACATATTACTTTGATCATTTTATATTGGAATAATGCCATGAGTAGAAGAATTACATGAATAGTATTATAATAACTATATCATAACTAATTGTATATAAATAATTTATATACAGTGTGTCCCAAAAAGTTGGAAACAGTCCCGCAGAATCGAAACTATTAGTATTTCCAAAAAAAGCTTCCTACAAAAAACATTCGCATCACAAACCGCCATCGACCAGTCAAAACGACGTCGACATTCTTCTACAGGGTGCTGCACAAATCAGAAAAAACTGTTTCGGTTAAATGGCAACACCGCATAATTCGCATCTAATCAAAAAATATTATTGAGAAAAGTTGTTCAGAATCCCGAAATATGGTGGTGTACGAAAAATCAGCGCGATAGTCAAATGTTTGCGATTTAACGCTGCTGGCCCAAAAAGTTAGAAACAGGCCCGCAGTCAAAACTATTGGTATTTTCAAAAAAAGTTTCCTACAAAAAAACATTCGCACCATAAACCGCCATCGGCCAGTCAAAACAACGTCGACATTCCTCTCGGCCTGTTTCCAACTTTTTGGGCCAGCAGCCTTAATTCGTAAACATTTGACTATCGCGTCGATTTTTCATATATCGCCATATTTCGGCATTCTGAACAACTTTTCTTAATAATTGTTTTTGATTAGATGCGAATTAAGCGGTGTTGCCATTTAACCGAAACAGTTTTTTCTGATTTGTGAAACACTCTGTAGAAGAATGGCGACGTCGTTTTGTCTGATCGATGGCGGTTTGTGATGACAATGGTTTTTGTAGGAAACTTTTTTTGGAAATACTAATAGTTTCGGGACTGTGGGACTGTTTCCAACTTTTTGGGACACACTGTATAATAATATATAAAGGTTAACTCTAATATTACTCACATACGACTAGTATAATTTAAAAAAATATTAACAAGGTAAAAATGAAGGAAACGATTTTCTATTCTTTAAAACATTAACAAAATAAAAAGTTTATCTAATACTAAAGTGGATTTATTTATTAATATTTTATTGCACAGCCATTTGACGCTACAATATTCTCTAATCTTCTTGGCATGGAAGCGATTAACGTTCTCATATCATGTGAGTCCACCAGCTTTTCCCAAGCATTTTCAATACTTTCCCAGAGTTGTTCGCGGTTTGTCGGCCTAAATTCTCTTTTATATATATTTTTTACTAAGATACCCCACATGTTTTCAATGGGGTTCAAATCTGGACTTTTTGCCTGCCAAGGCAAAACATTGATGTTGTGGTTATTTATCCATTCTCTTACTAGTCATCCAGTATGAATTGGAGAATTATATCCTGTAACGAAAGTGTAGTTATTATATTTTAAAGTATACCTACTAAGTAAAATTTATCACATGCTGAAATACAATATTTATAGGAAAAACTTGTCTCACTGATGGTAACATCACGTTCTCCAAAATATTTGTATAGTGTGCGGATGTTAATCGGCCATCAATTTACCAGCACACTCCAGGATCATGAACGCTTATCCACGCCCAAACATTGACCGAAAAGCGGCCACTATTGGTAGTACTCAAGGTGTAATTCTCTTCAAATCTTCTATTCCTGGATCGATAAACATGTAGTCTTTCATTTTTGGAAGATTGGAACGTCTTCTCGTCGGAAAACATGACATTGTTCCAAAATTCATTTCCTTGTAAAATTTCATTTGCAAACTGGACTCGCCTCTGTTTATGCTCTTCGGTTAGAAACATTTTGTGAGTAGCAACGCAATTCTTAAAGCCGCATTGTTTTAGACGCCTTTGTGTTGTTCTGAGAGACCCTGGAAATAATGTTTCTTCTCGAGCCTTCACAGCGGTTTCGAATGGATTATGATTGATAAATTCGACCAGAGCAATATCTTCATTCTCAGTGGAGACCTTTCCTATACCTTGTCTGATAGTCCTTTGTAGTCGCTGTTCTCCTTGCCAGCGTTTTTTAATGTAAAATATGCAACTTTTACTAACATTTAATTCAGCAGCCACTTCAGTCAACGACCAGTTTTCTTCCAATTTAGCTATAGCCCTTGCTCTTTGCGCTTCACTTAAATGCCTTGGCATGTTTAAAGTTACGATGTATGACATTATTGTCAATTATTAATATTTTGATATTTCATTACCGTCGACACAGAACGGCGATTATATATTTGACACATGTCATTGCATTTACGGCGACTATGATATCAAGTTTAAATTACACCATACAATTTTGCCGTTCACATTTGGATGGCGCCAACTGTACATGACCTTTATTTCCCGACACATCGCATTCTATTTCTTTATGAGGACAAAAACCACGCGGTCAGAAGTCGTACTCCTTTAACCGCAGCTTTATTTTATCTGCAATTAACACAAATCCCCATGTATACTCCAGATTACTATACGTTTCTAAATTCCAGGCGAAACCGGAAATACAAGCCAGCGACCCCATAACGCATCCCCTGTATGGCGCGGTGCCTTCCCAGCCGCTACCCACCAACGGCTACGGCGACACGAACGCTCCACCCAACCAACCCTACAACCCCACTCCGCTCTACCCCCAAAATCCCCCCACCATGTACCAGCCTCCTCCCACGGCCGCGTCGAATTTCGGACAGTCCTTTAATCCGGGCAACTTCAACCAGAACCCCGTTCCCGGACCGGGCCAAGCACCGCAGGAGGTGCAGCGGGTGGTCAAACCGGAGACGCCGGCGCCCGTGCAAAAGGAACCCATCCCCGAGGAGCACGTACACATGAAGACTGTCTTCGACGAGTTGAGGAATCAGTGTAGTTGTGCAGCGGCCAATCCCGTAAGTATACGGGGTGTTGCGTAATGTTATGACTTTACTTTAAGGTGTGATGCTTCCGACCAGTTTTGGGTCGAAAAGTTCAAATTGTGAGGTTTTGCCCCCACTACAAACATTTTTTGTAGTCATCTTTAGAAATGGCTGACAGCTCCTCCCTGTTCTTTCGTGCCCCTTTTCATGCGTGGAAATAAGAAAAAGTCGCACGGAGCCAGGTCAGGCATGTAAGGTGCGTGGGCAGCGGAACCATGTCATTTTTAGTCAAAAACTGGCGAGCAGAAATGGCTGTGTGTGCAGGTGCATTGTCGTGATGGAAGAACCAGTGTCCTGTCTGCCACAAATCTGGTCTTTTTTGACAAACACTGTTGCGCAGTCTTCTTAAAACTTCCAAATAAAAGGTTTGATTGACGGTCTGACCTGGGGGAACAAACTCTGAATGAACTACGCCCTTGGCATCAAAAAAGCAAATCAGCATTGTTTTGATGTTTGATTTGACGACATTTTTTGGACGGGGTGACAATGGCCTTGTCCATTGGCTTGACTGTTGCTTTGTTTGTGGGTCATAACCATAACACCATGACTCATCACCTGTAATGACCTTTGACAGAAAAACTGGATCAGTTTCAAGCTGTTGTTTCAAAGCACGACATGTTTCAACTCGACATTCCTTTTGGTTGTCAGTCGGAGCCCGAGGAACAAACTTGGCAGCAACCCTTTTCATTCCCAAATCTTCGGTTAAAATTCTGATGAACCAAGCTCCAAGATAACCCACTAATCTCTGACAGTTGATCAATTGTCTGTCAACGGTCTGTGAGCACAAGCTCTCGAATTTTTTCAACATTTCCGTCGTTTCGGGCAGTTGATGGACGTCCAGACCAATCGGCATGTGGCCTTTTTTTAAACCGAGCAAGCCACTTGTACACTTGAGTTTTTTCCCATAGCGTCATCTTTATAAGCTGTTTTCAACACTAAAAACAATTTCAGCAGCATTTTTACCGAGTAGAAAACAAAATTTCACAGCTGCACGTTGTTCACTTAAACTTGCCATCATAAAAAAACGAAACAAGAACAAAACAGCGCTAGCAAAAACAATGCAGATGAACAGAAAAAGCCACGTCGACAACACAGGCGGCACTGAACTGGCAATGAGTTGCGCTATACACGCCTAGTGGCATAAATGCGTACTACACAAGCTCCGCCCACGGCAATGCTGTTCCCGTTATTTTTGGGTACCCCCTCGTATATTCCGAAAGTAGATATAAAAACCAGTCCAGTACGTTGGATTTTTTTAAAATATTGATTTAAAAAAAATACCATCAATATTACGAAAATAAAAATTTCAACCAAAAAATCGATCATAAAATTTTTAAATCTCAACATCGAAAAAATCCTACTAGAGTGGACTAGAAAATGTTGTCAAGAAGCTACAGTTAAAATTTCAAGTCAATCGGTTCAAAACTGTAGACGATATGATGTCGCCCGACTTCAAAAACATGGTTTCCATAAAAACGCGTTTAAAGTACTGCAAAATCATAGAAATTTTTACCTTGAAAATTCTAGTAAACACGCCATCTGGCGACTAAATTTGAAAGATTTAATGAGGGTTGTCAGTTGATAACATGTATTTGCCGCCCAAAATTTAAAAAGCAATTTCATTCAAAAACATTTCTAGAAATACTTTAAATCAGCACTAAAACCTTCTTCGCAAAATCGAATTTTTGGACCACTTAAAATAATTTTCCCCTCATAAAACTTTATGTATATCATTTTTGGATAGTTAAGGGACCCTTTAAACCAAAAAAAAAAAGATAAAAAAATACAAAGGTATATTCTCCCTTAAGAAAACACAATAATGAAATAAACTACTACATAAAACTAATAGACATCCAAAAAAAACGTCATCAACTCTTGCTATGAACGAGAGATGGAAATAAGCGAAGCTTAGACATGACATGTCTAAGCTTTTCGGTTATGTCAAACTCTTGACAAGTGACTGTCACAATTTGTAAAATAAACAATGGCTGACATATACTGTGACAGTCTTGACAAGTAAATAAGGTTATAAATTCGATTAAGAATAGAAATACGTCTTTTTTTCTCGCCAACTTTGATGACTTTTTTTTTGATGTCTGGTTATTAATTTATGTACAATAATTTATACCCGAATTTATATAGGCGTACATTTTACAAAACGCGAACCGCACATATTTATTTTAAAGACTAATGCCTGTTTCCGCCGCTACGGCGGATTATATAGTTGTCGCCGGTGAATCCAGAAGTCGCTAGGCTCGCCTAGGGTTTCCTCGAAATCCCTATGCAAAGGGACCAGCTGTCGGCTCAATACCTCGCGTTGAGTCTCGTAGTTGTCTCGCCACAATATAAACGTACATGCAACGTCTGTTAAAAAGACTGCGCCATATGGAATTTTTTTTTAAATCGCCATTGCTCTTTGAAGGAATTTTAACCAGGGGCGTGTTCCAAAATATACTGCCAGCACTGCAGATATGTTGTCATAAAGGCATGCTATCAACAGTTTTTAGTAGGCATTACAACTTTGAACGACTTTTTTATGTTGACACTATAGAGAAATAGATCAGTTAATCTTTTAAAATTTTTACAGATCTCAAAATGTCAAGAAAACCACAAGTACTATAAAAAAAAATTGTATTTACTCGGTGATTATGAAAAAAAATATTTCGAAAATATTTTGCAAGCCGTTTCCAAAACTGTAGAAAATAAAAACCGATAAAAACCGACTCTTGGACTCTTGGCAGCAGCTGTTTAACTGTTTTGGCATTTCGCAAACGGAAGTCTGACAACTATAATTGAGTGTCTTGAAAATATCAGTTTTTCAATGCAAGTTAAACGTTTGAAGCTCAAAAAAGGCACAAACCACCATTAAAGCCAATGTAAGGTTCAGATAATTTTAATCTCTCAACAAATGTCAAGCAATACAACACGGCAACTTCAGATCTGCTGCCAACTGCATATCAACGAATCTCAAGCGAACTTTAAAATTCAATAAGACATTCCATTATAGTTTTATTTCAATATACACTCGAGTCCCTCTTAAGTCACCAAATCCGTGCATCATCTCGCTTAAGTCACGAAATTATTCTCTCTTAAGTCACTTTTAAAAGCAATCATAACGTTTTCGTGTTTTTAGTTGCAAAAAGAAGTATTTAGAGATGTACCACAGCACTTGTTATAATGAAAAATGAGCCAGCTGAACGAAAAAATCAACGTAAGTATACCGTCGTGCGTGACAAAGTTCAATTTTCCACTTGCGTGAATATTTTAAAGGTTAAATATTTTTAAGACACCTAACGTATTTTAAAGGTTAGGTGTCTATATTTAATGTATTACACAATCATTTTTTTCAATAAAAATGTTATTCATGTGAGAATCCAATTTCCAAACGTAGTTCTAAAACTTTTACAGGCAGCGACTTAAGAGGGAGAGTTTCGTGACATAAAAGGGAGAAACGTGGTGACATAAGAGGAACTGTGAATTAAGCGAAGGTGACTTAAGAGGCACTCGATAGTAATTGAGTGGTAGTATCACTGCACACGTCTAATTGCATCATCGGTGATGTGCATTGATTTTTATTTTGTACAAAGTATACAGAAATCACGTTAAAGTATTATAAACAAATATTAACACATTACATTACAGTCATTTCTGAGGTATGTTTGGGCGTTGTAACACATTATTTTTTTTTTTTTTTTTAGCAAACTAAAAGGAAATTGGAAGATGTTGGACGAAAGTTAGAAATGTTGTATGACCTATTAAGAGAACAGAAAGTAAGTTTGGTTCTGTCGTTTCATCTTTGGCAAATGTCACGTAACGGTGTTTCCAATGCGTTTTATTTATTTTTAGTTGTCTGCGAATACGTTAGGCTCACTCCATCAGATGGTGCAACTCGTCCAACATGGCGACTACACGGGAGGCCTGAATTTGCACACGCAACTGGTGTCGGGCCCGGATTTTGCTCAGATAGCTAGTTTTATGCCAGGACTGAAAGTTTTGTTGCAATGCGCATTGCAACTACAGGTTTATTTAAGATAAGATTCGAGGAAGGTAGACGATTTAAAATTTCATTAGATCGCCTCCGAAGGGTTTTAGAAGCGGATCGGCCAGAAAAATGACGGTTTCTTTGCTGTCAAACTCCTTTCTTCATAATTTTCCAGATATAGCAGAAGAATATTTACTAATGTTTACTATTTTGTTGCCTTATATTTTTAATAACGCATCAAATATTTTATTTACTAATTAGTAAGTAATCACATATAATTCTTTTATTCGTATCTGTTAGTCCTATCAAAAGTCTATCTTTGTTTTAGTAAAGAATAAATATGGATTATGTAAAAAGTCAGTTTATATATTTCTTCTTGTCATAATACAAATTATTTAGGGTTAATAAAATTGTTAAGGTGCTTTTCATATTGAAAAAAAAAATACAAAATAAAATATTTAATATTTTTGGACACTGAGATTTAGAATAGACTAGAGGGAATCCATCTCATTCGCTTTATGAGTGAAAAATGGTATAAACAAAATGGCTTCGCCAGAAACAAACTCGAAATTGGCCGGGAAACATTTCATTATAGAGGCCATAGCCTCAAGAGTTAAATCATCATACAGTGAGGGCCTAAAGTTTGGAATAAAATTAAAAACTCAGGTTTTATTGGTATTTGAACGAAATGCTTCGACACGTCAATTTTTATTTTTCAGAACAGAGTTTTTAAAGAAATGGTACAAAGTATACAGGGCGTTTGAGTTTCATGTACCGCTGTCAATGTTAGTTTTTTTTTTAAATGGAACACCCTGTATCGTTATATATTTTTGAGCAGAACTTTAAGAGACAATTTCAAATATATAACATTTGTCACCTATCTAAGTCCAATTGTCAATTGTCCGACTTAAAAGTCTGTTTGACATTACACTCTCATTAGCTTAAGATGGTCAGTTAAAAGCTAGGAAGCGTCACTAGAACGTAGATTAATCACTTCGGGCCCATAGAATGGCCGGCTCCTCCGCTGGATTTCAATTGATGTGATTATTTTTTATGGGGCTATTTAAAACGCAGTCTGTATCACAAAACCACCTAACATTGAAAATTTAAAAATGAGAATGAGAAATGTTATATTTTTGAAATTTTCTCTCAAAGGTTGCTCAAAAATATGAAACGATACAAGGTGTTCCGTTTAAAAAAACTAACATTGACAGTGGTACATGAAACTCGAACGCCCTGTATACTTTGCACCATTTCTTTAAAAACTCTGAACTGAAAATAAAAATTTACGTGTGAAAACATTTCGTTCAAATATGCATAAAACACGAATTTTATTCCAAATTTTTGGCCCTCACTGTATAGTACCTAATAATAAATGATGTTTGTGTAACATTTTGAAACTAAATGGAATATGCATTAATATACAGGGTGTTCCATTAAAAAAACAAACACTACCTTGATTCAGTTTTATGATTTCTGATGTTCAATTGTTTTTTCTCAAATCGTGTTATAAATATGTATGCAAACTCTAGACAACTTTTGTCTGAAGAACTCGCAATAACTTGTCAAATTAAAAAAATTGAACCCTGTACATAACCCCATAGGTAAAAAACCTGTATATTTGCTACAGAGTCGGTACTGTTTAAATTTTTGTGTCAGTACTACAGTATTTACTTTGTGTACTCAAGTAAATACTGTACAACAAGTATTGCTTGCTCAAATTGTCTGCATCGCTCATTTGTGGTTTGTTGTTTTATTTCGGAAAGAAAAAGGAGGATTATGTTATTAGTATGCTGATAGACGAAATTGAGGAAACGGACTTCTCGCAGATGGTACATGAGATGCTTTCGCAATGAAGCTTGTTGACGGCATTAGGTGTTGTCAAAAAGTTGATTTTGAAACCTCTCAAAAATACCGCTGCCTCATCTAGCCCAAATAAATTTTGACCAGGTCTAACGGTCTGCAAATATTTACCGCTTACTTCAGCGCTGTCACATAATGTAACAGCCTTGACAATTAAACTAGGTTATAAACTTAAGATTAAGAATAGAAATATGTATTTTTTTGCTCGGCCAACTTTGATGACGTTTTTTTGAATGGCTTGTTATAATAGTGTTTAGCCTTTAAAAAAATAGATAACTATTTCAATCAATTGCTAATTTTAACATACGAGACCAAATAAAATAAAAAAAAAAACACTTTCCTTCGTTCGTGGTTACACCAATATGGCCGCTTGACACAGGTGTGCTAATTTGACAATATGCGCATTCCTTCTAGTCTATTCTAAATCTCGGTGTTTTTGGGCTATTTATTTTCATTGAATGTCATCAAACTTCAAAAGATAATCCTGCAAACCCGTTTACAGCCAAAGTTAGAATTAATAAAAAAAAGTTATTCTTTTTTCACCGCCACACATGAACGATACAATAATACAAGATAGGTCATCTGTTAAGTTTTAAAATCCTGTGAAAGAGAAGTGTTGAAAAAGAAAGAAATGTTGTGAAGAGAGTTCCCACAATAATAGCGAAGCTCTGAATACTTGGTGGCATTTTGATATGGTACAATATAGTTATTTATTCTTTGGTACCATACTTTTTTCTGTTCAGAGGCGTATGGAAAACAAATAAAAGGCGGTAAAATCTTTTGCGGTGAACCGGTAGCATAACCTTTCTAATCTATGAGTACATTTATTACAAATATTTACCACCTCTGTAGTAAAAAATACGACTGACGGTTGTCGTCCAAATGTAGATGGCGCTCGTGATAATCGTCATCAACACCAGATATACAATTTCCATTCTAAATTGAAAGTAAGTAGAAAAAAGCAAGGTTGTCAGATATATTTTCTAAAATTGCTAAGCTCACTATACAAGTATACTTCATACTTCAGTAAACTGTTAGTTTGTGACGTTCTTAGAAACCTAGTTTGGAAATATTTAAAAAAAAATACATAAATATAAATTTATTAGTTAGCATTAAAATAAAACGTTTAAAATTGCTGGAAAAAAATAATTATAAATCAAAACAACTTTATGTATTCTATTTCCATTCTAAATTGAAAATAGGTAGAAAAAAGCAAGGTTGTCAGATATATTTTCTAAAATTGCTAAGCTCACTATACAAGTATACTTCATACTTCAGTAAACTGTTAGTTCGCGACGTTCTTAGAAAGCTAGTTTGGAAATATTTAAAAAAAATACATAGATATAAATTTATAAGTTAGCATTAAAATAAAGCGTTTAAAATCGTTGGAAAAAATTATTATAAATTCAAACAACTTTATGTATATTACTATACTTAAGAAAATTTTGAAGAGCCGGCAACGGCGGCTGGCGGCACAGAGTAAACCACTGGCGGTAACACCAGTCAACGAGACTATTAGACTACTTTGCATTTAATACATTGCTAATACTTCTTCGGTCCACTGTGCCATAAAATTTTTACGACGTCGTTAAAATGATTTACGACATTTGGAATTCTGACTTGTTTAAGACACCAGTGACGTGTATTTATTAAAACAGACAATTTATTGATATTGTCTGGCTAAATGAACATTATTTACAGAAAATTATATTACAAAATATTAAGAGTTTTGTATGCAGGCTAATTTTAATCTATGTTGATTTGAATGAAAAAAATTATTTCACAATTTTCGAATTTATAAAAGATATATGCACGCCCATGGAATCATAGAGTTGTACCGCTTCTTTTGTTCCCCAGCCGTATTTATCATTTTCAATTAAAAATAGAGGGACTATATATTGCTATACTTAAGAAAATTTTGAAGAGCCGGCAACGCTGATACCACCGGCCAGCAGCGAATGCCGATCCAGTATACTATTGTGCTTTGTATCTAATACATTCCTTAAATACTTATTCGGTCCACTGTGCCATAAAATTTTTACGACGTTAAAATGATTTATGACTTTGTGAATTCTACTTGTTTAAGACGCCAGTGACGTGGATTTCAGCTGCTAGGTTTATTAACACAGACAATTTTTTGAGATTGTCTGGCTAAATGAGCATTATTTACAGCAAATACAAATATTAAGAGTTTTGTATGCAGGCTAATTTTAATCTCCTATATTGATTTGATTGAAAAAAAATATTTCACAATTTTCGAATTTATAAAAGTTATATGCACGCCCATGGAATCATAAAGTTGCACCGCTTTTTTTGTTCCCCAGGCGTATTTATCATTTTCAATTAAAACTAGAAGGACTATAACGCTTCGAACAGATAAAAGTTGGCCGCATACCAGATAGTTCCCTTTGTTAATACGAGCTGACGATAGTTAATAAAAAATATTTCTGTGATAATAATAATAATACACTCGAACCCCTCTTAAGTCGCCAAATCCGTGCATCATTACCCCGATTAAGTCGCGAAATTTTGCCTCTCTTAAGTCGCGATCATAACTTCAACTTTTTTGTGTTTTAACTGCAAAAAGAAATATTTAGAGATATACCACAGCACTTGTTATAACGAAAAATGATCCAACTGAACGAAAAATCAATGTAAGTATACCCAGTCGTGCGTGACAATGTTCAATTTTCCACTTGAATGAATATTTTAAAGATTAAATATTTTTTAAAAAGACACCTAACCTATTTTAAATCAATAAATGTATTACACAATCATTTTTTTCAATAAAAATTGTACATATTCATGCGAGAATCCAATTTCCAAACTTTTACAGGCGGCGATTTAACCGGGACGGTTTCGCGACCTAATAGGGGGAAACGTGGTGAAATAACAGAGGATGTGAATTAAGCGAAGGTGAAATAAGAGGGGTTCGAGTGTAATAATATTTATTCATCATCTGTAAGTACAGTAATAGTACATATATGTCAAATGATACCTCTTTCATTGTCTCTTTTTGTAGTTTTAGAAAAAAGATAACATTAAATGATTCAGTTGGTCCATTCTTTTGCTGTTTAACAATGCTTTTTACACGAATTTCCATGAATCCAGGACACTGGTGCATACATTAATGCATTTCGAAGAACGAGCTCGTCCAATCAGCGTTAAATAAAAGAGTTTCTAAACTTCTTGTTTCACCCCCGTGGGGTAGAGTAACAGGCGCAGTAGCTACCATAGAAAACCATGGTTTTCTATGGTAGCTACTTTTACTGCCAGAGACAGATACTGTGTTTGTCAAGTTTACTCCAAACGTGCACTGAACTTGAACCCGGCGATAATTGAATTATTAATGACTTAAAATTGAAGTATTAGAAAGTAAAATACACATTTTTCTGTAACAACGGTATTAGAAATGGATATACTAACAAGAAAATACACTAAAATGTAAATAATAAGTTAACCGCTGTGTACGCAAATTGATCAGTACGGATATTTGTTCAATATTTTATGCCAGGGTCAGACTAAAAAGTTGGAGACACGAATGAAATATATGCACTCGAACCCCTCTTATTTCACCTTCGCTTAATTCACTTCCTCTGTTATTTCACCACGTTTCCCCCTATTAGGTCGCGAAACCGTCCCGGTTAAGTCGCCGCCTGTAAAAGTGTTAGAACTACGTTTGGAAATTGGATTCTCGCATGAATATGTACAATTTTTATTGAAAAAAAAATGATTGTGTAATACATTTATTGATTTAAAATAGGTTGTGTCTTTTAAAAATACTTAATCTTTAAAATATTCATTCAAGTGGAAAATTGAACTTTGTCACGCACGACTGGGTATACATACGTACATTGTTTTTTCATTCAGTTGGCTCATTTTTCGTTATAACAAGTGCTGTGGTATATCTCTAAATATTTCTTTTTGCAGCTAAAACACGAAAAAGTTGAGGTTATGATCGCGACTTAAGAGAGGATAAATTTCGCGACTTAAGCGAGGTAATGATGCACGGATTTGGCGACTTAAGAGGGGTATGGGCAAAATATATATACAGTAAAATATATCGATATATATGGATATCGATATATTTTTTATACATCGATATAGATCGACGTAAATACATCGATATAGATCGACGTAAATACATCGATATATATCGACGTAAAAACATCGATATATCGGCCAAATTTTTTTTTTGGATTGATTAAACATTTTTTTAAATTCATTATTTTTTTTTCACACAATTTTTAGAAAAAAATAATTTAGTTTCAAAATCGTTTATTAATCATTTAAAGAAACAAATAATTATATTTATTCATAGTAAAATTCGTCGCGAACGATCTTTAGCATCACTCGTTGCTTTATATGCTCTGCTGTGACCCTACTACGGTTGTCTGGGACAACTAAATTTATTGTTGAAGCCACCCGTTCCGACGACACTGATGAAGCCTGGCAAATTAAATATTTTTGTGCTATTTCAAAATTAATTTTCCAGCTAAATATGGTTGATCAAGGTATTGGTTCATTAGGCACAGTGTAGTGTTGTAAATATTCGGATGATTTTAATATTCGGATAATACGTAATAGTACTAAAAGAGTATTCGGATGAATTCACTAATACGTATTAATTTTCATACGTGCTTTTCTTGGCTTACGGAATACGGATAGGACCTTCCTATACGCAATGTCACGGCACACGGGACGGCATCGCATCATAATCCGTAATAATTCCGTATTCCGTATTCCCTCGGACCTCGTTCGTGTTCGTATCATCGTACTATTACGTATTATGTTTACTTCGTTCGAGACTGCGTCGGATACGATATCCACGCTATCTTCCGGCATTTGACAGCGTTCTTAATAATTTCGATTTCGTATTGCGGTTGGCAACTATTCGGATAAATACGTAATAGTTTGATATTCGGATTGAACGGAATTTTTAATACGTATTCTTACAACTCTAGCACAGTGTCAGAACTTGGAACTTCTTGGACAAATGATGTGTTTTGAGACAAAATTTGTTCATGTCTACTCCAAATTGAATAATCATTTGATTGTTCTCTTGCCGTAGAAGTAAATTCAGGTGAAACTAGACCTCTCCGTCTATGTCCTGAACGAATCTGTGTACTTACATAGATGCATTCAAAAATGTAAAATTATATATCGATATTCCGATATATAATATATCGGACAAATACAGTAGAACCCCGATTATCCGTGCTCCACGGGACCGGAGGACTGAAAATTGAAAAGCACGGATAATCCGAACATTTATTTCTTACATATGTATGTACCTATACATAATAAAAAGATAACAGAAAAAAAATCTCATAAAATTGCATAAAAAACAGAATTCTACATAAGTAAACTTTTACACTAAATAAGAAAAATAAAAACTCTAGATAGGTAGGTTAACTTGCATGTGCGTAATATTGGGCGCATTCAGGGACGCTCAGCCGCTGACCGCTATGTGTTAAGCCTGGTTCTCAGAGCTTCGTCGTGTCGCTGGCGACACATCGTCGACCAATAAAAACGTTTTATTTAATTTCTCCTACATCCCACCAAGTTTATTTTACTGTCGCTGCGACTGCTGCGAGTCGAAGAGCGATTCGCGAATCTGTCGCGAGTCGCTCTTCTTAGTTTGTTTATATAAATGGCCATTTTTTCATGGTTTCGGCGTGACAAATATCCACTTCGGCTGTACTTCCGTATACGGACTATCTCCAAATCTTTTAAAATTTGGTATCCGTTTTTTTTTTGGTGTGTTGAGTACGAATCTGCGTATAAAAATATCCACAAGTGCCCGCAAGTGTCCGTAAGTGCCCACAAGTAAGGTTAAAATGCGTCAAAATCGCTAAATGAAAGTGTTGGATATCTCGCTTATCAGTATGGATTTCAGTATTCGGCGCTATGTGTTTTTTTATTAAAGAAAGCAAAGTTACTTCGTCTCTCTTATTATCTGGGCAAATTTCGATCCTGTATTTTTCTGGTTCTCCGTGTACGATCTTTCCGAGAAGCCACAACTTTCGACTAACTCGTCCACGTTCGTACTTTTCGACGTCCACTTTTATACACGTCAATCTCAACAATAACACCTACACCTACAATTTGGCCCTCCCCGACAAAACTATTAGTAGTTCATTGAAAACAATTAGTTTTCAAATAAACGCCAATATCAATTCAAGTATTCGCCAATATTACAATTTAAAACTTCCACCCTCGATATCTCGAAAACCAAGCGAGATATCGAGTTTTTTACAAAAATAAAAAGTGTTTATTTTGGCCGGTTCTATACGAATATACCTGCGCCTATATAAGTGTTTATTTTGCGGCGCCACAGATCGCAATCGTGCACATTTTAACCTTACGTGTGGCTCTTCGAGGCACTTACGGACACTTTCGGGCACTTATAACATCCGTAACCAAATACCAAATATCAAGCGATTTGAAGATAGTCCGTATACGGAAGTACCTATATCCAGAACTTCCGCAAATACAAACTGTCTATTTAGATGTTTTGTGACAAACTGCAATATTTAAAATTCAGACTGTGGTATTCCGTGTCGCGAGTACTGCAAGTAATAAACATTAGGGATGTCGGAAAAACATCGATGTATCGATATATCGATATTTTTTATTCGAGATATCGATATTTTTGGACGATATTTAATTTTTCGATATATCGATTTAAAATTTCAAATCGAAATCGATATTTTTTATCAATTGCAACACTCATGGTCAGTTTTTCAAACTGAGGTAATTTTTTAGCTGAGAAAAAAGTAAGTTAACTGTGAAAAAATAATAATTTAAATAAAATGACGTTGTTCACAAGTGGCTTCTGGTGGGATGCCTAGCGAATTGAAGCAATATCTAGACCAGCCCATAATACCCAGAAAAGAGAATCCAATAAAATTCTGGTTTGATAGTCGCCATTTTACCCCAGTCCTTTCAGAAATAGCTCTGAAGTATTTGGTACCTGCTGCATCCTCAGTTTCATCGGAGAGGGTGGCATCTGCTGTAAATCTCACAGTACCCAATAACAGAACGACTTCTGTTATTGGCTTACAGCAGAGCATATCAAGCTGAGACTTTTTTTTTGTCTCTTGTCAGATAAATATTGGTTTTCTTAAGTGATTGTTCGGTTAACCTTTTTTTAAAACAATCTGCTATTAAATATAAGAAGTTTAATTAATAAATAAAAAAATATGCTTATCATTATTTGTGTTTTGAGATAATTATTACTTGATATATCCGTCGATTGGTATTTATTTAGTAATGAGATTATATTGAACTAGACTAGATTAAATATACTAGATTTTTTTAGAGCGCCAATATTTACTTATTTCAAATCGTACCGATATATCGATATTTTTAATTGAAAATATTAATATCGATATCGATACTTGAAAAAAATATCGATACGATATATATCGATACTTTTTAGCACTTCCGACATCCCTAATAAACATATTTTTAAGTAGTGGGGAAATGTCTGAGAACCAGGCTTTAGCAGTTAGCCTTTTCTGACCACGGGGGTGAAACTAGCATTCACGACCTCGCAACACGCTGTAAGTACGATGTTGCCAGATGCACCTTAAGTCGTAAAGGTTTCAGCAACGAGCTGATGCGATATTTCGCTATGTTAGATATATCCCCTTATATGCATTAAAGAAAGTAAAGCAAGTCAAACTAGACATTTTGGATAATAATAATATCAATAATAATAATTTTCCGAAATTAAATAACTAACTTTGAAGTTAGCATATTTTCTAAAATTCCCCAAATCTGGGGAAAAATTATAAATAACGAAATGGCCGCGTTGTATCGGTGGCAGCAATCCCATAGGTCTGTTTGCCTAGGCGAGCCATACCCAATAGAAACGCGGGATTTTAATTTAAAACTTGATTGTTGTTGTTTTAGGAAGCGTCCCTAATGGAAAATTTTGATTCGCATCAAATTGTTTTGTGCATTATTTCGTTATAAAACTATTATTTCTTTTCTGATTGGCATTTAAGGATATAATATAAATTATTCTACTTATTGGTAAGTAAATATTGTGCTAAATTACTTATCTAACCTATTAAATATAATTAGTATTACAAGAACATAATAAGATGTGCATGAAAAGAATGAAAAGATACGTGTAATTTAATTAATTGTTAGGTTTAGCAAAGTTCCTTCTAGTTTACTCTTAATATGAAATAGTCTTGTAAATGATCATGTGTACATATTAAAAAATAGAAGTTTCTTAGCGTTTGAACCTTAAAATTGTACCTAATGAAATATTATGTTTTTAGAGTGTTCTTCATTGTATAGAGCCATGCAACAACAAGCGTTCTACTTCATCAGTAGGAAGTATGTTCACGATGTCCAGCAGGTATGTCCAAGTTAAATATAACCTAATCTCGATGTGAAAATTTTTCTTATTTTAATCTCCTTTGACTTTTTTTGTTTTCAAATAATTTCTGTTTACAATGTCAATATGTTTTGAAACTGTATTGTTTTAGATGTTTATAATTGTAGAAATAAAGAATTTCAAGCAAATTATTTTTATTTATTCCACCTTGAATGATAAAATCATAAAGTGGGGTATGGTTACAAATCAATTTTTTATGCAGCAACAACGAGTTTGCTGTATGAAAAATTGAATTGTAAAATGAAGTTGGCGATGCCAATGCACGGCTACGCATTTCGATTTAGCGTCGCGCATGCGCATTATGAAATACTGGCCACCGGCACATATGGTGGCCCCGATGCGTGTTTCCCTCCTTATCTATGGAGATTGCCCTTCTTCTATTTAGATGTTTTGTGGTGGGGCAATTGGCTGTGTGTGACTGAATGTTCAATTCTCGGGCATGCGCGTAAGACTCGAAGTAGTTACGAGAGAGAGACAAACACATATATGTCTGCACCGTTGTGATTTCGCCAATCTCCAGACCCTTCTAGCAATATAGGAGTATTAGATATACGGTTTCGACATCCTAGAACACGGCCATTTAAAACGACGAGCGAGACATTGGTACGTTTTATTTCTCACTCGCGCTCACGTACTTAAATGGCGTCCCGCGTCCGCGTGGGACGCCATTTGGCTGAGTATTCAGGGACGCATTCAGGGCGCATTCAGGGACGCTCAGCGGCTGAGTAGCTAACTTAGCTACTTCCCTGAATGGACGTGGCTGACACTTTTTTGATCTCAGCGGCTGACCAAATTACTAAGCCTAAAATATTATAGCTGAGATGCTGACTTGACAATCATTCTATTATGATTCTCTCTGTCGTTTTATCTGTGCTGTGAGCAACTGAATTTTGACCTACTTTTAAACAAAAGTTTTGGAAAAGAAAATATTGCTTGTTTTTAAACAAAAGTTATGGAAAAGAAAACGAACCTTTGTCCTTTAAGTGTATTTAAGCACAGAACACGGCAGGGAATTATGAATCCATGATTTATGAAAGTTATCTATGCCATAGAACATATTGGGTGCTTTCCATTTACCGACACAAGTCGACTCGTGTCTCCGAAAGTGTTTTTCATTTGATTCACGGCGACACAAGTCACCTCAAACAGACTCCGCTAGACAGCAGAGTTCGCGCTGAGTGTGAGTGTAAAAGTAGTAAAAATCTAAACGAACGCGGCAAAGCAGAATATATAGTGGAGAGTTAATGCGAAATCTGATTGAAGAAAATGAAAGTAGGTGACAAATGTAATTATTTGTAGTAACTACTTTCAACAACTTTTGCACGAAACTACTAACCTAGCGAGCGTTCCATTTACCCATTTGATGAGAGTCAACACTAGTTGACACCAGTCGACACAAGAGTCGCTGGGAGTCGTGTAAATGGAAAGCACCAATTACGTTTTCTAGATCTTTGCGAAACTCATACAAACAATGAGGGCTACCGTTTTTTGTACTCACCAGTTGGCGCCACTGTCGAGTAAGGTCCTGAAGTATAGCTGTCAAAGTTTAAATTTTAAAAAAAGTTTACATTTAAAACATATTTAATACCTTAAAACCGTATCTACCGTAAGAATATCGAGCATGCCGCAGTGTTGCGCGGTCCCGTTTTGTTCGGAAAAAAAAGGACAAGTTTCCGAAGGATAAAACTGTCGCAAAGCAGTGGTTAGTAGCGATTCGCAGGAACAACTATACCCCTTCAAAACATTCACGTGTTTGTAAAAAACATTTCAATCCTGACGATTATGCGTTACCTAAATAACTAAATACAGAAAATCGTAAGTAATAATCTTTCTTATTCCTAGATAATATTACGTTCATGCTTGCTTCAGACACTTGACTTACCCTGACCTTGATAACTGCAACTTTTACATACTTTCATCTCTTGTAATCTTTTGTTGAAAATTTTTCAGCTACTCCTAAATTAAAACCAAAAGCGGTGCCTAGTCGGTAGCCGGAAATTTTCGCTTATCGGTGGTGTATATTCTCGGACCTCACGCTACACTAGCGCCTCTAGCGGCGAAATTATACGCGATAGCCCTCATTCATGGAGTGTTAAGCCACTGACTGTCAGAAACACAAAACATCTAAATAGAAGAAGGGCAATCTCCATAGATAAGGAGGGAAACACGCATCGGGGCCACCATATGTACCGGTGGCCAGTATTTCATAAACCCTTTATTTCTACAATTCTTTATTTCTACAATTATAAACATCTAAAACAATACAGTTTCAAAACATATTGACATTGTAAACAGAAATTATTTGAAAACAAAAAAAGTCAAAGGAGATTAAAATAAGAAAATTTTCACATCGAGATTAGGTTATATTTAACTTGGACATACCTGCTGGACATCGTGAATATACTTCCTACTGATGAAGTAGAACGCTTGTTGTTGCATGGCTCTATACAATGAAGAACACTCTAAAAACATAATATTTCATTAGGTACATTTTAAGGTTCAAACGCTAAGAAACTTCTATTTTTTAATATGTACACATGATCATTTATAAGACTATTTCATATTAAGAGTAAACTAGAAGGAACTTTGCTAAACCTAACAGTTAATTAAATTACACGCATCTTTTCATTCTTTTGCACATCTTATTATGTTCTTGTAATACTAATTATATTTAATAGGTTAGATAAGTAATTTAGCACAATATTTACTTACCAATAAGTAGAATAATTTATATTATATCCTTAAATGCCAATCAAAAAGAAATAATAGTTTTATAACGAAATAATGCACAAAACAATTTGATGCGAATCAAAATTTTCCATTAGGGACGCTTCCTAAAACAACAACAATCAAGTTTTAAATTAAAATCCCGCGTTTCTATTGGGTATGGCTCGCCTAGGCAAACAGACCTATGGGATTGCTGCCACCGATACAACGCGGCCATTTCGTTATTTATAATTTTTCCCCAGATTTGGGGAATTTTAGAAAATATGCTAACTTCAAAGTTAATTATTTAATTTCGGAAAATTGTTATTATTGATATTATTATTATCCAAAATGTCTAGTTTGACTTGCTTTACTTTCTTTAATGCATATAAGGGGATATATCTAACATAACGAAATATCGCATCAGCTCGTTGCTGAAACTATTACGACTTAAGGTGCATCTGGCAACATCGTACTTGTAGCGTGTTGCGAGGTCGTGAACGCTAGTTTCACCCCTGTGTGCCCCACTAGACTCGTGACGCTTGCGCACAACAGGTCAAGTAGTCATTTGTTGTCTCACTTACCCCGTGACACCTCTACTTACGGGCACCAGCAATATAGGAGTATTAGATATATGGTCGAAACGTTTTGCGTTTCACGAAAAGGTCGGCCATATTGCGAAACACTGTCATGGCCGTCATGGCGTGTTTTGATGGGACAAAGTAGGTTATGAAAAATGGATAATGTAGTGCAAAACATTTTTTGAGCTCGAAATACTGGACGATGGAGAAGTTGGTGGAGCAGCACTTTTTCATCCAGGTTGAAATTAATTAAAGGTATTAAGTTTTATTATTATATGCCCACTTAATTTCTAAACAGCAAAAAGACAAATCGTTTCGCTAATGTCCACGGTGTTCAGAAACGCACAACAAAAATGGCTACCGTTTCGCTAAACGCAAAACGTTTCGACATCCTAGAACATCATGATCTGATTCTTACCTAAAATATCCGTACTGCGCAACTTGTTTTGATAATATGACAATTCAAGAAATTAACCTATTTGGTGTGTAGCCGCATGGCGTCAGTTTGTTAATAACGTGTTAGAAAGCATTTTTCGAGTGTTTTCAGTGTTGTGTATTTATTTTCTCTTTGGTTTATTAATTATTGTGGTGATTAGATTAACAAATTAGTGACAATAGTTTTTAAGTTATATGCTAACTTAACTTACCTCTCGCGGCCGAAAGGTGAAATTGTTGCAGACGAGTAACAGGTTTGTTACATTTGTTTGTCGGCGTGTCTTTGTATGTATTTTTTTGGATGAAAATAGTTATTTTTCTTAAATTTATTGTTTAATTCGTGATAAAATAATATCGGCGATACATATATATGAATGTTACTAGGCAGTGCATAATACAAATAGTGTTAAAAAGTGGAATGAAGGAAAAAGTAGTGTGACTTTGATCAGTTGACAAAGATTTAAATTCGGCCGTTAACTGGAATATTTTGAAACTGTGTAATTTTTGTATTATACTTAAACGAAAATATTATGCCTAAAAAAACTATACAACACAAATTGCTGTGTGTACAATTGTCATTGCAGAAAAAATGTTGACAGAACAGTTCATTTTCGCCTATTTTCGAAATTGGCTGAATATATAATATTAATTTAACTTAAATTATACTTTAAATACTAAAACTAAACAAAATCACCACAAATTAACTATCGCCCCGATCGCCCGTACGTAAACGTAACAAATCGGTAAACAGCGGATTGTTACTCGTCTGATCGCAGCGCCACCACATACTCCGTGGTAATTTTAGTTCCCAATAGGCAAGTGCCCATCATAGAAAACCATGCGTTGCATGGTTTTCTATGGCGCCCATCTCTAATTCAAATGACAGATGACACGTGACAGAATCAGATATTTTTGTGCATGACGGGAGGCCGAGTACAGAACTCAGGTAAGTCTCAATAATTATTAAGATTTTCGGACACGATAATGATTTCTACGTAAACATATACGCATCGTCGTTTGTAAAATTTTGTAGGTATTTGTTTGTTTGTTTAAGTTTTGCATTTGATAAGAAAAGTGACCAGAAAATTGTAAATATTAATACTAATGCAATGAAAATGACTGCTGTAGATGTGGGGCTGCAAATGGACTAACTATTGCATATACACATACATTCACTAAGAACAATAGAAATATAGGATAGATATAGGTCCCACTTGCAAGGAGCAATTAAGAACAGGAACGAAGAAATAGAATAGAAATAGAATAGAAAGACATAGAACAGTACGTCTGGAGATATGTAGTTACTCACAAAAGTATTCATACTTTACAGGGAATTGTAATTAACCACAATTCTCTTTTAATTGGTGTGAGTATAATTAATCATAATCATTTTAGGTAATTTTTTAGAACATCTACTTATTACCTAGCGACAAACAAAAAATACTTATGTCACAAACAAGATGACATACATTAAATGCTGTGCAAACGTTCCTGAGTGTCACTAAAAAATTGCGAAAGTATAAGAAATTGAATTGCGCAGGTTTAAATCATCTGCTTCACTGGTATACTAAGAACTGCCCCTAGACAAGGGAAGGAACTGTCACTGTTGCTAAGTCACAACTTCACTATCTAGCGCGAATATTCACAAAAAATTTCCCTTGCCCTTCTCGAACTCAATAACGTGATGTAAATATATTTTTTAAATTATACTTCACGCATTTATATGTAAAATTTGTACTATTTACGAAACATTTCCCTTGCCTTTC
This sequence comes from Aromia moschata, assembly GCA_029963805.1. Classification (NCBI taxonomy): domain Eukaryota; kingdom Metazoa; phylum Arthropoda; class Insecta; order Coleoptera; family Cerambycidae; genus Aromia; species Aromia moschata. Next base: position 63,998 of record JAPWTK010000414.1, on the reverse strand, counting down.
TGTGACGATTCACCTCTTTCATTTTGTCACAGAGGTCAGGAGGCACCCTGTAAAACACGAGTTAGGCATTTGCACATTTGCATATTCTAAAAGTGTATACTACACATCACAAAAAAAAATTTCGTCAAAATACGATAAGTAGATTATTTTATAGTAGATTATAAAATTGACCTCATTTTATTATAAACATACATGTATAAGTATTACATAAATTAAACTTGACCTTCATATCATGTACTGTTTAGAAAATAAAAACTAAATTATTCTCTATTGCAGTCACTGGTTAGCAAAAGTATTCGTACTTCAGGATTTTTAGTGAAATTGGCCAAGTTAGTATTTGATTGGTCCACCTTTAGCTCACGATCACAGCGTCCAAACGTTTAGGCATGCTTGCTACCAATTTTTGTGTGATATCAGGGTCCATATTTTGCCATACATTTGTAATTGTAAAGAGTGTTTTTATCTTTTATTTCATAACTAGCGACCCTCCCGGCTTTGCACGGAAATATAAAAAAATGGTTATTGTGGGTTATCCCTAAGAGATATACCATTGTGGACTTTTTTTGTAGACCTTTTTAAGGTGTACAATACTGTAGTACATTATTTTGATCTATCTCGTAGGGTTCAGCCAGCGTTTGCAATGTAAGCGCAAAAAAATGTGTTTATTTACGACATCACATTAGAAATCTCTAAAATTATCAGTGTTTCTCTACTATATTATGCATGTATTATACATATAAACCTTCCCTCTTGAATCACTCTATCTATTGAAAAAACCGCATCAAAATCCGTTGCGTAGTTTTAAAGATCTAAGCATACATAGGTAGTAGATAGATAGCGACAGACAGCGGGAAGCGACTTTGTTTTATACTATGTTATGATTTCGTAAATGTCTCTTCATTTCCGACCATAAATGCTCAATTGAATTTAAATCAGGGCTTTGAGGGGGTGTAATTAACTGATGGGGAGTGTTGTATACAATCCATTGCCTCACTACATAAGCAGTGTGTTTTGGATCGCTGTCTTGTTGGAACCAATAATTATTTATTAGATTCAATTTTGGACACTTAATGGCAAATTTGTTTTTAATAGGTTTAGGTACGTAAATTTGGTCATAATGCCGTCAATATAAAATAAATTCCCCATCCCACTCGCACTCATACTACCCCACACCATCACGGAACCGTCACCATGCTTAAAAGTTGGACACAAATTTTTCGGTTCACACTCAGCGTTTACCTTACGCCACACTAAACGTCTGCCGTCCGACTGAAAAATGTTGAACTTACTCTCATCAGTAAATGAAACTCGTTCCCAAAAGGTGTGATCCTTGCAAATATACTTTTTGGCAAATTTTAATTGTTTTAAACGGTTTACTGTACTAATAAAGGGTGTTTTCCTAGATACCCTACCATGCAGATCGTGCCTTTTTAAAACCCGACGGCAGATATCTGCACTTACTTGCTTGTTAAAACTATTATTTACTAATGGCGCCAATTTTTGGGCACTTGTAGAAGGGCAATTTTTAATTTCACGCACTATTGCCTTGTCTTCTCGAGAAGTTAATAGTCTTGGACGGCCCTTTCGAGGCATTTTGGAAACTATTTGATTTTCGTTATATCTTTTTATAAATATTGTGTAGTACTTTTGCTTCTGTTTAACAAATCACCTATTCCAGTATGATTTTCCTTCTAAATGCCACTGTACTGCCATTTGTCTCTCCTGTGCTGTTGTTTCTGATGTACTCCCCATTATAATTAGAAATATTTTAACAGGTTCACACAATATACAGTTGTTTACACCCGTCTGAATGTATAACTGAAGTCTTAACAACTGGTGCCTCACCGTTACACCTGGGACACTGAGGTCATGCGCAGTACGAATACTTTTGCTGCGTAGATATTGCCATTCTCAAAATTGATATTTTTTTATGTAGGTATTTAATGCAATATGAAGCTAAAACTTGATTTATGCGTTACTGATATAGTGTGTTTGTAAATATGTTTATTAGTCAACACTTGAAATGAACTATTGTATGACGTCATATGTCACACAAGGATACGTCAGACCACTGAGACCTTTTACTAGTACATCTATTCGAATATTCACTATTTTACTATGATGTATTTTCCAGTGGTGGTCGGTGGAATTTGACATGCTCGTATTTCCGAAAGGAGGCATGGGACCCACACCATAATTTAGGGCATGGTTACTATACCTAAGTAGAACGCTATAATAGCAAAAAATCCTGGCAGATCTTGGAAACGACTTGAAAAATGTTTTCAAAATATTTTTTTTTCATAATCGCCGAGTAAATTCAAATTTTTTTTATACGTAAAAGTTATGGTAATTTGAATTTTTATTTCATCCCAACATTTCGCCTGTGTGATTTTAAAATAGTTATATCTTTACGCAAAATAAGAATTTAGCAAAAATCACAAGTACAAAAAAAAATGTATTCACTCGATTATGAAAAAAAAAAAATTTTTCGCAAATATTTTGCAAACCGTTTCCAAGATCTGGAAACCAGAATCTTACCAAAATTTCGCAAGTTTTCCCTGAACATTTTTTGCTATTATAGGCTTCTACTTATGTCTAGTAACCACTCCTAAAATATGGTGTGGGTCCCATGTCTCATTACGGAAATATGAGTATGTCAAATTCCACCGACCGCGACTGATATTTTCTGTAAATTATAGTCGTCATTTTAGGTTTTCTGTTCAAAAAAATTGGTAACCACTTTTTTTATATTTTTAAACGCTTTATTTCGTTGTTTTAAATAACATTAAAAATCGAGAACGATATTATCAGGGCTAAAAAAAGTTATTCAAGGTCAAAGGTCACACAAAGGTTTTATATGGCTCGGAGGTCAATTAAGGTGGTTACAAAAAAAGAAATATCATGAAATTCTCTACAAAAATGGTTCTATTTATTCTTCATGTACAATGAACCGTTTGCGAAATACAGAGTGACGAATGTGTACGTCGAAAGCGTTGTACCTATTTCCTCACCACCTTTGAGGTAAGATACAAGGCGCGTTTTTTTTTTTTACATGGTGTCCCCTGTAGGACTAATCCATGCCAAATGTAAAAAAATATATTCTTTAATTTCTCTATTTTCTTTTATTTTTTTTTTATTTAATCTTTATCATCATTTAAAAAAATTACGTTTCATCATCTTCATGAATGTCATGTATTTCATCAATAGGTTCTTCTAGTTCTATATCTTCGTTATCTTTACCATCTTCACTCGTGTTTGTTAATAAAAGATCAGTAGTCAATCTCATCATACTCAGTGGAATAATTATCGGACGTATTAGCAGCAGAAGCTTCAGGCATGGCATTAAGACATGATTGTCCATGAAAATTCGCATTCCGCATACAATGGAGCAAGATAATCCTATTTTCCTGCATCCGCATTTTGCACCGCATCCTTTTGTACAATTGCAAAAAATAGTATTAAGAATACTGTCTGGCGCAGGTGGTAACAACGTTTTAACGGGCTCCAAAATATTGTTATTTAAGATCCAGCCCCACTGTTGTGGATATATATCTTTTCCCAGCCATGTTTGGACCTGGTAATATACACGGTACAGATTAAGCTGCTGCAGTTGTAGGTGGAAGCAATTGTAATTTTACAGCAGTATTGAACGTAGTCGATTTCGCAAAACTTAAGTACCGATAATTATTTATCGAAAGATGTTTCCGACTTAGGAGCTCCATACATCGCCAAAATTATCCGTACTTCATTCTCAAATATAAGTTGTTGAGAGCAATTTTCTTGTTGAAAAACTTCTGCAGCTTGATATAAATCAGGACGATTTTCAAAGGTTTTTATTGTTTTAAGTTTTCTTTATTAAATAGAGCAGAAGTGGTATCACATCCGGATATTGCATGTAGCAATAAAATATGTTGCTTACAATGAGGATATTTGTCAAATCTTGGCTTGGGCCTACTGGGGACACCATGTAAAAAAAAACGCGCCTTGTATGTTACCTCAAAGGTGGTGCGGAAATAGGTACAACGCTCGACGTACACATTCGTCACTCTGTATTTCGCAAACCGTTCATCGTACGTGAAAAATAAATAGAACCATTTTTGTAGAGATTTTCATAATCTTTCTTTTTTGTAACCACCTTAATTGACCTCCGAGCCATATAAAACGAGAATTTCGCAAAAAAATGATATTTGTGACCTTTGACCTTGAATAACTTTTTTTAGCCCTGCCGATATCGTTCTCGATTTTTAATATGTTATTTAAAACTACGAATTAAAGCGATTAAAAAAATTAAAAAGTGGTTACTATTTTTTTTTGAACAGAAGCCACATTTTCGTCTAAAATAACTGCATTACTATCGCTTTGCAATAATAGTCCGACTGTCCGAGTTGAATAATAGGCCTGAGTGCGACTCTGCTTCGACTCGCCGGAAGTTTGAATGTTCGTAGATTCTGTCTTGTTTAGCTCTTGTCACATCATCATAATATTCCATATTAAACATTCTAAAGTTGTTTCACAGCTCAGATGTTTAAAGTAATATTCGCTGTTTAAAATCGTTTCACAATAGTTAAGTTGAAAAAAAAATAACAGTAAATTTTATTATACGCAACACAGTCTGAAAATGAAATTGGCTTATATTAATCGATCGTACATCAATGCATTTTTATAAATATAGGGTTTTTATAAAGACCTATTATGCAGAGTTACAGTTAGATCTGGCAACGTCTAGATTTCCGCTAAGAAGAGGGGCTGGGTTGTATGCGTAACTAAATTCGCCTAACTTTGACATTCAAATGTACCATTTAATATGTATTTAATATCCACCTATGTACGCAGTAGGGTAATTCTTACTGTATATGCACAGATTGTTGGAATGCATACCACGACTGTGACATGATATTCAACAGACACGGAAACGAACTTCGAGAGAGAACTTCGTCCAATCCACCAAGAGAAGAGCCCCCCATCTGGATGCCAGCAGGAAGATTCAATAACGAATGTCTCGATTGGAACTGGAATGAAAATCCACCAGCACCAGAGCTTCAGCCGTTCAGGATTGTATCAGTGTATGTATAAGTATTTGTTTATGTTATTTCTTAAGAATAAAGTTTTATTTTCCGTTAAAATATTGTTTTTAATTCAGAATTCAGATATATAAGATTTTATTATACAAAGTATCACTATGCAGTACACGTTGCAAGTACTTTTGCAATTTATATTTTATTAACAAAATATTATAGTAACTTTGAAAGTAATATACATGATTGTATTGGACACCATCTAAGTGTATCTAAATAATAATAGTTTGCCCTCGCCAACGTTTATCAAAAGGTGGCAACCCTAGTATGTATATACTTGGTTTGTAGAACCAAAGAGGTTAAAAAAGAAAAAAGGGAACAAACACTTCAATTTAGTATGCGTGAAAGCTGCCTTCTTTTCACGTTTGGGTGACATGGAAAGTAAATAAAAATTCTGACATTGACGTTTACAAATTAGTAACTTTTAACAATAGATACTTGTAGTAATAAATTATAGAATTAACCAATTAATACTATTTTAGTAGTTATAATGTAGGTACTTATATAGTGTAATGTTTCCAATCTGGAAATTTTTGGTCTAGATTTTCCAAGCAATTATCTAAATTCTAGATCTCAATTTATAGGAATCTTGGGGAAATTCTCGATTTTACTGGAAAAATAACTATCTTGTATTTGCAAAATTTCTAAATCTCTTAAAAAATAAATAATCTATAGCAAAGAAATAAGTTTTTTTTTTAATGACTACAGATGTAAATGCAAAGGTCATAAAAATAGGAAACCCGTATATTGATTTTTTTTATTGTAATGAATAACTTCAATAGTTGTTCAAATGTTTAAATAATAAATTCAGCGTTTCACTAGTTCACTAAAACCACTGAAATTTAAATATGCAGTAATTTTAGTATTTGATATACAATAAAACATTTCATGTTCTTTTGCACTTTATTACATTTAAGACTAACAACTAAATACAGTATCTAAAATTAAATAATTTTTGAATTAGTAATATTTATAAAAAAAGAATCCCTACCACATGATTTATTTATTATTTCAACCGGAGATAATATTGGAATAGTTTCTAATGGAATACAGTTTCCTCTAAACGAATCTCGTCATTCTAGGAACGTAAAAGTTCGGAAATGTGGATGTTGAGTGTAGTTACATCTTCGGTTTCTTAAATCTATGTGTAGAACCAGCCCTAAGTGAATTTAAACGACCGACCAGGCATAAATTCTACCTGCTGAGGGAATAAATACTAGCAGTGGTCGCCGGACCATCAGTTTGAATTTGTGAGTTGTGCTGTGAACGTTATTTCTCAGATATGTTGCTGAATATTATTTCAAGGTATACTATATTAGTTTGTAGATAAATATGTTTTTTCAATATCGTTTTAAAAAAATTCTAGGAACTCGTTATATATATTTATTCCAAATTTTGGCTTTTAATATTTTAATAAAACTTGAAGAAATTATTGTATCCAATAGTGAAGGTATAGGGGTTTCGTTTATATTTTAACACCTATCTATAGGGTTTATTATTAGATATATAAAAATATATATACAGTAAGCAACGGATGTCACCATACACCAACTTTTTGAAGTTTGCTTAAATTCTGATAATTTGTGTATTACAGCATTGATTTTTTTTTGCTTCTGACAGGATTATAGCTGGTGATATTCTGCGTCTAATAAGCCGAAGTCGAAGGCGGTATGTCGATTGTGTGAAAAGATATCGCTAAAAAAGGTAAAATTTCAACGTTTTCAAAGAAACGTAAATAACTTCGAAAATAGTAAATCCCTTTCGAAGTTGTTGGACTCGTATTAAAGGGAAATCTTCAGTGTATCTATTTGACTAACAGTCATTTTGAAAAAAAAAATCCTAGACATGAACAAAATCTTAAGTTGAACCAAAAATATCACGAAAATTTAAAATTCTACCATCGTTAGTATCGTTTTCACAGATCACAGAGAGATATTGAGGGATATTAATCCTAAATTTTTGTTGGAGTAATGTGTGGCGTACAGGATTTTTTTGAATTTTCGTGATATTTTTGGTTCAACTTTAGATTTTGTTCATGTCTAGGATTTTTTTTTCAAAATGACTCAGTTAGTCAAATAGATACACTGAAGATTTCTCTTTAATACCAGTCCAACAACTTCGAATGGGATTTACTATTTTCGAAGTTATTTACGTTTCTTTGAAAACATTGAAATTTTACTTTTTTACCGATATATTTTCACACAATCGATATATCGCCTTCAACTTCGGCTTATTAGATGCAGAATATCACAAGCTATAATCCTGTCAGAAGCAAAAAAATCAATGCTGTAATACACAAATTATCAGAATTTAAGCAAACTTCAAAAAAGTGGGTGTATGATAACTTTAGTTGCTTACTGTATAATTCCAAAATAATTATTAGCCAATTCTTAAAAAATAGAACAATTTCTAACAACAAGACAAAAAAATTATTTCAAAGTTAAGATAAAGTGATATTACTTTTTATATTAAAAAGTAGTATTAAAGTAATAAAGTAGTTTTATCTAACATGGGTCTAAAAGCCGCTTTACAGTCCGCCAATTTTTATTACTGCAATTTCTTGTAGTTAAAAATTTCAAGCCGAACTTTAATTATTGCGTCTATCTGCAGTTTTTAATTTTTCGAAGTGATATTCGACATTTTTTTACATATAGCCAACTGTTTGACATAACCTCAACGTTCAACATGCGGTAGCATCGATCGTATTGTGTTTTTGTGATATCTAAAAATTCTGTATTTTGTGGTTTTCTAAATTTTCCTCGCTGAGATTGATTTAATCCTGTCAATTTTCTTTGTCTAAAATGGATGAACCTCCTTGTAGCAAGTGAGTTTATCAGTATATTTTTGGCACAACCTCCTCTATAGAAAGCCGTGCTGAGCGAAATCTGGCAACGTAGCTAGCGGTCTGATATATTCTGGTCAGTTAACTTCTTTCGATGTAAACAAAGCAGTTCGCAGTGTGGAATATACACGGTGTTCCATTTAAAATAAAAAGTTGGTTGTTTTTTGACTTTTCGATGTTCAATTGTTAATTTTGATAGTCTAATAGATCCTGGAGTGGGTACTGGAACCTTCGGCGTAGAAACAAAAAACTGGACGTTTTCCACGAAACGCCGAACTACTACACTTTTTCTCGACGCGCGTTTCGCCAACTAAGTTGGCATCTTCAGGGAGAAGATTAAAACTGTCAGTTTTAATCGCGCGTCGAAAAAAGTGTAGTAGTTAGTTCGGTGTTTTGTGGAAAACGTCCATTTTTTTAGTCTAATAGGTAATAGAGAAAATTTACTGATTTTTTATACACGTTTATTTTTCTGTTAACAAGTGAATACAAAAAGTTTTTATTCTTGTGGTTTTAACAAAATTTTCATTTTACTTAAAGATAACAACTATTGTTAAATCTCAAAGCGGAAATGTCCAAAATCACCATAACTTTTACAGTTCTCGAAATTCGAGAAAATCATAATCGTAAGTAATATAAATAAATTAATAAAATAAAAAGAGTAAATAATGAATTCAAATATTATAAAGAAACCTCAAAATGTGTCTACAGAATTTGTAGAAGTGTCTCGATATTATAAATTTACAATTATTACAAAGTATTATTTATTTCTTAATCCCGATTTTGTAACTAATGCGATATTACTCTCTTTTGGAGTATTTTTTTTTTTAATTCTGGATCCTGGAAAACCTGAAAAAGGTCAGGGAAATTTTATAAATTGATGGAAACCCAGATCTTAATTCACAATTGTTTTCAGTCTTCAGTTTGATACATTACTGTTAGTATCTGTAATTTTTGGTTTATCTTTGTAATACATTTTGTAACTAACCTGGTATAGAAAGTTAATGAGAATATAATATATAGTTGGTTCTAATATGGTTTCACAATGTGCAGAAATATGTCTATATTCCAATTTGAAGATGAATAGAATGGGTTTCCATGATGTTTTTGAAAGATTTGTTAATATGATTTCTCGTATTTTTATTTCATACAGTGCGTCCTGGAAATTAGTGTATAACGTAATGGCTTTTGAGTTTCCTTGACTCTAAATAAAAATATTTAGGCTAACTTAGATATAGCCATATTTGCTTCGTTTGAGAATATAGAAAAGTGTAGTGTAATATTCCTACGATATGCCTGACCTTATTTTTATTAATTTATTTATCATCAAGAACAAATGTAACTTATCTTAATTGTTATCCAAATATCAATATTATTGTCAACTATAATTGACCATCTAGTCTCCCATAGAGGAACAAATACTAATTATTTGTTATTCAAATATCAATATTATTGTAAGCCGTAACTGACTATCTACTTTTCCATAAAGGAACAAATACCAAGTATTTTATTTGCCATCAATGTACCAATTATGATAAGAAATAATATAAAACCCTCAGGTTTCACCAGTATTGTAACAATAGGTCTTGCATCTCGTAATAAATGTTAGTCCAGCAATTAGAGTGTTTCTCACCCACTTATTACTAAAGTTTTGTTATTAAATTTTACATAAGGTGTGTTAGGTTACAAGTTAAATAATTCGTCGGATTATTGCAAAAATTGGAAGAAAATTGAAGATATTGGCAATAATTGGAAGGAAATTGAACACTTTTTTTCATGATTAATGCAGCCCATTTAAAAATTTTAATTTTCTACCGTGAGAGTTTTGTCTGATATTCGAACGCCCTCTACCGGCTAAAGGTAGCAACTGTGGCTTCAAATGAGTTGGACTACATCATTTTCTTTTGGGCCAAGGAATCTCTGCTATTACGTACACACTCATTTTCTAGACACCCTGTATTTGAGTGTGATCAAAAAAGTTTATTTCCGGAGATGTAGGGGGCGATTAGTACATTTTATATTTGATTGGCTGCTCTTTTTTTTTATGAAATAAGTTGTCGTCACGTGTGAATATATATTAATTTATATTTTTACTTTCAGAATGCTATTCCACCATGTTTTGTTTCCTTGGTAAGAAACGCGTTGTAAAACAAGAATGGAACAGTGGAGTTGGAGAAATGAGCAGCAATGGAAATTAAGTTACACAGAAAAATCCACGGTTGGTACACCATATTACGAATAAGTATTTTGTATAATGGCGTGAATATGATCTAATAAGTAGTAAATATGTGGGTTGATAAACATACTAGATGGAGGGCAACGTATTTATTGTAAGATATATAACTTACTGCTCCTTATTCTAACAACGAACCATTTTAATATCATTGTTTATCATTGTCCTAAAGGTATTGTCTAAAATGATTAGTTTTAGTGGTCATTGCGATATTTCGATGAGCAATGGCAAATGCCTAGGTCGGTCATTGTTTAGCAGTCAACGGAGAACAATTTGAGCATTTATTGTGACTTTTCTAAAAATACAGAAACGTATAACTTTCTAATGAAATTTTTCATAAACACTTTATGTATTGTTGTCCACCCTGTAATAGATAGAAGCAACTTGTGATACATTTTTGGACTCAGCTCGGCCAGGGTCATCCGAAACTTGAAAAAAAAATGTAGTATTCCATTTAAAAAAAATCGGTGGTGGCGTCATTACTCGAAGGTGGGACACCCTGTATATTAAATTATTATGTGACAAAATCTCGGGAATTTTCAATAATATTGTTCATTTAGCTAATAATGAATTTATGCGTCACTTTATGGACGCACTGTATACACATCAAATATTCATTATCATTAATGATAAGTGATTAGAGAGTGATTACAATATAGTAATGACAAACAATATTAACCCATTAGCGCAGGAATTTTTTTTATTTTTTTTACATTTAAGAGGTTTTTGTTACACCTCAAGTTTTGTTAAAAAGGTCCTCAAATGATAAAATTCATCAATTGTTATCGGTCTTCAAAATAATGGTACATTTTCTAAGATATCCGGGTTTTGCATTGGATAATGTTGCCTCAATCTTACACCGAGTCTGTCCCAAAGATGCTCAATTGGGTTCAAAGTCGGGACTATTGGCTGGCCACTGCATAGCTTGAATATGATGGTCATTCAGGTAGTTTCTGACTATTCCAGCTATATGTGGTCTTGCATTATCGTGCTGAAAAACTAAATCTCCACCCATATTCAAAGCAAATGGAATGACATGGGGTTCCAAAACCTATGACCACAAGTTCCATACGTCCATTTAAAGTGATACCTGCCCAAACCATTATTGACCCTCCACCAAAAGGAGTAACTTCTTTAACTGTACTGTCTAAATAACGCTTTCCAATACGTCTCCATACACGAGCTCCTCCGTCGTTATTGGAAAGACAGAACCTGGACCCATCTGAGAACATTACATTGCTCCATTGTTCCATAGTCCAATTTAGATGTTGCTGTGCCAACATCCGTCTCGAATCCTCCTATGAATTGGAGTTAATCTGGGACACCTAGCTGGTCTTCTAGAGTGTAATACAACTTCTCCTAAATCTATTGCGGACAGTTTGATCAGATATTCCTGATCCTGTGGCTGCAGCTAATTGGTTTTGAACCGATCTTGCACTAATTGTCCAAATCCGCATTAAACGGTCTTCGCGGACCGTAGTAATTCTCGGAGCGATGAGGATATTGTTGCCTTACCATAATACCATGCACCAAGTGTCTATTCCATGCCCTAGTGATAGCGGAATGGCTTACATTAAATATTCTAGCCACTTCTCTTCTAGAGTTTCCAGCTTAAATTAATCCAATTGCTCTTGCTATTTGTAAGGCGTCTAAATATATCCTAGGAGTTCTCCTTCTTCCCAAAACATCAACATTCATTTTGCACCCACTTAACAAACAAAACCGAACTAAACTGAATTCATGTGAAATGTGTTAAAGTATTCACAGTGTTTTTGCCAGTAGAGATAAAAACGAAGACTGTTGGAGGGGATACTTGACTAGTGTTTATATTAAACTATCTACAGTATGTCCTAAGAATTTCAGATGATTCTAATGAAAATAACAGAAGTTGTTACGAAATAATTAAGCGTCTCCTTTTTCATTTTGAGTAGTTTATTTATTTAAAAGTAAAAAACTATTTTCTGTGGAATGATGTGAAACAATCCAAACAAAGGCCAACACCACATTTCTGACATTGGGTATGTACAGCTCTGCCTTTATGTTCTTCACTGGCACAACGTTTACGTTTTTGGTTAGGCACATATTCCACGAAATGGTCTATGCGATCAAACTGTATTTCATGAGCTACCCTATTACCAGTTAAATGTGCAGATGACAGTTGTCCACTTCCTTTTGGTAGTGTTTGGTATCTAGTTAGGTAATACTGTGCTATTTTGTCGCCGATAATCAAGTTGTGAAATGGTGTGGCCTGCACCTCTGGCAAGTGTCCATGCATTCTGGATACTGACATACACTAACCAGGTGATAAGCCTTAGGCCACCACCATTTTTTCCCGGACACTAATTCTATATAGATTTACGTTAGCGTCCATTTAATCTGTTCCGCCCATAAAGTCGTTGTAATGCGCTATGTTGCTTGGTCTTGGTAGTAGTATATGTTTTTTTCTGCTGCAGAATATCGTTTAGCATTTGAGAGAGGATAAACTCCATAGATGGTGGGGGCGATAGTTACTACGGAATTGTCTTTCCAACGTGTTATGTTGATTGAATTATTACTATCTGTAGTATAATCAAGTACACTACGGTTTTCTTTTTCATATCTTTTGCCGATTTACTTTGCCGATTGCAGTTATTTATAAATTCTATCTAATTCATCATTTTCCCAAAACTCATCTGATTCTAAAATATCTGCGAGTTGCTGGACAGTCAAGCTGTAAAAATAAACATCATGTAGAAGCCTAGCGTTTCATATATGGCACATCATTATTTATTATGTCATAACAGCACTATCGAACATAACCTCTTCTATCTTAGATACAATAAAACAGGGAAATACGGTTTTATATCGCATTTTATGAACTCATCCAAGTTTATAATATTGTAGAAGAACCCCTTAGAAGAACTCATTTTTTCAACACAAAAATGCAAAAACAACTGTGAATATCACTGAACACCTCTCATCAACGCTTTGTGGCGGAATAAACGTGGTTGCATAGGCAGATGTATATTCAAGTAAATTTAGAGGGTAGCATACATTCTGGCGCTACGATAGTTGAAAGAACCAACTTGAAATGCATGATAAATATACGTGCCATTATTGGAACGCTAGGTTATAATAGGTTAATGTTCGAAAAAATGAAGTGTGGTACACCATGGACGTACTATATTACATGTGTATTGATCACATAGCACCACCATTGATCGCTCCCACGAGGAAACACTTTCTCCTCTGTATCATCTTTGACAATTGCACACTACTATTTAATACTTAAAGGTTTACAGTGTGCAATATGTAACGTGGCAATGACACCCAAAGAGTCACAGCCTACTTCGTTTCAGTACTGTTTATTTTCGGTCCAAACTGTAAAAGAAGCTACAGGTAATTCCATTTGTGTGCCTTTTTATGATGTTTATCACTTTTGGGCATCTTTTCAATGCTAGTCTTAAAACTCTGTGTGATTGGAGATTGGATAGGATCTGTCTTAACGTAATCTGACAAGAAAAAGTAAGTTACCATAACAATCAGGTGTGTCAGATGCATATGGGAAATTGTTTTCTCATCTGTTTGTCTCTGTTGTATTAGGACTTCTAGTGCCATTCTGCTGATTTCACATATGTTTGTCGTCTTCAAAAAGTTACCTTAAAGTACACATTTCTCAAAAGAGCTTATTAGCCTTATACTTCAATGTATAGTATAAGTAGTGTTGGGAAATGTTTATAGTATTCTCAAAGCACTTGGATTCTTGGGGAGAATAAATCAGTGTTGTGACACCAGGCAGTATTTCCTTCACGTTTCCTGACATCAAGTTTGCAATTGGTTAAACATTGCATTTAAGAAAGAAAAGAGTATCCTGGAGTACACACAGACTGTTAGGCCATAAGGAGGGGGAAAAAGAATGCAATACAAAATGAACGAAAACCTAGAAAATTCACGTGGTATATAGTGGCAAAACAATTTTTGGTCACAATACAGAGCTTAATTTCCACTTATCATAAAAACCTATATTTTGTCCTGTTTTACATGATTTGTATCTTCCTTTTTCCACAAAACCAGGAAAGTTCTCCGTTTAATCAAATCTAACATCAGGACGAGGTCTTGCAGAGATTGGGAGTCTGGAGGTAGATCCTCTGCTACATTAAATCTTCTTATTCTGCTTCGCTGACACTGACGCACCCGATCGCTCCAATTTCTGATCACTGTGCAATAATTCCCGCTGTATTTCATCAATAAATTGACGAATAATCTTTTCCAAGTGATCCAAAGTCTGTGGGTTGTTGGCATAGACTTGTGCTTTCACATAGCCCCAAAGAAAATAATCTAGGGGTGTCAAATCACAGGACCTTGGCGGCCAATTCGCAAATCCTCGTCGTGAGATGATCCAATCTCCAAACCTTTCCCTCAGCAAGCGAGCGTAGCATCAGCTGTATGGCACATAGCGCCATCTTGTTGGAAGCACATCTCTTCAATATTGATGTTCTCAAGTTCTGGCCATAGAAATTCGAGTAACGTGGTCCTGTAGCGGTCGTCATTCACGGTTACGGCTGTTCCATCCTCGAAATAAGGTCCGATGACGCCGCTATGCCATAAACCGCATCACACAGTGAGTTTTTCGGAATGCAACAGAACTTCATGTAACACTTCTGGGTTATCCTCGCACCAATAATGGCAATTTTGCTTATTCACAAAACCATTCAACCAAAAATATGCCTCGTCTGAGAAGATGATTGTTTGGCCAAAATCAGGATCGTGTTCCAAGTGCTCAAGGGTCCAGTCAGCAAACTCTCGACGCAATCTGTGATCCTGTGGCATTAGTTCTTGAGTCAATACGACTTTATAAGGATGCAACCCCAGATCCTTACGCAGTATTCTACGTTGACGTCTGAGAAAGCCCCAGTTGTTGCGTTTGTCGTGAAATCGACAAATTTGGGTCATCGACAACACTGGCCGTTGCAGCTGCAATGTCTCACTTCGCACGTTTCGTCGTCTCTTTGTTGGCTTATTGTCTTGTAAAGTTAACTCACGTTCAAACTTTTCCACCGTGCGGCTATAACCTGCGCAGAGTACCGATGACGGCGACCCAATTCTCGAGTGAATAAACGTTGAGTACCCACAACTGAGCTACCGCTTTGGTAATATTTTTTTATTACTTCCAACCAATCGAGAGGAGTCAAACGCTGCATCATGTAAACTGCACACTATACTAAATATAAATATAATAACACCTGGAAATAAAAAAAAATGTATTAGGAACCGAATAATCTCTGTTTGAAAAACTATCACCCATATTTGAATCACTTATTTATGAAAGGATACAAGTCACTAAAGGTTAGTTTTAAGATATCTGAGGAAAACTATCTATAGTTATTAGTTATAACTTTTTTCTTTTTGTTTTTGTAAAGTATGATGCACATCTACTAAATATGTTTGATTCTTGTCAGTTTTTAATTTTTTTTTTAATGTAAATTAGTTTTTCAGTTATATAAAGTTATCGGACTTATATCCTTTCACAAATTAAAATATTAATTTTAGCTATTATTTATTAATTTCCTTAAATTTGCTGTAACAAAAACCGAGTTTTAGATGAAAACGTGTTATTTATTTAACAAAAACCTCGTATCCAGTTAAAAATATTTTAAGCAAAAGTACGTATATTATAGCCTTAGTCTTCTTCGGCTTCTGTGGTTGGCCATTCTTGTAGTGTATTATAATATTCTTCAAACTTCTCAGGTACGTACTTTATAATTTTTTAATGTGTCGTTCATTTTCTTAATATTAATGGGAATTTTTCTTCTCCATAAGCTTTTTCAATTGGTAAGCTTACCGTATCGGTGTTTGTGTTTCTTAGAACAAAGGAGCTTGTCTGAAGGCCATCAATAAACTTACGCGCCTCAACAATGCCTTTTCTTGTGTGGTCATATCGAAACTCCATAAAACTAGCAACCGCGAATGATTCCTTTTGAGCACGTGGAATAGATCTACCACAACTTTCTATCGACAGACAAGTTTTTTTATAGTACTTACACCACCAATTCTTGAAATCTAGAATATCTCTTCCATTGACCATTTCAACAGTAAATTTTTGTCCTTTTGCCGAGTTACAGATAACTTCGCATGAAGCTTCTTTGGGTGTGTAGATTCTATCAATACGATTTAATTTGCGTTTAACTAAACCAAAATCACGATCACATGGTAAGAAGAATGTCCTCGGATCGGAAATTTGTGCACTATTTTTTCAAACATTCCGGTATCTGTAAGGGCAAGACAAAACCTGATCATAACATTGTTCTTATTTTTGGCCGCCGCAACCGTCACTATAAAGATGAAGCTCCTTTACTGAAGAGGGTACATTCTGCTTTAAATATTTTAAGATAAAAGAACATGTCTCATTTGGACCCTTCTTAGCTATACCTTCTTGATATAAAAAAAACTGTGCTGACTTATTCTTTAAGTTGTGTATACTAAAAGGAAACACAGAGAGTTGCCGGAAGTAAAAAATGTCTTGAACAGGAATTGATGGCAGTGGAATGTTCTGCATGTAGTCAAAACAAAGTCCGAGCACAGAGTCATTTTCTGAGCACAATTTTTCGGTGACCTGAATGCTATTGTTAAATTTTTTGGCGCGTCTCTTATGTACCATAAGCTCTGCCAGGGCCGCTCGCTTAGCTGTTTCATTCAAACTAGAACTTGTTACTTTTATATTGAGCTCTTCACATTGGCAGCACGTATCCACTTGTGGTCTTCCAAACTTGTAGTCAAAATGTTCCTTAAAAATTTTATAATAGGTGGAGTATTTTACATTTGTTCCAGGATGTCTTTCTTTAAATAAATTATGCATAATTCTCACGTTTAATCTAGCATCCAGGTAATTATATTCCCTAGAAGAATAATGACTTTGTTTGACAGGAAAAGCAGATATGTGCTCTCGAACAATTTGAATTATGTTGCCAGGTATGGTTTTTCTATTATCTTGCTTACCTCTTAAGTCTCTTGGCGATTTTCCAAGGTTAAGAAGAGTTTGAAGTCTTTGAACGGCCTTGGACGAAACGCTATGCAAGCTTAAAAGGCACTTTTACATACCTGCCGTCGATCTGCTTGAATATTAACAAAATATTTAAAAGACGAGGCTCTTAAGGAAGCTTGTTCATTACGTGGACGTCTTTTCTTAATAGGTTGTGATAACATTAAACCTTGTAGGTATATATCCTGTTCATTTTTTGTTTTTGAAGGAACGGAACTTGTTCATAATAGCAATTCTCTGTTCTTCAGAAATCTTTTGAAGCATTTAAATTTGCACCTACAATAAGTAATTTTATAATCTTAAGGCCGCAATAAAACTTTTAACAAAAACTTACTTGCAAGGCTGCCCTATCGCTTTTCCTGGAACAATATTGCCCCGGTAATTTTTGTATGGAATTCCAGATAATCTGCTTTTTTAATTCTGGAAGATTTGTACTCTTCTGTGTTTCTTACACCTTTTTCCTTTTTTTAGTGAAATTTTCGCTATCACTCATGATGTAGTGTTTATTTATTTACAATAATATTATATTTTTAATATAAACAACGAAAATACAATCACGTTCACGTTCAAACAGCGACTGAAATAGAAACAGTTAACACATGTTTCTTAGTAAGACCGAGTGCGCCATGGAGTAACGCGCCGATTGCAGTGCGGCTAGCAAATTATTTATGAAATGATATAAGTCTCAGACTTATACCCTTTCAAAATTAAACGCTATGTTTCGTTCGATACCAAGAGTTAGTGGTATACGTGACTTAGATCTTTCCGTTACTAAACGATAGATACACCATTAGAGAAGAGATTCCCGGCAATATCTCATTTTCATAAAAAAGGTGACTTATACCCCTTTCATAAATAAGTGATTCATTTAAAGACCCTTTTATTTAAATCGCATCTTATAGAGGAAAATTAGCATATCTGCTAAATCTACTTTCACATATGAGCGTTATATTGTCGAATAATTTGAGAGCATTCAACAGCCACTTTCTTCCTCCTTTGCGTAACATTTGACGTAAAATATGGGATTATAAAAAATAGAAGAAGTGGCTAAAGTAACACATTTGCTGTCAGACCACTTGACTACAGTAAAGCCATTTCTGTTGTCAACTTTAGGATCAACTTCACAGCCCTTCAAACGATTGCTCGATTTTTTTCTTTTAAAATTATGTTTTTAAAAATATGTTGTAATTGTAGCCATAGGGTTGCACGCGACGCGGGCGACGCCGCATCACTTGCGTCCCGACTACCTGTTTAGCGTCTGATTGCAAGGGGTCAATGGACACCTTCATGTACCGTGAGTTCGATATTTTAGTTTCATTAAGATTGGAGAGCTTACCTGAACTGCAGACAGCTGTTGATGGTGTGCTCAAATCAATCGTCCAGGTGTAGAGAGTCGATCACTCAGGTGGGTTGAGAGTACGCAGTAAAACACCAGCTTCGAGGGGGAGACGATCTTTATTTATTAACACACAAGTCGCTTACAGGAAACGTCGCTGGATCGCCCACCGTCACATCTAATTCCGACAATGCTAATTGATTACTCGAGGTTGCTTTCAGAAAGACAAAGAAATGGTAGTTCAGATCAAATACACTATTAGCAATCTTCAAGAAACCAATTAGACGATACTATGGCTAAATCAAGCGGCAGTCGAGCGGGAGAAAAAAATTTTCCTAATTTTCGCGTGTCGTTCTTATTTATAAACTTGGTATTTTCTAGAAAAAGTCTAACCTAACAGCATCATATTATTTCTAACCGAAAAATGAGCCTTACGCACATATAGACGCCTCGGGGCGGGCCGATACGCTAGGCCCTGTTCCAAAAAGGACCAATTGGGTCCGAGCTGACGTTAAGTGTTTTACAAACCGATAGAATGTGACGGAGCGTTTACATTTTAAGACATTCATTGTCGGATCTAATTATTGCACTCTAGCAAATTAGTATATCAGTCAATCAATCAATCAATCAACTCGATGAATCTTTAATACTTCACATACATATGTACATTCTAGATTACTTTTAATTCCTATATAGATCCTACCTCCTATGAAATCTGCATACGGGGAGAGCCGTAATTAACTGTTCATTACGTGGTGCGCACACTTATCGTCTTAAATTTGTAGAGGGAAACTCGTGTGTGTGACCACTGCATATTTCCCTCGCATATCCACGTCATTTCTACAATAGTTTTTATATCTTTTAATCGAATCATTCCTTTGTATGCGTGAGGTCTCTTTTGTGCTTCCACCTTTCTATTGCAATATGCCTTAAAACATGTTTTAACTCGATACTCCGTATTGCTACATAATATTTGCTTAGCAAATATTACAAAATATTTTTTGTAATATAGTTGCTGTCAATTTTCAACTGTAAACATCTAAGTAAGTCGTAAATGTATCCTGTCAAAGAATCACTTCTGACCTATAATTTTATTTTAAGATTATGAAAATATTTGAAACGATCTCTCAATATTGCAACTTTTATTAGCTGTGTTACTCATAGATGGATGCTGAGACCAATAGTAGCCTATTAAACATTGTAACTCATTATAAGTGTGACACCAGCAAGCAATATAATTTCAGAACTATCAGTTATTTGGATTTTTTATGTTTTGGGTTTTCTACGAGTCTTACTCTTTCAATAGTGCAATGTGCTATATACATAGTTAAATATTCGTTTTCGGGAATTGTTTTTTTAAAAGCGAACAAACACTTCAGAAACTGTATTGGTCTCAACGTCTTCGTAAAGTTTTTAACTTTTATGAAAAATAAGTTTCTATTACACTAGAGATTTGTACAAAATTAGAGACTTGACTGGCAGAGTAACAACTTAACTTCTTGTTCTCGTGAATGTTCTTCTTAAATACTATTTTGTATATATCAGAACAATGGATAAATAAGTTATATCAACTAATAATCATCATCATCAGTAATCATCATCAAATAGAAAAGCGGAAATAATTACTTATTACTAATACTTGTGTTTGTTTACAAATACATTTACTTACAATACGGAAATTACAATACGGAACACATAGACATTTCGAATCGCAGACGCCAATATATTTAAATTAGATATATGTATGTAGCTAAAATGTTTATTATTTGTCTTATTAATGACTCTATTATTGGAAATGGTTGAAAATGCGGCGTCGTACTGTCGGATTACAGGGGCGGCACATTACACTATACATAATAATATCTTAAATGCTAACAAAAGCAGATTCCATAACTCCTCCCGGCTTAAGCGAGAAACAGGGTGTATCGCTTGGTGTGGGCATCACAGGGTCTGAGGTCGATGGAATGGCCACGCCTTCTGAGACTTCTTTCTTGATGTCAGTTTTACAAATTCTGACTTTGTACAAAACAAAGCATATAACACAAAATAATGTAATAACCCATAGACTATTAAACATATGCATCACATTCTGATGCCATGCTAAATCCTTTAATTTATTGTTTTGAGATATTTGATTGAGTTCTTGTCTTATACTTGCATAACTTATATCATGGTGGCGAGCGAAATTATTCGGCCACCTATGATATTTTCAGAAAACTACGACTCTGCGCATGAATAAAAGAGACGGGGGAAAATCGACCTATTAAAAGTAGTAGCTAGTCCTTTCTGTAAAATAAAATAATATTTACATCAAAGGAACTGCAACATCTCTATTAAAAAAATGAACATAACTAAACGTGCGAGCAAAATTATTCGGCCAACACAATAACTAGATAAATGCACACAACAGAAATAGTAGATACAAGAATTAATAGCGTGTCGGGTATCCCTCAGCGTTGATGATGGCCACCAGTCTATCATGCATAGAGTCTACTATTTTTTTTTGTGAAATCTGGGCTTATCATGTTCCACTCATCCTTCAATACAGATTTCAGTTCAGTTACACTACTCACACACCGATTTTGAATTTTTTTCTTCAGTTCCGCCCAACAATGTTCAACAGGGTTTACGTCTGGTGATTGTGGAGGTGTTTCTAATCGATGGGGGACGTTATAAAGGATCCATTCACGAACAACCCGAGCAGTATGTTTCGGGTCGTTGTCATGTTGAAACATATCATTGTCAGGGAGGCCTGTTTTTTCCACGCTAGCAGGTAAATTCGTCTTTAGTATGTCCAGATATTTAAAGCGATCCATGATCCCATCGATAAAATGTAACGTACCAACACCAGATGCCGCCATTGCACCCCAAATTAATACGGAACCTCCACCATGTTTAACAGTGCGAAGTAAATTGGATGGTTTATACGGTTCTCGTGGCTTTCTCCACGCCATTGTTCGTTTGAAAGAATTAAAAACGCAAATTTTACATTCGTCGGAAAATAAAACTCTGTGCCAGAAATCTTTCCCCTTGTTTAAATGCAATTTTGCGAATTCGATTCTTTTCTTTCTATTTGCCGCATTAATCCAAGGTTTGCGACGAGCCACTCTACTCCTGAAACCCTCTTGGCGTATGCTTTTTTCGTACATTTGTGACATGCATATTTATGCCAAAGTTCGTTTCTAACTCTTTTGTTAGTGCAGTGGCTGTAATTCGTGGATTTGCCTTTATTTGCCTGCAAATAAATCTCTTCGCCTGGTCCGATAATTTTCCCTTACGACCTCGTCCTGGCTGATTCGCAGTACTTCGGTATTTATTATATTTTTTGAATGATGTACTGAATTGTTTGCCGAGGTCGTCCTATAATCTCCGCTATTTTTTCGTTGACTTAGACCTTTCTGATTTACTACTATAATTCTTTCTTTTATTTTACTTGAAACCTCTCTGCCTTTACGACCCATTATGTTAAACACTACTCTAAGTGCTGGATTTGTACCGTCCTTACTGACGACTTTAACAACACTAAGATGTATGTAGTTCTAAAGGCCTAACGCGTCTGCGCGGCTGCAGAACTAAGGCGGTGTTTATATGGCTGAATAATTTCGCTGGCGTACTTCAATTAGGTATTACACATTTTCACAATTTTAATAAAGAACATTGTAGCTCCGTTGATTTTATTACTATGTTCTTTTACAGTAAGGACTATCTGCTATTTTTAATAGGGAGATGTTCTCTCATCTCTTTTTTTCATGCGCGAATTCATAGTTTTCTGAAAATATCATAGTGGCTGAATAATTTTGCTCGCGACGTAAGCATTTATGAATAGGGGAATGTTACCTTAGATGGCCCCCCTAACTTGAATTGGCTGTAATTCAGAGATCCGTTAAGCTTTTTAAACATGCCTTTGCTTGAAAGAAACTAGCAAACGCCTTTGTTTGTTATATCAAGGTATAAAGTTTTAAAAATCTCTATTTTTTGAGTAAGTGGATATATATTTTTTTTACAACTCCTATGATGGCCCCCCGAATAAAATTAGTAGATAGTTAATTTTTTCCCCATAAAAAAGCTATACAGTCGATGGTAAATGAAACAAATATATAAAGGAGCAAACATTTAATAAAAGGAAACATTCTCTTATTAACATAAACAGTATATACCATAATATATTATGTATAACATAAACTATAACAGAACACATTAGTTTCATAACAAGTAAAAAATCAAAAGGTGCATTACTTGCAAACATCGCAAACAAATTTTTTGGTTGATTTAGCAACCCCAGCACATTCTGTGTGACACCAGTTTGTGCATATCTGACATCGTATCCAGACTTCCTTAGCACGAGAACGAGAGTAAAGCTCATCGCAGTATAAACATGCCGCATCTGATTCGTCACTAAAATCTTGGTAAAGACTTTCTTCGTCACTATTTTCTTCTATTGGGTCATTAATTTTTCTTTTTACTGTTCGTGATGTCTTTCTTCGTTCTTTCTCCAATTCTTGTTTCTTCTTTTCTTTAAATTCTTCTACATCTGGGGTTGAGTTGATAACACCTGTTTTACCCCTCTTTCTTTTTCTTTGCGTTTCTCTAACGGGTGCTTTAGGAAGCGGAGATAACTCTTCAATTTGCTCCCTGCTTATGCTTATATTCGTTGAATTATTTGCAATGTTCTGATTATTTTGATTATTTTCAATTTCTTCAGTAGTATTTGTGTCATTTTTATTATGATTGTTGTCATAATAATTCTGAGTTTCCATTGTACCGCATGCTTCACTTTCTAGTTGTTCATGTACTATTTCAGGGATTTCGTGAATCACATTGTCAACTATTGCAGCTTCAGGTTGTTCTCTATCAGTCGTTGAAGCTGGAGCAAATTCCCATTCTTCAAAAACGTCTGGGTCGAAAGGACAAATTCCAGTTTTTTTAAAAGAACTTACTACATTGGATAATGTAGCGGCCTTCAAGTAAGCATTATTGAAAAGTTTTGTGACTTGAAAATGTGTGACAGTTCGTCCTGGGTGTTCTTTAAGCCATTTTTGAATTTCCGAATTGTAGTAAGGTTGGAGTGGTGCGAAAAATCCTACATCAAGTGGTTGTACTCGATGTGAGCAGTGCGCAGGGAGACAAAACAAGATAATTCCGTTATTCTTGGTATACTCTAGTACTTCCAATCCCTTATGGCTACTATGGCCATCTAGAATTAAAAGAACTTTATTTTCGTTTGACGATTTAACATGTTGGACAAAATGATTTAACCATTTCAAAAAAGTTTCAGTGTTCATCCAACCATTTTCTTGGCAAAATGCGACACTACTTGTCGGTGCATCATCCATTAATTCAGCTTTAAATCGTTTGCGTGGAAATATAAATGCAGGAGGGACAAATGTTCCTATTGCATTCATACAACATACGGCAGTGTAATGGTGTCCACGTTCCGCACTACTGAGAACTCCAATTTGTTTGCGTCCTTTGGTTGCCAGAATTTTTTGAGCTTTTGTAGGGACCGTGCTCATACCAGTCTCGTCTACATTGAAGATGTTTTCAGGAGGAAATTCATATTTATCCGTAACGTCTGCCAGTGAACGGAAAAATGATTTAATATTTTCTTTATTAAATGCTTGTGCGCGAGCCAGGGATGTATGTTCTGGAGTTCTAACCGATATTGTTGGATTTCTTCTAAGAAAGCCATTTAACCATTTTCTTCCAGCCATGCATTTTTCTTTATTGAAACGGTGATGTAGCCCATGTTTTTTCTGCTATCTGGAATACCAGTCTCCTTAACTCTACACTCGTAAGTCCAAAAAATCTGGTTTCTAACCGCCTAATATGATCAGCAATTTCTGCCTCAATATTAGCATTAAACGTCGGCTTGTAACCTCCGAGATATCCCTTATTACTACCTTGATTTTTTTTTATTCTTCTACGTAGAGTAGTTCTTGGGACATTAAATGTCTTTACAGCCAACGTGTAACCCATTGTTTTATTTTGGACAGCCTTGATTGCTGAAGCCATATCCTCTTCTTTCCATCGCTGTCTGCCATCACTTTTATTCTAAAACAAATCCAAAGAATTGGCATACAAACCAGTAGCACCTATGATGGCCCTCGGGCCGTCACAGGAATGCTATTCGAGGGCCGTCACAGAGACACACACACATGACAATATTTCTAACAAAATTCTTTCTACAACTAAACATAACCTCAAAACTAATATCGCAGGTGTATAGCAGAAACTACCATAAATGTGCATTTCCGGACTTAACATTTATATCTAATTTGATTTCCATGCAGTATACATTTAAAATCTATATAATTATTACATCAGGACTTACCAGATTCATCTTTATTCAAACAAAATTCGGCGGAATGATGCTAGCACCAAGAAATTCATTTACGGACTAACGCTTTATAGAACCCACCCAATTATATGCCGAGATTATGCAACCCGTTATTCTTCTTAGTCAATATTATGAGGGGGCCGTCATAGGCAATGGGCCGTCATAGGTCACCTTCCCTAATCGTGAAAGATACGTTCTGAATATTATTTATTTGTGGTATGGTAAGAGATTTTAATGTTTTGTTTGAAGTGTATTTTTGATTTGCAAAATCGAAATCACATAATTGAGATACTACAGTAGACTGAGAAAAACAAAATTTTGCTTCGTTGCAATTATCGTACCCACAAACAGTTGTTTGTGTGGATATTGGCAAATTGTTATTTGATACCAAATAGGTTCGTGATTCATTATTGGCAATATTTATGAATACACAATTATTAGTTAAATTTCTTGTCGTAGATAATTTCTTTATTAACTAAACACTACTATTACACTGTGTCGCGTCCAGCTGAAAGCTACGCGCCTCTCCGGACAACGACGATTCGCCCCAAACAGCAAAATAATCTCTGTGATCAAAGCAACAACTTTATTTTCGCATCACACTTTACAAAACGCCATTAAACATAATTATTAGTTAACAAAAGGCACAATACCAAAAAACCGATCGATCCTTCTTCTTTTTTTTTGACAGCATTCTTATATCTAGCTTTCTATGATAGTGTTGCCAACATAAGATAATGAAGAACTTAATAACAAAAAAGGAACTAGTCTCTGACACACACACAAGATTTGATAATTATCAAATCTTGACGAAACAATTAGATTTTAGAGATAGAAACAATTTATGATTAGCGACATTGAGATTTTCCCTATCTAATGTAGAGACATGTGAAGGTAATAATTGTAAGTTAGTGAGGTTTAGTTTTTCCTTTTTTGAATTGCTACAATCATCTTCGACAAGATTAAAGTTAGGTAGTATGGATTTGTACTTGCTTTGGACAGTTTATTGATTTTTAGCTGTTAAAATTGTCAAGGTATAAAGTTTACAATCGAAGTTAATCTTTAAAATGCCGGTCTTTTGGATCGCATAATCATGAGGTTTAAGGTTTTTGCAATTTAGAGTTACGGATGTTTCCTTAGGAAGTACAAATATCTATGAATTAAGTGTGTAAAGAGGTTGTCAAGTTTCGGTTACTAGATGCATTATACGGGTATCGCAATTTTTTGATAGTGTCTTAGGATTAAATAAAAAAGTCTATTTCGCATAAAGGTTTTGTATAGATAGAAAAAATAGGAGAATCGTTAATACAAACAAATTCGCCGTTAGATAACCGGTGACATGTATCTAAGCCCTTACTGCATGATTTTTTTGTTTTCTTTGAGAAAAATGTATCGGCAAGATTGAAGTTGGACATTAACATAAAAAATATAAAAAAATCTATTTTGGTTGTTTTTTCAAATATTTGCTAAATACAATTTGTTCCATATATGACACAATGCGTAATAAATCAATATTTTCAAAAACTTTTACTTCAAAGAAACGAACTACACTCATTTATAGTCCTTCTATTTTTAATTGAAAATGATAAATACGCCTGGGGAACAAAAAAAGCGGTGCAATTTTATGATTCCATGGGCGTGCTCGAATAATAACGTTTAGGGATAGGTAATAATAAGTAATTAACGTCGCTTTTATATCATTTTTTTTATTTACATACATACATATGTATATGTACGTAAATAAAAAGTCAGGATAATACATGTATGTATTATTTATATTTATTTGTATATTATACTATGTTCATTTGGCCAGTAATATGTTTTAATTTTTTTGTACTTGCAAACAAGTAATGTTAAAAATATTTAAAAATGCGTCAGAACTAAACAAAAAGCAATCTTTTAATTAAAATATATTATTGCTCAGCAAGGACCATCGAAAGGTATGAACATATCCTTGCCAGGGAGGGATGGGAAGGATTACATTAGTTTAGGTCGGGAAGTTATTTTAAAACAAAAAATATCAATAAATAAATATAAATAAACATTTAGAAATAAATAACAATTCCAAAAAATACTAAATACGACGAAACGAACACATTTCTGGTGAAATAAATATATAAATAAATCATTAATTCCAATATCGAAAATAAATTGTAAAATACAACCATGAAACACGTAAATGAAAGTCGTAAAAACGTAATAAATAAACGAATAGAAGAAGGCGTCACTTAAAATCCCGAACCTAACCGACCGTAATCGAACGTAAAGGTTCGATAGAATCATCGCATTCGGACGCAGATTCGGATTCAGAATTATTTAATTGTATAATCACCGGGTTTACCGACGGTAGGCGAGGGTATTCGGCTTCTTTATTTATCACATTACGAACGCAGTTTCTCCACAAATCTATGTTATCTAATTCATCAGTTATCTTTCTCACGTTATCTACTACTGATGCACTTAACGTTGGTGACTGATTGTATTTACGCAAACAATCTTTTATCGCCGCCCAAACCATTTCAATAGGACTGAATACGCAATAATATGGTGGCAATCTTGTAACAGTGTGACCGTGTATACTAGCGAGGTGATCGATGACATATTCATTTTTAAAATTTTGCTCTTTTTATTAATTCGAGTAACTTGCGCTTTACCGGAATCTTTTCAGGGATGTTCATATTTTTATTTGTCATGAATTTTAAAATATCTTCCTTTTTTGTAGTAATATTCGGTATTTTATTTAAAATGCGCGAATGATACGGCGCGTTATCCATTACAATGACCGATTTGGGAGGGATATTCGTAAGCAGTTGTTCTGAAAACCATTTTTCAAATAAATTCGCGGTCATATCCTCATGGTAGTCAGCAGAAGACTGTGATATGTTTTTAGCGGACAGTAATAACGCATTTGGCACAAAACCGTTTCACTTCCGGCGTGAAGTATTATAATTCGTTTTCCCTTGAACACTTGAGTATTTAACGCACATTTTGGAGAACTATCTACCCAGCCATACTTAACAACGTCATGTGTATCAAACCACGTTTCATCAAGATATATTATATGCCTATTTGATTCGCGATAGTGCCTAATTTTTTCCAAATATTCTACTAGAAGTATAACGATACGTCTTGATTCCATTATAGTCATTCGATTATTAATTTTTTTATATCTAAAACCAGAGTTTACTAAGATGCCACGTAATATTTCTAGAGATTTATAATTATAATCAGGGTAATCGTGTAATTTTTGTTGAATTAATTCCAAAGTCGGGACTTTGTTTTCTTTATACGTATCATAAATTATTCGCCTAATTACGTCCCGTGTCCCGCGTCCCCTCGTCGACATTTTTGAATTTTTGCTTTTTCTGATTTCGTAATTCAGAGTGATCTATAACAGTCCCAGCTTCAACAACGCGATAAATTGTAGATATTGAAATTTTAGTTAATTTATTAATTCGATTAATAATTTCAGTATCAGTCATTTTCTCATTTCACGTTTTAGACATTCATATATGTTTAAAATAATACGCTGACTTTGAGAATGTAAGTCTTTATTTTTTAATTCATCGTACTCGACCGTTTCGACATTTTCGCTGGTTATATCTAAAGCTACGTTATTTTCATCCGTTTCGAAAGGCCTCCAGAAAGCCATGCTGATGAAAGAGGTATTGGTTACAAATATTATATATGACGCAAATAAAATAAAAGTGTATAATTTAAACCTTTTTAAAAACCCACTCCGGCGTTAATGTAGCCCACATAATTTAACACATCAACACACTCACAAAAACGTTTTTTGTATACAGTCGGTCAAAGATAGCGTGGTTATAACCCGTGTTTTACCGTCAACGTACTGAAATTGGTCGACTGGGACGAATACCGTGGAATGTCTCGTGGCTACCAGCCGACCAATGGCGTGTAGGTTCCGCCTACTTCCTAACTGACAAGTCTCGTCACCCAGGCGTGGACTGCGATACGGCATATATGGGTAACAGATCAGTATAGAAAGCGTATTTAGTTCCATACAAAGTGTTAGCAAACTGACATATCCTTATCGTACCTCGTATAAGTACCCATTTTCAATTTAAAATGGAATAAGTATACTCAACATGAAAGTTGTAAAAACAATTTCTCTCTTTATTTAAGCAAAGAAAAACATTACACTTTTCACATTTTATATATGTTTTTGCTTCGAAAAACTCACCTCTTTGTCCATATCTTTCTCCTTTACCTTAAAAAGGCTATCCCGTACAAAGAGGTCTGGTGGACGATGTTCTTTAATTATATTATATCTAGGTACATCATCAAACTTACCGTAGTCATGTGTTGACATAAGGTGTCACTTATCCAACCATATAACCAGATACCCATAACATACCTCGCTAGCCGTATATAAAATATTCCGTACATTTTTACAGCCTCTATACGAGTATATTCATTTCATTATTAGCTAGCTATTCACTGGTGATCTCGTACCACATCTTGTGGGTTCTCTCTGTGAGCGTGTGTCCTAATATTTTTACACTGGACGGTAAATTTATGGGTTCGATCTCATCCATCTCGAGTGTCCATTTATGCCTCATACACGTCCACGTATGCCAGATGTCTTCCAGCATCAGCAGATCTAGCTCATGGAATACCATTTCCTGGTCATTTTCTAGAGCAAAATCCATTTTAAAATAATCTTCCATTTTTAATCAACTCGTTGTTCTCCTAACAGTGAATATATGGTAAGGCAGATATGTGGTTCATATAGTACACGCCTTAACCACTTCACGCCGATTATGATTGCGCCAGCCAGAGTCCGTCGTGTATCCTGCCTCTGTCAGATGTTTTTTTACATTGATCGAGATTCGTCAAACAAGGCATAATATGTGTATATACATATGTACCTGAGTAAAGCTATACGCACCTTCTGCATATTAAGGTGGATCCGATTTAAACGACTTAATTTATTCATTTGTTCAAATAAAAACCAAGGGTAAATTATTTTTCATCCTCTTTTAGAAATGTGTTTGTTTCGGCGCGGCGGATCGGTAGTTCTGTCTTTGTCGAGAGTGGTTTCTGCATCACGTACGTTTTCATGTACTGTAATTGAGACTTAAAAGTTTACAATTCTTATTAGATAGTTGTTATTGGCTCCTTCAAGTGGAGACAACAGAGATTGTGTTCAGAAAGATAATTTGATAAAATCAATTAGCGAAAACAGTTACCCGTGATGTGGTTACAGAACTTACGAGCGATAAATTACGAACGTCCACTGATAGATTTGGAACTGTGAATTATGAATATAATTCATATTTAAATGTATATATATAAAACCAAATACGAGTATCTTCACTTATACAAAAAGAAGCATGCGCATTTGTTGTCAATCTATACTTCTTAATTGAAAAATAAAGTTCCTTCTTCTTCGCATAATGATTATTAAACTTGTGACACCCAGGACATCGATTATAAACACATACAAGTATTGCAGTATTTTTCATAAACACAGCAGTGCAGTGGAAACATGCGTCAACATGCGTCTCTGATGATTCCAAAATTATTTAGCACTATTAGAGGTAATCTGCAGATCTACCTCTTTCCAGCAATTTCGTTAAAACCTGTCGCCTAGACGCGATGGACGCCCCCTGAGGCGTTCCGACGGCGTCTGGCGTTCACACGACACGGTACGGCACGGCAATTTAATCGAAACGGTATTGTCGCCGAATCGTATTGAGTGTTCACACGATATAAAAATTATGTCCGGGTATTATTTCTTTTTACACAAAACTACACAATTGTGCGTATATGACACACATTAATACTACACACAATTTCTTGCCAGTAGTTGTTTAGTATCAGTTTTATAATGGATGTAAATATGTTTGTGGTTATGTATTGGTACCGTAAACGGTGCAAACGACAAATAATAAAAAAGAAAATATTGGGAACATCCTATTGTCAGAGAAAGATTTAATTTGTGGTCTTTCCGGACTCTTATGTGTCAATTGAGGGGAGATGAAATGAAGTTTTTAATTAATTTCGGATGTCTCCCTCTACTTTTGATGACCTACTAAATAGAATAAAAAGTGACTTGACCAAAGAAAACACAAACATGAGAAGATGCACCAGTCCTGAGGAAAAAATTGGTGATATGCTTAAGGTTAGTTGCACTTTTTTATAAACTGTATTTTATCTAATAATATACAAATTAAAAATTGGAAGTATCCAGAACCAAAATAGAATCTTGGCTTGCGACAGAATGTGGTGAGGGTGACGGTTCGGAAGTATATGGACTAGTCATCGGTGTTGCTACCCTTGAACTTGTTTGTGGCTGTTGCTGACTATAATAATCCTGAGAATTCCAATTATTGTAATAATTTGTAAATGTAGGTGATGGCTTGTAATGGTTATTCGCAAGCCTGCGCTTCTTTGCTCTCATATTTTGCAATAAACCTAACACACGGACTGGAACTCCAAGACTTCATCTTCATCGAAATAATGACAATGATGGGAGAAGGCTTTAAAAAATGTAAAATGACGATTTTCATCATCTTTGACTTGTGAAACCTCTGTGTATGCGTTTCTATTTGTTTTTCGATTTTATCACTGGAGTTCGTATGGGAAGCAAAAGACCATTCCTGCGATTTCCTCGACTATCCAACTTTGGGCGTTGTTTGCATTTTCTTCAAGTCCGAATGCAGTTTTCTTAAACGAGAATCCAAAAATGTGGTCTTAGCAACAATTTTGTTACTTTCGAGAGATCCCAGGCGCCTTGATATGGTCTCTATTAATTTATTTTGCAGCCATAAACCTACTTCACTCACTGGTTTTATAGTTTTTAAATTATGTTGCAGCCCGCGAACAAGTGGAATCACTGATGACATAGTAACGTATTTTTCCCCTGAGAGTTCTGTTGTCGTCAATTCTAAAGGTTTTAAGACAGGTAGACAGTCGGATATGACACTCCAATCCGAGGCATCTAAAAAATTCTGGAGCTGAGGGGTAAACTTGTGATTGCTACAGATAAAGGATCCTTAATTTCCAAGAGTCTCTCTAACATTATCAAAAGAGAGTTCCATCTTGTGTCAACCGCTTGTTTGGTTTTAATTAATGGCAATCCCATTTGCTCTTGGCAGATTTTCAATTTATTTGTAGCAAGACCACTATGTTTAAAATATGATCCAAATTTTTGGTTTTTAAAATCAGAGTTTGAAGTGTATTATTCCCATTTAGTGCTTCCTTCATACTTAAATTTAAGGTATGCGCTACACAAGGATGATGGTATCTATGTAAATGCTCTGTGATAGCATTTTTTATATTTGCTCCATTGTCGGACACAATAGTGACTATTTTTTTTATCTAACTGCCATTTTTTATGAGACTTGCAATAGCATCGGCAATATTTTTCCCTGAATGTGATTCAGCAGTCATTTCTTTCGCTCCTAACACCTGAGAGTGTAACTTCCTATTATGGATAAAATGACACGTAAGAGATATATATGACTTATTACTATCTGACTGCCATATATCGGTTGTTAAAGATACATATTTAACTTCATTTAAGATGGACTTTATTTTTGTTATATGGTCAGCATACACATTCTGGCAATAGTTTTGTAGATAAAATGTATCTGGTAGGGACGGTGTAAAGAGGATTTAGTTTTTTGCTATATTCCAAAATCCTGAATTTTCTACCAATGATAAAGGTTGGAAATCTTTAACAATTAATTTAAGAAGACTTAAATCAAATTCTCTTCTTTGCAATTCTGTGAGATCTTTTGTGCTTTTGCCGCCATCAAGTTTTAATTGATGACTGCGTTTTGCGACTTGTGTAGAATCTAAAGTGTCTGAGCATTTTGAAATTGTTTGAGCGGGCTGCGACACAGAAGTAACACTTATTCGGGAAGTACTGGGCTGATCACTAAATTCACTACTTACAAATTCAGCTCCTATTTCAACACTGGAAGTACTTGGTGCATTGTCTTCAGTTTGTTGTCCTGAGGTTGTTTTTGGTTTGGTTGTTGCACTGGTCTCGGATTTAGACGGAAAGAGAAATATGCCTAGCATGGTTGTCTAGTATTAAAAGGATGAGTTCATCTGCAGACGGCTTAGCGTGCTGTTTAAAATGTGCCAACCATTCAACAAAGATATGCTCATGCTCATTAATCCAATCGTTGTCCTGCTGGACCATCCTTCTCGAGTAGAGGAGTCAACCTTTTCCTAGGGAAAATAAACATAGGTGGAATGTACCCATAGCACACAACAAGGTGATGCTTTTTCCTCTCTCCCAACTGGTTATGGATCCCACTTTCTTCTGTCCTTTTGTAGCCAAAAGTTTTCCGGGAGTTTGTACCGTTGAAATACCGGTTTCATCGCAATTATAAATATTTTTTGCAACAAATCTGTGCTTTTCCATCAGCTGCCCAAGTAGCTCAAAGAACGAACTTATCTCTGTTTTATTAAATGCCGTGATTCTATTTATGCTGGTCGCCTCCGGTTTCCGAATAGAAATGTTATTTCTAGTCATAAACGTATGTAACCAATCGCGTCCAGCCATTTTTGAAGCTTGGTTAAAATTGTGCTTCAAATTCAATTTTTCAGCATATTCGAAAGCCACTTCTGATTTGATTAGCAGTGCAACCATAGAAAATATTTGCCATTTTCTTTACCAAGTTTGCTAGCTCGGCGTCTGCCTCAGGACTAAAGACAGTGAATCGTCCTAGATGTGGTCCTAAGGTAGAACCTTTTTTCACCCTCTTTTGAAGACTTGAAAAAGGGATTCCCATTACTTTAGCAGCATTTCTTATAGAAGAACCTCCATCAATAAGCTGTATAGCTTTTTTCCAGGCTATCAGAAGACCAGGAAGCCTTTTCAGTTGTCCTGACTCGTACTTTCGGCATCTAGAAAGAAATAAAAATAACGTAACTAAACATGCATAGTTGTGGGCAATAGTGATCACTTGCGGGCAACGGGAGTCACCTGACTCATTTCCCATAACTACACTAATGAGAAAAAAAATAAAAATAAACACACTGATATAATCTGAACTGCACATTACAATTTTGAACGTCTAACTAAGTACGTGTAAATGTCTTAATTGCATACTGCAAGATATTCGGCACTTACCTTCTAATTTGTATTGACGTAAAATTACATCAGCGGAGCACATAAACAAAACACGGTCGTTTCTCAGCAGAGCGGGGGTAAGGACGATGTTTACGCGTCGCTCGCATGTACTGTTTCGTGGATGTGAGGGTGACTCCCATTACCCGCTGACTCCCATTACCCGACTCTCCCCTAGAAGAAACAACCAGGGTCATTCATGAACCGACATCGATGGCAGAATATTTGGAGGGAGAGATTGAATGTTGACATAAATACAACAATGGTGGCATATTACATTAACAACGGCTTTACAGGATTAAGAAAACCGAGACCTCCTCAAAATTTTACAGATCGGTAAGACTGTATTAGCGTTATTTGATTGTACACAGCTTAAATTAATTTTCAAAATTTATTTATCTTTTAATATTTTTATTATATACATATTAAGGCGAATACAGAATAATTTTATTTATTTTATTAATTTACAATTTGGTGTTAAATACACGTAAGTGTTTACACACGTCAAAAAAGAACAAATTTTTGTAAGTATATAAAAAAAAGGTAAATGTAGATACAATAAAACAAATTTAAATATACAATATATACATAGATAAAATTAGATGTAGATATAACATTTTTTTGAGACACAACATACACATTAAAATACATTACGAAGTACAGTGTATACGACAGATAATATTTATAAAAACAAACAAAACAAACTATAATAATTACATTTCACTAACATTACTTAATAAAAACTGATTGGTGTCATAAAAAGCATTTTTTTAATAAATATGTTTTTACCCTCCTTTTAAAATAATTAAAATTCAGATTCCTTATGTTTACTGGTAAGATATTATAAAACTGTAATCCCCAATGATTTGTTCCCACTCTTGTTTTACTTAATCTTAAAAATGCTGCATCTAGATTCTCTTTTTTCCTGGTGTTATATGTATGTATTTCTTTACGCAATGGAAATTTCATTTTATTATTTTGTACATATAACAGACACTGCAAGATGTAAGTACACGGCACAGTAAGTATATTCATCTTTATAAATTCGGTCTTACAATCGTCTCTATAGCCTAGTCCTGCCATAATTCTAACTGCCTTTCTCTGTGCTGAGAACACATGTGCACTAGAAGGGGCATGGCCCCAAATTAAGATGCCATAACATATTATTGAATGAATAAAACTATGGTATACTGTTATCAAAATATGATGTGTTAACAAAAAAAATAATTATTTTTTCTTTTCTAGCGGTAACGCACAGTTCTAAAGACCGAGGCGTGGTACACTGCATATAATACTTATCGTATATTGTATGTAATCGTTTATTGTATATAATGGTTACTATATTTAAGTATGTAATAATGTACCGTGTAATATATGTAATACTTATCATGCATAATGTTAATATTATATGTAATATTTACAGTTTAACATTTGTAAATAAAATTATTGCAAAGCTTCCTTGATGTTTCAATACATGTTAAATATAAATAAATATGCAGTTTAAGATTATCAATCTCTAATGTATTGAGCAAATTTAATTGGTTCCAAATAAATTAACTTTTAACATTCTACTAAACAGGAGTTTTCCAAACCACCTTGCGGTACTCCAGGAAGGCTCTTTTTTTAAGCTTTTATTATATTACAATTATTTATCGATCAATTCGAGCCTTTATTAATGTTTCCACATTACAAAATGTTTACACAGACCAATAATATATAAGATATATAAGCAGATTGAAGCAAAATTGAAAATGGAATGAATATGATTATTAGTTAATACTTAATAATTTATATTTTATAATTCTGTATGATACTATTATTATTTGAAGGAACTGAAACATATATTCGTAAAATTCCAAAATGTATTATAAACTTAAATACTATAAATAACATAAAAATAATAAACATTCGAAGTACAGAGTAAGGGTAATTTTGATCAGACTCTTGTTTTTCTATGGACAAAAAAATTGTAAAAAAGAATGTAAAACCCTTTATTTTTATTCATATTCTAAGGAGTGTTAGGAAACAAATATAGTATAATCATTTTTAAATTGAAGCAGGACAGCTATGGAAGCCTATTTATGCGTGTAATAGGTGGAGTGCGAAGTCGGTCGGAGGTCGGGTGCCGTCGTTGGTGTTCTGGAGATCCGATCCGTGGACGTGGGGGACCTGGAGTGTAGCTGGCGAGTGGTCTTCCTCGAAGAGGATGTCGTGGTTCATGGTTTCTGAGTGAATTTGCGGACGGTAAAGTCCTCTGGTTGATGGTTGCTCGTTAGATTGCGCTGGGGCGATGGGGGTCCTCTGTGGGACGTGGTGGTCCGCCTGGAGTCGCTGGGTCCTCGCAGGAGAAGGTGTGGTTCTCGCTGGGGCGATGTGGTGTCTCGCGGTGGCCAGCTGTGGAAGCTCACTGCGGTGCATGCAAAAAAAGCGTGTAGAACTTACGGCTAAGGGACCTGGGGGAGTGGAAGTCCTCGATTACGTCCCCCTTAGGCACTGTTATAGCATCCGTGGGCACTCGCGGTCGTGGTTACTTGGCGGTATCCGGAGGCACGGCACTAAAAACAGGGGTTCAGTCTCTGTCTGATTTGTATTTGGCTACACTTTGAAACCGGGCCCCTCTGGAGACGACGGTCACGGTTGGGGTCTTGGACACTCCCGACACACTGTCTTGGCACTTGGAAATCACTGTCACTTCACTACTTCGCACTGGAAACTCTTCTTCAACTCACTTGAGGAATAGAAATACTCCAAGTTAAAAATGACTCGTGCGGCCGGGGCTCTGGCTTTTATATTATTTGGATTTATTCCTGATTTCTCCCGGACATTCGCCGATTAAATTTCGACGTTGTTCGACGGCGTTCCCGACCTTATAACTCCGTTAGTTCTTGTCGGAGCTGGACGGGGTTTCGGCTCCCCCTGTTCTCGAGGTGCCGAAGATGATGGGATGGATCTTTTCCAGGACGTCTCCTTAGTGGTGTTGAGGGTCGTTTCTGGATGGTTCTCTGGATTTCTAAGCCGTCGTTTGATGGGTTCCCGTAGTCGTATCGTGCTGGAATTTTATATTGGGGGAAATATATCTTCACTCACTAGTACTTTCGTTTAACCTAAAGGAAATACTCCGTACTTACATAACCACCAAGGGTAGAGCGAGCATACGTCAGTATAATTAATTTTTTCGTCAGAGTTCGGCTTGTAATATTCATAGTGTTACGAACGCTGGGCCAGTCCGCCCCTGCCTGCTTCGATGATCCAGCCCACCGCGCGTCGATGACGTAAGCGGGCAGCGGCCGCGTCGAAAGATCCCGGCGGCTTTGCTCGATTGTTCGGGAGATGGAAACGCCGGGAAGCTACTCGCAGAGACGCGATACTTCTATAGGTGTATATAACGCGGGGTTTCGACGCGGGACAGGGCAGTTCCTATTTGAATACCGCCGCGGCTTTCCGTACAACGCTCTAATATAAATTGTATAAA
This sequence comes from Aromia moschata, assembly GCA_029963805.1. Taxonomy (NCBI): domain Eukaryota; kingdom Metazoa; phylum Arthropoda; class Insecta; order Coleoptera; family Cerambycidae; genus Aromia; species Aromia moschata. The sequence goes on along the minus strand of JAPWTK010000414.1, from coordinate 26,576 downwards.
AATAAATTAGTGTAGTTAAAGTGTTAGTCCGTAGTTGTAGTAATTAAATAAACAGTGTTAGTTTAAAAGTACGAGTATAATTTTTCACACCTCACGAACCCGAAATAAATAAAACGTTACAATAGATATTACCTGTGCGACCTCCGTAAAAAGCATCGCGTGCTTTTAATGGGCTGTATATTAGAAGGGGTGATTATCTAACCATCTTCCGATTTCGGCTTCACCGTTTATTTTGTCATTACATATGCACTCCCACATTTCTATAACTTCGTAGCCTAATCCCCTCAAACGATCTGGTTTGCATAAAGTATTCTCATATCTGTAATGAAGTGTGCCTACAATATTGGAACTTAACACGTTAACGACCGGGTGCAGGCTAAGCGGTGTCACGGGTATAGGTGCCTCTGGGACCTCGTGAGATCAACATGGTGTCTTTATCTGTCGCCGTGCGTTCTACAGTATACACGCTGCACTGTTAAATGCATGGAGTGTATTGTAGAGCGGTCCGGTTTCTCAAAGTTTTCAAATCATTATTAAAAAGAGAAACATGTCAAATGTTGCTATATTATAAATAAAAAAATAGAAAACAAATAAATATAGAATATTGTAGGAAAAAGTTGGTAATAATAATAAAAAAATCAGTTACAATACAAACAGGTTTTAGTTATTGATATATATTTTTTCTTGGGCTGTATGCCAGGCAAAAAAACCAAGATATACAGTAGTTTTTTAGGCACACCGAACATTGGTACTTCGATCGCGTACATTTTCTCTGAGCTTCGAGTCTTCCTAGCTCTGTTTTCAAATTAGCATAGCATCCGACACACCTAGCTTTTTTGTGATCTTTCAGAATGTGGTCCGTTTCTATTTCATCAGAATCTGAAGTGCCTCCCTGTCGTAATCGATTAATCGTAAACGCCTTCAATTGATCTGATAGATCAATATAAGCTTTAGAATTATTGTAGTCAACGACGGCTTTGGGCTTTTCCGATTCCACTCCATTTTTATTTTTTATTTTCGTCACGTCGTATACGTCACGCTTATCCTTCCATTTTAGAACGACTATGCCAGTTCCACTTTCCTGAGCAAACACCTCATATTTTTTAGCTTTTTGGATGTTACTTGCTTCGGATTATATTTGCGAATTGACCGCAAAGTCCCCACAAGGTGGGTCTTGCGCCTTAGCAACTTAGACGCAAGAGTGACGCTGGTTATAGATTATCCATAAGGGACATTACGACATTCGCAGAGGCCGATCCTTCCTCTGACTTATCAGTGACACAGTAGACACGTAGGTTGTACGTACAGTAAGCAACGAAAGTCATCACAAACCCACTTTTTGAAGTTTGCTTAAATTCTGATAATTTTTGTATTACAGCATTGATTTTTTTTGCTTCTGACAGCGTTTCAAAGAAACGTAAATAACTCCGAAAATAGTAAATCTCTTTCGAAGTTGTTGGACTCGTATTAAAGGAAAATCTTCAGTGTATCTATTTGACTAGCTGTCATTTTGAAAAAAAAATTCCTAGAGAAAAAAATTGAAAGTTGAACCAAAAATATCACGAAAATTCAAAATTCTACCATACTTAGTATCGTTTTCGTAAAAATCACTGTTCCTGAAATTTTAATAAAAACACAGAGATCTAGAGGGATATTAATCCTAATTTTTTGTTGGAGTAATGTGTGGCGTACAGGGCTTTTTTGAATTTTCGTGATATTTTTTCATGTCTAGGAAAATTTGTTTCAAAATGACTCAGTTAGTCAAATAGATACACTGAAGATTTCCTTTAATACGAGTCCAACAACTTCGAAAGGGATTTACTATTTTCGAAGCTATTTACGTTTCTCTGAAAACATTGAAATTCTACTTTTTTAGCGATATCTTTTCACACAATGGACCGCACTTCAACTTCGGCTTATTAGACGCAGAATATCACAAGCTATAATCCTGTCAGAAGCAAAAAAATCAATGCTGTAATACAAACATTATCAGAATTTAAGCAAACTTCAAAAAGTAGGTGTGTGATGACTTTCGTTGCTTACTGTATAACCTCCATGAGTACATAACTTATACAGTTTGATCCCAAATTTGTGGAGCTAGTTCTTGATGTATTGTCTAAACTTCAAGCGTCCACGGAACGGTACAAGGGTTTCATCAATACATACATCGTTTTCAGGTACCATAATAGCCCTGAAACCCTCTCTACGAGTTTTTTTAATTAATGGGGTAATTTTTCTCAGTCGATCGTTGTCATATTAATGTCTGTGATCATTTCTGAATAACGGGTCGGGATTTGTAGAGTTGTCATATTGTGGACAGCCTCTGAGTGGAATGAGGAGTTATCATTTGCGTGAAAGGTTTCCTAGTAACCACTTAACCATCTAACATGTCAAGAGAAGAATCGATCTCTTGACATGTTAGATGATATGAATTGATACCGTAGTTCTGGACGCCACGACCAATAATCAAGGTAACTATGTGAAAAGAAATGTGGACATTTCTTTAGCATTTGTGTGAATAAAACCAGAAATACCCATTTTTGGAACGTGTACAAATTCGTCTGAAAAACTATATGTTCAATTCAATCCAAGGGGAAACATTTTGCAGAAAGACATCTAATGGGCTTTCTGCGGTTTTAAAAATATTTGGACCGGAATCCTCAACAAATTGTTTCTGATTTTTTAGACAATTGATGGTAGAACTGGTCCATACAGTCGTTTTAGATATTTCTCGTCTGCGTATTTCTGAAAGAGGTAGTTCATCTTCACTCTCCCAATCCCCATCATTTTCCAAATCACACAGCTCATCCTCAAAAATAATTGGAATATTGTTTATATCAAAATTTTGGTCTACTATTTCTGATATTTGACTACCATCAGGAGTAATTAATGCATTATGGTGAATTTTAATTTGAGTGTCAGTATTTTTTGAAAATAAATCTTTATCATCATACCCTATTCCATTTAAAATTATCGAAGTTATTGCCTATTTTTTTGGAAGACACTTGATTAATTGAGGAGCTTGCTGCAAAAATGATGCAGCTCCATTTCAACGATGACGAGGTTAGCTGCTTATAATTTCGATTAAAATATTAGACGTTATTTAACGCAAGTTCGACGCAGCTCAGCATATGTCAGTATGTATACTCCAGCACTGAGATGTGTGGCATTTACGTTAAATAACGCCTAATGAAATTATAAGCAGCTAACCTCATCACGCGTTGAAAATAGAGCTGCATTGTTGTTGCAGCAGGCTCCTCAATTTTATGAGCTATTAAATTGGCCCTTAATTTAAACAACAAATTGTATAAATCACTGTAAGAAACGGAATCCCAATAGATAGCTAAAATTATTTTCCTAATGTTTTCTGTGAAAATTTTAGCTTCGTTTACGTTTATGACATATATACCTATAAATTTTAATAAGGTCAATATCACATATACAAAGTATGAATTATGGTATATTGGTATGTTTTCATGATTACGAGATAAGTCTTCAGCTAAAGTTGTTTAACTGATTTAATTTTTTCGTAATTCTAGAATCTATGCAGATTGCGAGAGAAGAGTTTATGGTGACGGTCTTTTGGTTGGTGATAGTGGTTATGCTATTAAGCCATATCTTATAACACCATTATCAAATCCGAATAATCCAGCGGAACATTTATTTAATGAAGCTCAAATACGGACTAGAAATCCTATAGAAAGGTGCTTCGGAGTATGGAAGAGACGCTTTCCAGTTTGAGCATTAGGTATTGGGTTAGATGTACAAAAAATTGAGGCAACAGTGGTTGCGACAGCAGTTTTACATAACATGGCTGTAATAATGCGAGACCCACCACCCCAAATTACTTTTGAAGTAGAAGAAGCCATGAATTTTGTTGGGGGGGGGGGGGGGGGGGGTTTCCCGTTGCAGAAAATAATTGTATGGAGGAGGTATCAACAACAGGACATGGCATTCACATATAAATAAATATTTTGCAAATATGTGGTAAACCTACTGTGTTTAATATGCAAAATAAAATATTATCATCTTTTTCATTATTTTTTTATGAAATAAAGTATGCTAAAGAATGTAAAACTTAATCTTTATTATGCACAGCAAAATAATTAGGACTTCAATATGTTTAACAAATATGAAGTAATTCGGACAATTAAAAGTGTAAGTATAAAAATGAAGTAAAATCTGTAACATTTGTAACAAAAGGATGGCGACAAAACATTACATATTTTAGATTATAGACTACATTAGATGAGAAAAAACTTAATATAATTTTAAATCTCATTTTCTCTATTTTTTGTCAAGTGCGCAATTTTAGCAGCACTTTCTTCACGCATCAATCGAATAGTTTCCTCATGTTGAGCAATCATAAGTTTCATTTTTAACTCGTGTTGTTCCAAAAAACACTTTTGGAACAAAAAAAACAGTGCAACATTTTGGGATGTCTGAAAAAGTTAATAAACGTGGCATAATGCGAAAAAACATTGTTTGATGGGGTAGGTAACCAAAATATCATGCCCATATCCAGACATAGTAGATTAGTATGGAATTGTCAGTTACACTATAGCTCCAACAAATCAACATATCTTATGATTATCTTTGAACCGTACGTGTGTTCTGAATCTAGATTCCGAATAGAAGAGAAGGTGGTTTTAAAACCGCAGAACATGGTACATGTCTTACTCAAAAATACTTACAACAACTTACTTGATTGTGTTTTGTTGCATTGATTTTATCTTTAGAGGTGTTGGTTTTGGTGTCCTCAATAATTCCTGGAGTACATTTACTCCAATCTGTTAAACTGGTTTTCAGTTGCATAGGTATGATCAGTGGAGGCATCTATATCGTTTATATGTACACTGTTAGTATTTACCATTATCTCCTGTTGCACATTGTTGTTACTAAAAAATAATTTAATGTTGTAGCTACTTTTGGACAGATGTGGTACAATACTTACAAAGAATATCATCCTCTAGTTCGGTCACCTCTTCAGAGTTTGCCTGTGTTTTCTGCTCTTTGGTTATTGACTTTGGTTTCAGATACTTCTGAAACAAAAAAAGTATTGGACATGTTTTCTTATATTCATATTGTACAACATTTCAATGCCTAAATTACTTTTCACCAATGCAAACAGCACATACCATTTTGTATATAATCACCCATCAAATTCTGAAAAAAAATCCAGTCAATTGCTTTCCTATAATTTCCTTGATACTCAAATCAATGTCATTAATATTTACAAACTGTTCAGGTCCTCCTCCTTACTCGTTTGATTGCACTTTTCATCAGCAAATTTTTGCTTTGTCCTTTTTTTCAAATTTTCATATTTGTTTCTTAACACTTTTGGGTCTCGATATTTTTTCTCCACATGTTTGGTTAAACTCTTTTTATAACAACAGCCATGCATTTACTTATATTTGTTTGTGTTTGTATCTGATTTTTTGCATTCTATTCGACGACTATATTTTTTTACTAACTAAACACGAAGTGCTTCTTCTTTAGCACTGAAATTTGTAGCTCTCTTCTTTGTATCACATGGTACATGCTTATTTACTTCCATTTTTGTAAATTAATACACCGTTTTTCTAAAAACATGAATATTATGCATCAATTATGCATGCATGCAATATGCATCACATATGCATGGTAGTACGGTTATGAAAGCAATATTTTAAGAAGTCCTCGAAACTTGTAATATAAGTCCTTAACCCTGCAAGACTCGGAATTAAAAAATATGGTCAAACCATTTGACTTTGTTAAGGTGATATATTATAGTTGTTTTTTATACACTTTTACTATCAAAATATGTAAAAGAATTATCCAAGAAGAAGTTTGAAATTGTGACCATATGGTTACAGTGAGGCATTAGGTATAGTTACTCAGGATGTATAAACCACTAATAATAAGTATTGTGATCTAAGTTATAATAGTGAAAACTACATTTTATAGATTTTTTTATTAAAATATTGAGTATTATACATAAAACAATATATTCTCTAAGTAGTGTGAAACATAACAAAGCAGTTCTTGTCCTGGGTAATGTATAGCCCTGTCGCATTTTTCACATTTTAGTCGTGACTAGACTAGTTTAGACTTAAAATATTCATATTATGTTGGAGGTATCGAAAGAGGTGTATACTTGAAAAGTAGTTGTCAAAATAAACGATACTACTTTCTTTTGTTTTATTGTCTTGGAAAGGGCAATAACTACCTTGGAACCAACACCCATATCAGTCTCAACCTCTGGCAACACCTGCTCTGTACCATTCAAAACGTCGAATGTCTTTTGTAGTGATGTCAAGTATGATTACTTTCGAGTATTCATGAGTACCGATTACTTTTATTTGAATATTCGTTACTTTGTATTCGTTACTTGATTACTTTGAGTACTTATGAGGAAATGATTAAAAAGTAGTTCCAATATATGCATGGATACCTAAATTCAATATCCGTATACAAAATAATCATATAATCGTTATCTAAAACAAATAAATATTATACCTATAGTAATATTAATATCATGAGATCTCTGAATAAATTCTTTTAGATATATACCGTAAAATAAGAAAAATACACATCGTATGAAGAAAATATACTAAATAAAAAACAACTAAAGTTTTTATTATTTTAACAAAATATAAAAAAAATGTACCTATATAATATATATAAAAAACAAATGGCGTCGATATAAATATATATTTTAAAACTTAAAAATGCAATAAATGAAAAATATAAATAAAAATAATTTATGTGTTTATAAAGATATAACTAAATAAAAAATTAACAAAAAACATATTAAATGAGATCTTGATTGCAGTGTAAAAATAATAGTTTTTTTTGCATTCTCTCCCTTCCAAACGATTTCTTCTTTCAGAAATTAATTGCCCAGCTTTCGAGAAAATTCTTTCGGATGGTACAGAAGTGGCTATCACACATAAGTATTTTTGTGCTAACTGCGCCAAGTTGGGATATATTTTTTGATCTAGACTTCCACCATTCGAGAGGATTTTCTTTTCGAGGCAATAATTCCTCTGCTAAATAAGATTTAATTTCTATTATTGCTAAAGCTTGAGGATTTATTTCCTTACGAGCCCTACTTAATTTATCAAAATCGCCCCCAAATCAAATCATCATCTACTGCTTCATCGTGCAGATGATGTTGAAGGAATGTCTTGTAGCGATGACTGTTTCTTTTGATATTCTAAATTTATTAAGTGGCCAACATCTTTCTCTAATTTCTCCCTAGCCATACTGCTAGCGTTTTCAGATGAAAAAATTTTACTCTTGAAACGGGGGTCAAGAAGCGCACATCTTGACATCATAAAATTAGTTTCAATTAAGGAAATTTTTTTTAATATTTCATTTAAATAGTGTTCTGATAAAAACTGACCTTCTACAGTAACACACGTGCTTTTGATTTTACTAATGGCCGATTTTAACCCCTTCATGATTACTATTAATTTTGATAAAGTCACAGCTTTCTCAGAACTCAGCTCTATGGTTATTTGTTCAAAAGGTTTTAGGACGTTACACATTTCACTTAGTGAATTCCATTCTTCCTCTGTCAGCAATTCCACTGGATTGTGTAATAAACCAATGGTAACAGTTACTGATTCCTGCAATTTTAATAATCGCTCAAACATATAAAAGGTGGAATTCCACCTAGTTGCAACGTCCATCTTTAATTTCAGAAGGGTGGCATTTGGATTCAATTGTTTTTGAATTGAAAATAATTTATTATTAGCCTGAGTACTTCTATGGAAATATTCTACGATTGATTTAATTTTTTTTCTTAGACTAAGTTCGGGAAGATTAAGTCCACTTTGTACGATTAAATTTATTGTGTGAGCAATACACCCAATATGCCCCCACTCTGTTAAACGTACTGCTGCAACTATATTTGCGGCATTATCTGTTGTGACTGTTATTATTTTATCCCTAATTTTCCACTCATCGGTTACTCTTAATAAATCATCCCTTAAGTTTTTTGCCGTATGATTTACATCGTATTCAGCACACTCCAGTAGACAAGAATACAACATCCAGTCGTCAGTGATAAAGTGTGCTGTATATGCAATGTAACTGGTGTTATTTGTTGCTGTCCATGCATCTGTAGTTAAAGATATGGATTTTGATTTTACCAAAATAGATTTCAATTTTTCGTTTACACTGTTAAATTGTTGATTTAAGAATGATGTAGTAAAAGTTGACCGACTCGGTATTTTGTAAGTCGGTTCAAGGGCAGTAATTAGTTCTACAAAACCCTTGTCGCGAACAATTGATAATGGTTGTAAATCTTTAACTATCATATTCAGAATGAGATTATTTATTTTTTCTTGCCTATGTAAAGAAATGGGTCGCGTAATGTGACTTGATAATGATGACTGCACTTTAATATTTTTTTTGGGCGGGGCTGCTTCAGCGGTTCCTGTTGAAATATCGGCATCGGCATCTTTTATTGTTGCAGCAGATGTCGATGGTACTATTGGTAAATTATTTGAGGACGTAGAGGGAGTCGCGGATGAATCTAAAAAATAAATAAAATAATAGAATCTCAACAACAATAACGGAAATATCAAGAGGTTCTTATTAATATACCTTTTAGCTACAGATAGACAGTAAATAAGTTATAAATATTTTTAATTACCCCCTGTATGAACTCCTAATGACGATGAAGCCTCAGACGATTTATTTTCTTTTTGCATAAAAGTGTAATGGCGTGTATCTAAATGTTTTTTTCAAGTTGGAAGTTGAACCTCCTTTGTGAGAATAGACAGAGCCGCATATATTACATTTTGCTGACTCTTGCGATATTACGGTAAAGTGAAGCCAAACCACACTTCTCTTATTTATTTTTCCATTCATCCTACAAAAATTTGAACACACCTATTTTTATTATTTTTTTCTTGCTATATTATATGCTTACCTTATTGTTTCCTAAAGCAATAAATATTTGAATTAAAGAAATGCTGTTGAATAATTTAAACACTCTCACAGTGGGTACATCCCCGAACACAGACACCTTAATTTATGCAGACACAAAGAACGAATGAAAACCCAAACATAATATACATAGCAAAGCAATCTACTTTGGTGTTTCCTGTATTTAGCTATCCGATAGCAGGTGGCGCTTCAACAGATAAATTAGAGATGAATACTTTTATTCTGTTTATAATGCAGTTTAAGTAAAATATTCATTTTACATTCGAGTATTTCAAGTATCCGTTATAGCCGTTTAGAATTAAGTAATCTTTAAACCTAATGGGTACATTACCAATGAGTAATCAAAGTAGTCAAGTAACGAAACATTTTTCTATAGAGTAATCGTTACTTCGGTTCCAGCCGAGTAACGAGTACTCATGTAACGAATTGATACTTTTCTGACATCACTAGTCTTTTTGCCCTTGATAAGGTAATAAGTCGTAAACCAATCCACCAACTCCCGCGCGTACAACAAATTTGTAGCCCCATTTATGGGGCTTATTTTGGATATATTGACGGAGGTTTCCAGCCATCGTTCCCTTGTAAGCAATCATTGTTTCGTCTATTGAGAAACAAGTGTCAATCATATATTTGAGACAGTTGTTTCTTACCATATCCAAAACGGGACGTATTTTGTAATATCTGTCTGTGGAATCAGCAGCATTCTCGTTGTTGTTGAAATGAACCATCCTTCTTAGTTTTCGAAATCTTGCCATAGGCATAACAGAGGCAGTTTGTTGTATTCGAGTATTTACTGCCCAATAGTCCCGATAACTAGGCAAATGTATTATTCCCATCAGTAAAAGAATGCCAATTAAGTCAGTTATTTCTTTTGTATTTGTATTTAGACATGAGCCAGTTTGCTGTGTAGAATATAAATTTGTTTCATTGACTATGTGCTCCATAAGAGTTAGTGAAAAAAATTTGGTGAAGTACTCCAAACAATAACTGTCCTCATCACCTGCAGCAGGACAGTCAATGTCAACGCGACCCCTGATCCACACCTTATTTTAAATCGACCTTTTCCCATCGTTCATTTTGATGTGCTGTTTTGGCATACCTGCTTCTTTTTAGGTGGAGGCTCAGGTTCATTATCTTCATCACTACTTTCTGAGGTAACAGTTTCAGAGTCACAAATTTCAAAAGAGACATCGTGATCAACACTTTGAGGTACCGCAGCAGACTCATTTTTCGGAATCACTGTCAGGCCCATCAGATATATTTATATCTTCAGGTGGTAATATTGTCATATGTTTAGGTCTCTTGTAAAATTTTAGTGTTGAGATGGTAGCGTATTCATCCATATAATATAAGGCACAATGTTACCATACGGTTACATACGAAATCAAACGTAATTACAACACAAATATAGTAACTGTATCATTATTTGAATAACCTCACAATATAAAACGTACCTTGATTATGCAGTACAAACTGAAATACAGTATAAAACAACGGTTTTTTGTCATCAAAAATTATTTCTCTCACACTCTGCACTTCTATGTCTATCATTCAGTTAACAGATGATCATAATATGTACAATTTTACCGACCGAATTTAACTCCGCTATTCTTCAATAGATGGCTCAGGGTAGGAAATGCATTGTAACCATATAGCTACTTCAAGATTCAGTGGGAAGAATACTTAGAATATTTGTACTTAGTAACAATAAAATTTAAAAATAAAATTTAAACTTAGTAAAATTAAAATTAGTAAAGGTAAAATTTGTACTTAGAAACTGAATGTTACCATATGGTTACATTTTACCTTAAAGGGTTAAATGCCATAATACACACGCTGTTAAAATTTGAAGATGATTGACCTTATCAAACATGAGATAATCGCAATTAAAAATGTCCACCCAAAAATACTAATGTTGCAGGTCTAAATTTTGTAATAATTGGGGACGAAGGTTTCGCTTTACATCCACATTTCCTGAGACCATATGCCCAAAGAGAGCTCAGAGAAGATTGTTCAATTATCGCTTAACTCATTAAGTCCCATGAAATTTTTGGAAAAATCTGCAAATGTTTCATGTTTTTTTTTTTATAAAAAACATCAAAATAACAAAATTGAGATAGGTAAATACAGGACTAAAATAAAACGCCATTGAGATATCGTTGGTTTGGAAGAAGACTGTCATAAGAGTCAAGTTTTTGAAACGTGTCACGAAAATTTCGACATAACCGAAACTTCAAAGTAATGGTGAATATCAAAAGTACTCAGTGTACTTATGACACCATTAGAATGTTTTTAAAAACATCAGTGGTGCAAGTTATTAACAAATGAACATCGATATAAAAAAGGTAGCTTTTTATTCGAAAATTATTGTTTAATATTTAATATAAAGTACAGGGTGTTTCAGTGGACATTTCAGTTTTCAGATGAGCCTTACGCCGGCCCTGTACAAGAGGGGGAAGGGCGCAGGGATGCGAGCAGGTAGTGAACGTATGCGGATTTTAGCAGGGCCGGATGCTCCGGCGTTCAGTTTTTAGCGGCCGCGCGCATGACGTCACTCACAGAGTGATATTCATTACAGAGATAGCCGTTTGTACGTATTTTCGTTGATAGCGCATTTAATTTCATAGTTAGAAAATAATGTCTAATACAAAGATGTTTGTAATGATTCACTTTATAATCTAAAGACATAAAATTATTGGATTTTGCATAGCTGTGCTTATAAACGCCTTACTTTGACTGCAAGACTTGTTTTTTAAAGGTTTTGTCACGAATTTTGCGAAAAAGGTGCACATTAAAAATATTTAGAGAAAAATTGTTTCGAGAGGGTTAATGGGTATTCGGTTATCCTTAATTAACACAACAATATATAGGGTTTAAATGCAACGTTTTATTAATGCAGTTTATATACAGGGCCCTCATAGAAAATATTTTAGGAATAAAATGGAGTGTTTTGTGACAAGTTGTAAAATTTATACAATGCATAACTTATTTAAAAAATATATAAAGATGCTAATTTAAACATTAAAAAACATTTCTAACTTAATTTTAACTTTAAAAATGTATAAAACCAACATATCTACGTTTACAAGTTAGTAGTTATAATAAAATAGTAAATAGGAGTATAAACATGATTAACCTAAGAAATAATTTTTTTCCATTTTCTTTTAAGATTACTTTTGTCCTTTAAAGCTTTATTAAGTTCTTTGATGCGAAAGAACATTCTGGACCTAAAAAATAATCGCTTGGCTTTTATAGGACAGTCAATACTGCTACTTTTTTTCCAAAAGATCATGGATAAAATTTTGTTTTTCAGTAATTAAATCATCACCATTAACTTCGAGAAACACCTTATTAAGTTCCTCAATTTGGGACATAAAAATTGAAGATGGTTTTGACAAACCACCCTCGCTGAGGTGATCAATCCACGAGTAGCCCTGGCTTGAGGAATTTTGTAAGGTCGGATCTCGTAGTTTGTGGCAGACAAAACCTGCCAAATTTTCTAGCCCGTCATATTCAAGCTCGTTTTAACTCTTGTAATAAAACAGATTTTTCATTATTACAATCAACTGATACCTCAGACGTAATATTTAGCTTTTTAATTAAAGTTCCACTTAGCGGGATATCTGGGGTATCATCTAATTCTACATTAGAATAATCCGAATACGCTCCCTGGTTTTTCCTAAAATAAAGGACCTTAATCTGTATTTGAATTCCAAAGGGCTTGGATGGTCATGGAGACCACCTTTTGCCTGATCACTCCGAAAAAAGTTTTCTATGACATCTTGATTAATGCGTCTTGTTAACAGGTATTGAGCGCCAAAACGACGATTTAGATCCTCCATTAGCATTTGTAGAGCAGAATTGGACAGCAGTATACCTAAATTAAGATAAGAATGTTATTAGAGTAACAATATTTTGAAAGATTAATACCTTACCCTTTTGAAATGGCAATTTGCTTCGACTGTTAATTACCTTTAATTGAGTAATCACCTCAGACATTTTATTTAAAATCCTGTTCTGTTCTTCAAGGGCTAATCCATAGGCCCTATTTCTTGCCCGGGAGTCAGATACTGGAATGCTGATATTAAAAACATCGAACCAATCATTTACCTAAAATAGAAAATTAATAAAAATAAAATAATTCAGTAAGAATGACATACTTACCAATTTAAAAAAATCTGCACACTCTAACCAATTATCTGTGGTTAAAAAACCAAGTGTTCCACATCGGGATATCGCACTTGACATAGTGTGTGAAAACAATTTAGCGGCATATTTTACCTTTTGCCTTTGAGGTCCTGTAACATTAAGCTGGTCAAGGGTGATACTGTGTGTGATTTTTTTTTAAATCTGAGCCAGATGTTGCATTTAGGGCCTCCTCTACAATTTGCTTCTTAATTGGTTTATTGTTAATTAAAAATCCGTGGTCCACAAAATTATTCCTAATTAATTTCAGAAGATGGGGGACGTCGGCGAATACAAAATTTTTTGTTTTGTCCTAGGGTTTTCAAAGTATGGTTTAGCCTCTGAGATATTAAGGTCACTGTGAAGCCCCCGATTTGCACCTCCCAAATCTGATACCATAGCAACAACATGGAAACCTACAATGTTTAGCATTAAATATTTTATGTAATTTATTGAAATAGTTAAACTTACCAGAATCCTCTACAAATTTAATAATGTCCATTAAAATGGCAGATGTCATCTTACAATCAAAATTATAAAAATTGGCTGCTTCCACGATCTAAATATTCCCTTAATCACAGCAACCTGAACATAATTGTAAGGCTTCATCACAGAGTCTTTTGCTGAGTCATATTGATATTCATTTCTTATTTTCATTTCATCAAATATAATGGTACATACACGATCCTTTTCATTCATTTCTGCAAATTGAGCGATTTTTAAAGCATGTTTTAAAATCCCGGGTTCCAATTTTTATTTTTCTTAGCCATTCCTTCAAAGTAGAGACTGCTGGATAGGGATAACCATTTTTTAGACTAAGCCTGTATGCCCTAGGGCCAGCAGCATACATTGATATAGCGCTTGAAATCTCGCTTACTGACCACTTAATCCTCTTTTGGCTGTTCATTTTTTTAATTTGATTTTCGCTAAACACTTTTTTATCCCAGCAAGCTGACATTTCAGTTTTTCGTTCTCCTTCGTTACGTCTAACAATCTACGTTCGAGGAAATTCATATTTTCATTTGTTTGAACCCTAAACATTTTTATACATAAGCACATGATAAAAAAATACACATAGATAAAAAAGTAAATTAAATTGCAATAAATAAAATTAACCATCACCCTATTTCAGAAGTAGTACTCGACTCCACTACCATATTACAATCTAAATTTTCACCTTCTCTAAAATCTATCATATTATCTTGTTTAGGTCTAGGCTCAGTTATTTCTTTGTCCCTATCATGCAAAAATAAACATACCTACATTATTAAATATATACATTCAATCTAAATTTAAAACTTACGTGTCTTTGGCCATGATGTTTTTAATAAGTTGAGCTCTTTGTCTTTTTTCAAATACATTTTTTTTCGCTTTTCCCCAGCACCAGATGTCGAAGATCCCAATAATGAAACACATTGTGATTGGGGTAAATTTTGCGTAGGGATTGCATCGTCCTTTAATCCACGATAATTCTTAGGGATATAATCCAAAAAATATGTTTTAAATTAACCTTATAGTCACTTTCACAGAAATGCTTGGAGCAAATTACAGCGTTTTTTTAAATTAACTTTGTCCTCCCTCTTGGTTAAATGTAACCACTTCTTGCTTAGATTGTCGTCTTTAGGAAAACTAAAAAACTTAACGTCTTTGCACGGATTCCGTTTAGATTGGTTGTCGGAATCACATCCCACAACGGCACACCGCATTTTGATTAGTTAATATTTAAATATGATCTATAAAAACTATGTAATATTGATTTTAAACACCGGTAACCACCAAACAGCACACTGTCAACACAGCGAAGAACGTAAACAACTCTGTGAGTGACGTCACGCGTCAAAATAGGGACCGCCCACTAGTGCGCAACATCCTATCTTTAGTGGGTATATCGTGGGATTTTAGTTATCATGGCAGAGTGGACCGGTCAACATCGCGCGTTCATGATCGAGCCTATTTTAAGGCCAACGATTCTTACACCCTGGCAAGACGTCGTTTTTGTAACCGTTTCGACATTCGACGAATAGCAGATGCCCCATCGGCTAATTTGGTGAAATCATGGGTAAAACGATTCCGAGAGACGTCCAGTGCCATCAATAAAAAACGTCAGGTAGAGAGAACTGTACGAACACCGGACAATGTGGCAAGGGTGCGGCGGGCTGTGACTCGAAATCCCGAGGCGATCAGTACGCAAACATGCGCAGGTGTTAAATCTTTCGACTAGCAGTGTGTACCGAATATTAACAGAAGACATGAAGTTTCATCCTTACAAAATTCAGCTGACACAATACGTAAAGGAAACAGATTACGCTAAACGAAAAACTTTTGCGGAAACAATGATTAATTATTTTTGGAATGCAGGCGGTCTCGAGGAGGTGCTCTTTAAGTGATGAGGCCCATTTTCACTTGGACGGGTACGTGAACAAACATAATGCTCGCTATTGGGCGGCAGACAATCCGCGACAAAAACACAGTAAACAACTTCACTCCAAAAAGGTGACTGTGTGGTGTGCCATGTCCGCGTCAGGCATTATCGGACCGTATTTTTTGAAGATGCCCGCGGCCGCCCTCTTACTGTAAATGGGCAGCGGTATCGCGCAATGATTAATAATTTTCTACGCCCTGCCCTGCAGCGTTTGCCTGGTAACAATGACATTTGGTTTCAACAAGACGGTGCTACGGCACACACCGCAGCATTGTCCCTGGCAGCACTTAGACAATTGTTTCCCGGACCCCTTTATTTCCTTACGTGGTGATATTCTGTACCCTCCACGATCGCCGGAGCTTTCTCCACTGGACTTTTTCTTGTGGGGCTACTTGAAAAGTGTCGTGTACACTGACCCTCCTCCCGCAACCACACAAGAACTGAAGGACAGGATTGAAGCAAAAATCAACAGCATTCCCGCCGCAATGTGCCAACGAGTATATGCGAGCTTACGACGTAGATTGGAGGAGTGCTATCAACGCGACGGACAGCATTTGGACGATATAATCTTTAAACAATGAAATCCGCATGTATATCCATTATTTTTTTTCTGTAATAAATATTTTTGTAGCATCTTCCAGTGGAGGGTATTTTTTATTTGAAAACTGAAATGTCCACTGAAACACCCTGTACTTATTATAGAAAAAGTCGATTCTTATATAAAATTGGATGCTCTTTTCGAAAAAAATATTACGATACCGACAAATTATTAATAACAATAAAATCGAATATTTTTTTTATAAACAAATAGCAAAACGAAAACCTTCTGGGCCTTTTTTTATTTGTTACGTGTCACAAATTGTTCGTTATGCTCTAACGAACAAAAAGCAACAAGAAAATGTTGGGGATCGGCAAAACTCACCGAATGACAAACGATTTACGACGGCGGTCACCCGCGCCGAGCGCGAGCTTTCAGTTGGGGACGTGTTTGTCGATTACACAAACACATTTGGTGAATAATATTATTAATGATGAAATTCCGGTTAACAAAAGTAAATTAGGTCAATTAAACAATTGTCAAATTTAAGACAGTATAAAATGAATAATAATTAAAAACTAATATTACAAAATGAAATAATGTGCATAATATGTTGTCATAAATAACAAGAGTATTTTTCTGCAGAGTGCAGTCAAACACTGTTCGAAATACGTTTTTTAATAGAGTTTTCACTTTTTGAGAACAGTTTGCAATACATATGCTCATTATCGCAGGGTAGAAAGCAATGAAATTTACGAGTTTCCGAAACAGTTAAATCTGTTTCAAATTGAGTTCTCAAAAATAGATCTTTTATGAGCTTGATAGATCTTTTATTGCAACACCTTTCCTTCGCTCAATTGGCCAAGCTGATAGGAAAGCTATTGACCGTAGCTCCGGCAGCACAGCGGTCAAGGGTAGGTTCCCCTGGTTATGTAAAACTTTGATTGTGGCTTTGGGCGCCAGATATTTTTATATAAAAATACGAAAATGTAGTATAAAATAACCAAAGATTTGAAAACTTTCTTGATATACCCTTAGAAAGAATAAAAGTCCAAATTAAAACAATAACAACTATATTAAAATAAAAAAAATTATACAATCTGTTAAATTGACCCACTAGGTTAAATAAAAATTTGAAGCACTGATTTTACAATATTACTTGGACCGGTAGGGTACAACGAAACGGTCTTACGTAAGCCCAGAGGAGAGTGGCTTCCGGAGGTAGAGGATGTTCCTGGAGTTGCTACCAGCAGTACTGCGGTGACTTTTAGATTTTCCTCCTCCTTGTACGCCACAGGTCGAGGTGTTCGTTCCCTGGTTGATGGCCGTTTGTCCAGAAGTTGTTACATACAAAAGTGAAACAAACAGAATCAGTGTTGTTCTACTGAGAGTTCGAAAACAGTGGGTATCTGTTAATTTAAAGTTATATAAACCAAAGCATAATTAATACTACTAAATTCCAGGACTCAAGTAAATTAATTAATCTAAATTTTGCAACAATATGACCCAAAAGAAAAGTTAACAAAAACAAAACCCCTAATTAAGCTGAGACTTCAATTTTAACCACGCCACTGTTTGCGATAAGTAGAGCAATTAAAAAAAATCAATAAAAATCAGGCAATTAACACTTGCTGCTTTAAGGTACGGAAACTAAAGGAAAACTTAGAGAAAAATTAGCACTTTCGTCAGCGACGAACAGCGACAGTTGTGGGCACCTGTAGATACCAAATTGAACGAGCGGCAATTGCTCGAGGTCCGTGAGGTTTCAACAAATTATTACTACTAAATAGAAAAAATTAAAACTCACTTACCTCGAGCAAAATTTTGCAGGTGCAGGTTGCCACGCTCGTTCGTCCCTTTTTTTTTTGCAGTGTCAAATCAAATTTGGTCAACGACCACGAAAACTCGTCCTTTGACTGCGTCAAGGTTATGGTCTCTATTTAAATTGCCACACAGCTATCTTCTCCCAAGCTGGGAATACCTAAAACATACAGAAACCACAGGGTCTGCTTTCTAACAAAACGATAATTTCGATTCCTTACTGGAATCGATCGATAAATTCCAGGGGTAGGTGAATCTAACCTATCCTGGACACACGTGCTATTTTCCTTAATAAACCAAAAAATACTTTACGGAATGCAAAAATACGCATTCAGCAACGATAACTGAAATATTAGAATATAAATTAAGCAGCAAACATTAAATGCAAAAGTGATTGTAAAGATATAAACAAATTTAATTAATGAATTGCTCCACTTACCACACGTGGACTAAACTGAAGTCTCGCTTATTACAACCGCTACGTTAAGAAGATAGGTCAAGAAGAAGGGACGCTCTTTCAGTCGATCCGTATTTATTAGTTTACAATAACACAACAAATTATCGAATATCTGTCAACCAGTCACCACTGATATCGTAAAACGGCATTAGTTATTAGTTGCGTTCGTTTAACATTCTGCGAGGTGCGTTCGTTTCACTTAGAGGTCAACTGGTTAAGGTGAGATTTCACCATGTATTGATATAAAAATAAGAATGTGACGGGATTTAAAATAAATACCGTTACAAGTTGTAGAGTAATAAAATTCGATGTTTTAGAAAAACTTTGAGCCCATTGAAAAAGACTTCTTGCTGCCGTAATTTGGTCTTGTTGTTCCACCAAGCCCATCACACGCCTTTTCCATGAGAGATGGCAAAAAAATGCCATTCTGCTTTAACACTAAAATCGGCTTCATGTTTTATTAAATTACAAAAGTGTGACTTGTTTTTGTACTGCGAAGCAGCTCCATCACACTCGGCGCGAGTGACACCGATTTATAATAAAACTAGATAAGCAGTGAATGGGGATGCGCAAGAAAATTTTAATTCTGATAGAGAGATAATTGTCAAAAACTATGGTATTACTGCTCATGCGCATTTAAGCCATTAGGTTTATTTGACAATGCAGATAGCCATTTTAATATATTTAAAGTCATCTGTCATCTTGAATCTTGTGCGTTTTAATTGTTTTCTTGTGTTTTCTCGCCGAGATTTAGTGTTTACTTTAGTTTTGAATCATAATTATATTGTATTGTTATGTCTGCAAAACTTTCCGTTCGTGAGCCCAAGTCTTTATACATTGTGCATAAATAGACTTTTAGATATTACTGAACCGAAGTGTATTGTTGCTTTTTGCAAAAATCGGCGAGGTGAAACTAAAAATATTGCCTACTACAGGTAAATAAAAATTTCGGTTTGTAAAAACTTAAATAGTGTTAATTATTTTAATTATTATTTTAGATTAACTGCTGAACGGTATGAATCATGGATGCAAGCAATTGGCAGAGATCCCAAGGAAAATTTGTCCATAACACACAATGCTATTTGTTCAGATCATTTTACACAAGATTCACATATGTACGTTGATGACAAGAGGGTTTTGAAAAAGTTTGCATTGCTATCAGTTAATTTAAAACCAGTGAAACGAACTTCTCATGAATATCGGTGAGAATTTGTTGTATACAAATTTAAATATATATCTTAACTGAAGTGAAAACTCTCAGTCTCGCAAGTGGACCTATGTATAGCCACATTTGACTTTTGTCTTTTTCTAAATTTTTAAGATTTTTTGTTTATAGAAGTGATGGGTCTACTTTACAAGAAGGTGGTATTGATTTAGACATCAGCCGACCATCGACAAGTTTCGTTACAAAAGTGTCTAAAGAATTCATAAAAAAGAAGCTGGCAAAGATACATCGTACTAAGTCGTACACCTATGTTTTCAGAAGCACGTAAAGCATTGAGGTAATTTTATCCTGTATTTTGTAAATATGTGAAAGGGGTTAATGAATATTCTAATTAATTTAAATTTACTATCTGCTGTCTACTATAGCTACTATCTACTATAATTAAAATTACTGTCTGCTATCTTAATAAATCTAATAGTTAATGTAATCTATATACCATATTTATATGACATCTTATATTATTATCATTTTAGTTTATCATTATTTGGATCAACTCTCCAAGAGCTCAACCACATCTCCAGCAAAAAAAAAGGCAATACGTCTACAGATAGTGAAGGTTTAACTGGAAGCCCTAAGAGAAGACGGAAGTTTTTACGAACATTTGACAATTATGCGTAAGAATTTTGTGACTAATATGTCATAAGTATAATAATAGTTTTTAATACTTAATAGTATTTAGTTTAGGCAAATTAAATTCTGTGTTAATCATATCGAGTACTTTCTACAAAAAGTAATATATTGAAATGTGTTGTTTTAGAGTATCGCTAAGAAAACTGACCAAACAAGTAGGAGGATCTTAGGGAAGAAAATAAAAAATTAAAACAAGAATTAAAAGTCTCAAAGGCACGATCAAAACGGCTATCTGATAAATTGGACCATCTAAAAAGATGTAATTAAGGAGCTAGTAGACACAAATCTAATTAGTGAAGATGCTTTAAGTGTTTTGGATAAAACCTATTGTAACATTCCATATGAGTTGATTTTATTATTATTTTACAATACTTAAAAGTACGTTTCTATAGTATAGGTAAGCGACAAACTGAAAGTGAGTGCGGAGAACTCATAAGAAAAACTTATTCCAAGTTAATATTATTTAAAAATCAGTAGCTTTATCAGGTTTGTTTTAATTTCATATTCTATTATTCAATTTTGATATTGTGGGATCACTTAAAAAAAATACATAATGAACTTGCCACCGCAGAGTTGCCACCTCAGAGAGACCGCTGACCCGCAGATTGGAGTCCGCGGCGGGGAGGGGGGGGGGGGGGTTAATTTAATGTTAAATTAATTAATTTAACATTAAATTAACATATCTAGATGCACTTTTTACCGATACTCTCCTCTAGAGACAGAAACGCGCCAGAATTCAAACAAATAATCTATATTTTAAACGACATATACATGGAACTATTATATATGATTCACAATTATATAAATTTATAAATACAAATTTCAATTTCAAAGCTGACCTAGAGAATAACGTAAGAAACCCGGAACCCGGAGATACTTCGTGGAAACCCGGAGTCTCCGGGTCATTTTCATGGAGGTGGCAACTCTAAATGAACTACATTTTTCAAAATTGAGTGACAGTGCTATGTGTTCGATTTATTTATTTACTTAGTTACGCTTATTATAATTATTATTGTTATAAACTATTTTAAATTATTTCTGTGTATTATTTCTCAAAATGAAATAAAAAATACTTGACATCATTTTTTCATTCCTTACAACTATTATAAATGTCTGTTGATTTTTGAAAAGAATGAACAATACTGGGTAAGTAAAGGTAAGGGTAAGTACTGGGTACGTAAGGACTTTGAAGTCGGAGAAACCGAAAATGTATTGCATTACTTATAATTACATAATTTGAATATTGGAATCAAAAATAGAGAGTAATTGTATTAAAATCATGAATTTCAAATAGATTGTTATTTGTAAGTCATATATTAAATCTAATCCTCTTAGTATATATACATGCAATTTTGTGTTATTAGTGTTATTATACACTTTAGGCTTATGTGACGCATTGCATAATTATTTACAGAATTCTGTGCGAAATGCAAGGCGACAACTTTAATTTGTTCCTATTCCATGAAAATACAACAAACTAAAGTAAGATAATGTAGGTTGTTGCCTTATATTTCACATATAATTCTATATATAATTATGCACCATATGATATGAATCTTCAATATGTACCTTACATATTTCAAACATGGTTAGAAAATTCATTTATCTGGAGAAGTATGAATTTAAATATTCGCGCAACTATAAGGATGCAGTGCGCACACTCAGTAATACCGTGCGCAGAACCAATTTGATCAGGCAGTGGAATATTGTACTGATCCTCTATTTATATGGAGACATCCAAAAAACGTCATCAACTCTGGCTATGAACGAGAGAGATAGAAATAGCAGTCATGTCTAAGCTTTTCGGTTATGTCAAACTTTTGACAAGTGACTGTCACAATTTGTAAAATAAACAATAACTGTCATATGATGTGACAGTTTTGACAAGTAAATAAGGTTATAAATTCGAATAAGAATAGAAATACGTCATTTTTTCTTGGCCAACTTTGATGACGTTTTTTTTGGATGTCTCTATATATACATCTCGGTGGCGAGTGACCGCCGTCGAAAATCGTTTGTCATTCCGTGAGTTTTGCCAATCCCCAAAATTTTCTTGTTGCTTTTTGTTCGTTAGAGTTTAACGAACAATTTGTGACACGTAACAAAATAAAAAAGGCCCAGAAGGTTTTCGTTTTGCTATTTGTTTATAAAAAAAAATAGTCGATTTTATATATAGTCGTTTTTTCAACCTTTCAACTGCAAGCTATGAGAATTTCAATTTCTTTTGAAATTTTACCAACATGTCAAAAGTTTATTACGCATAAATTGTAGACACTATCTGTTAAATTGTTGTCAGTGACAATATTAAAGTAAATCAATAAAACACATTGTATCATGTTTTTACTGTATCTGTATTGTTATAGAACAGTGTACATTATTAGTGTTGGTATACAAATAATTCAAATTAATATGTATTATATAATTACTAGGGTTCGGAATGTTTGTCTGCCCGCGTGTTAAACTGTGTGAGACTATCCCGTCGAGCAGACAATGCCGTACGCAGCACGGACAAGAAATACACGCGTGTATAATTTACAGGGTGCTTAAAAAATAAGGTTTATACTTTCATTATCATAGAGTTTTCTAATGCAGATCAGAAATTATGGCGCACATTTCCAAATCGTTTCCAAATTACATAGTTATTTTGATAAATTAAAAAATAATATACCTAAGTACATACAGGACTCATAATATATATATGAATGCAAGACTCACAAATCAAAAACATACCTTAAAAATAACAAATTTCAATTATAGAATCACAATAAGTAATTTTGACAGCTGTGGAAATAAATGAAAAGTATAGTACATAAATTGTGATTTTATACTCAGCTGAGGTTAATGGAAATAATAAAATAAACATTAAATGCGTGGCAAAATAGTTAATTTATAGTTTGGTTTATTTGCATTACACTTTATGTCACGATTTAAAAATTTTAGCGTATAAAATATTCTTACTCGGACAAACAGAGCTAAAACATAATTTATTGGGAAATCGGAACAAGGTTTTGAAAATGGAATTATGGAAAGAGAATCTCTAATTTGTTTTCCAACATTTGCCTTCACTCCTAAGCTGGGAAACATTCCACAGAACGTAGTTTCCATGGCATGGATATCATTTAAAAAAGCCATGTTTGGCATTTGTAAATTTACAAATGTATCATTTGAGATATTTGGGTATGCTCTGAAATAACTATAAATTTTGAGTCATCTAATTCAGTCTGTTCTTTTCCATACTGCAAGCACGTTGGGCAACAGTGTTTGTTCAATGCTTTTTTCATAAAATATCCGGCCACATAAACAAATCCATTTTTTTTCTGTTATATTTAACTCTGTACTCTGTATAATCAGTAGTGTTTACCGTAAGTGGATTAAATACATTTTTTTGGGTTTTCTATTAAAATATGGCAACTTTCTTAGAGCTAACATTTTCTTGAATGCTCTTTGAAACTGAATTGGGTTGGATTCCTACAGTTGCCACTTTGCTGTCTTATTTTGCCAAAACATTTTCAAGACAATCCTGATTTATCCTCCTTGTAAACACTTTGTGAATATTTTTTGATTTTAAAGTATCCCACATTCCCAAGCAAGCAGCAATGGACAATCTCCAGCCATGAGTAAATTTCATCCTATTTGTAATATTTTTATCTGCCTCCCATACACTTAAGTTCTCAAAAAAGTACATTTCTCAAAAAATTAATTTGCGATTCAGTCCCTATAAATGGCCTTTAAATGATTTTGATTTATAAATGTTCGAAGAATTGAATATATCAAATAGTTTGTCCATTTTTTCCACAAATTCAGCAGTGTACATAGCTACTCCAGGAAGTTTTTCAAATGCCATATACGCATTCAGTGCTGCCACAACAGTAGCACTGAAAACTTGAGCAGCATATTTTACTTTCATCTTTTAAAAGTTATTGGGGAAATGTGGTCATCTGTTAATTTTGGTGCTAACCGAAATTTCTGTTGTTTATCAAAGTTATAAAAATCTATGAAATGCTTTTTATTTATTACTCCATCGTTAAACTTAAATATATATTTAAAAAAAAATTTCTTTGTTGATTTTAACAGATGTACATACATCAATCATAAAAATGTGCTATTTTCATAAATAAAATATGGTCTTTCTACTGACACATTTAGGACCTTCGATAACTTATAAGTTGCGTCCGTGATCAGAAACTAGTGATAACACATTTAATCCTACGCCTTTAAGTTTTTTTATATAGCTTCTAAGTTATTTCTTTTAAATCGCTAACTAGACATCTTGAATTTAAAAAGAAATATGCTATTAGTTGCTTCAATTAGCATTTATTCCCCTGGCCATTAAAACTAAAACGTTTTCAGCTGGCTAAAACGTTTGATTACTTACAGTTTGATGAAAACCGACAATTTCATCTTTCGATAAATTATAAAATAGGTGTGATTTGATGGACATTTCATCTAGGCATAAAATGCAATCCCTAGACTCCTCTGCCAGTAAAGATACTTTTATTTTAGAGAGCCTCAAATAAGAACTGTTCAAACCCAGGTTCTATGTCCCATTTCGCAGTTATTCTCTGAAGAGTACTTTAGAAGGCAGTTGAAAAATTTTTGAAAAGAAACTTGTACACCTTAGGTCCTAAGAAATGTATGGTAAGACAGAACTGCTTGTATTCATTTGTATACCGAGATATTTTGTCGATAATAACATTTGGGTTTTAAAAAATTTGCGAAATTGGATGAAAAATGTTGTTCCTTTCTAACTTCCTCTAATGTTATTTCTTGACAAGTCAAGGAATAAGTACAAGTTTCTCGAGAAGACTTGCGTTTTTCTTTTCAACCCTCTGCTTGTTTTCCTTAATTGTACCTTTCGAGGGGACCCGCTTGATAAATGTGGCTGTGTTTGTGTCTCTAAAAAATAAATTAGGTATTAATTATACTGGATTCGACCCGTTTTCGGGTTTTTCATTAAACAGTGATAATATTGATTTTTTTATCTTCTGTAATGCCGACATTTTGCTTGTAAGCATTGTTTAACTTCAGTGATAAAAAAATCTGTTTGTTGGCGCCTCGTCTTTAAAACACTGACTTCTGAAAACTCCTTTTCTTCGTAAGATGTTTTATCAAATAGCACTCCAGGAGACTCTTTCTTTAACATAAACATTTTTAACTCTGTTATTTTAATTGCTTCACCCTCTGCATCTTTAAAAGTAGTTTTAATGCCTAGCTTGGAAGAAAGATCCTTCAGATCAAAGATATCTTTATGACACATTTCATTGACAGAAAATGGTTTGCCCGTTTTTTTTTGCTTGCCTAATAATTGTGGCGTACTGCTCAGGCACGTATATAGAGCCAGATTTGCGACTTATTATGGGTTATAGATTGTACTGACTTTAAAGTTGAAACCCTCTGACCATTTCTTAGTAGGTATTAAATTAAAGCAGGTTATTCCAACAAATAAAAATAACAAAGGAAAAACCGAAAAGAGCTAATAAGATTAAAAGAAGAAGAAAACAGGAAGAAATATCAAAAAATGCTAAATATTGAGTTGGAAAAAATAAATAGTAAGGGCAATGTCAACGAACTTTGGGAAGAAATAAAAACAGTAATGAAAGAATGTGCTGCAGGGTGCCAAGACAAAAAAGGAAAAAGAAGGAAAGAATGGTTTGATGATAGCTGTAAAGAAATATTGACCAGTAGAAATAAGGCAAGATTGAATATGCTCAGTAATGATACAGAAGAAAACAAACAAAACTACTTAAAGGAAAGGCGAGAATGTAAAAAGGTGCTCAGAAATAAGAAGAGGAAACATCGAGAGCAATTTATAAGAGAACTGGAAGAGAATTTTAAGAATAAGGAAGGTATATGGGGGGTATATGGGGTTAAGAAAAGAGAAACAAGGACATAAACAGGAACCTATGTTCCTTAAAGGAGAAAATGGAGAACTAATAACTGACGAAGACAAAATAATAAAAAGATGGAAAGAGTACTTTGAAAAACTTTTAAATAGAGAAATGGAGAGTGAATATCTACAAGACGGTGAAGACGAAGAAGAACCACAACCTCGGAATGAAAAACGTAATAGAACCTCCGTCCCTAGAGGAAATAAGAGAAATAGTGAATAACCTTAAAAACAACAAAAGTACGGGAGGAGACGAGATAACGGCAGAAATGTTAAAACATGGAGGAGAAAAGCTAATGACGACAATAAAAGCATTAATCGACAACATTTGGCAACAAGAACAGCTACCAAAGGAATGGAATGAGGCAATCGTGCCCAATACATAAACAAGGGGAAAGAGCAAGGTGCGAAAATTATTTATCGAGGAATAGCGCTTCTAAATGTGACATATAAGATATTAGCCCAAAGTAT